>JAOXOE010000694.1:9251502-9296812 GCA_028565055.1 Phoeniculus purpureus
TTTTACCTAAAATATCCCTTACCTGGGCACCAGGGAGGCAGCAGACCTCTCTATGAAATGGGTTTGGTCTGCATATTAGGCCCTCTGTTCCCTTCAGTAGGGAGTCTCCTATAACAATGACCCTTCGAGGTTTCTTTTCTGGATTGGTTTTGGTGGCTGGCCCAAGGCAACCTGTCTTTGGTGCTGTTACTGATTTGCTAGAGTTGAGAGCATCAGCTCAACTAACTGAGCCTAGGAGGCATGGCTGGTGTCCTTGATGGTAGAACTTTCACAGGGGTTGAACTTCCACAGCAGTTGAACCAAGTCGTGTGTTCATAGAAGATATTTAGTTTTAATTTTCAGAAGAATATTCAGCTAAAGATCCTTATTCCACATTTTTTATTTGCTCATTGTCTCACCATGTACCGTAAGGGGAGTTTCTGAAGATCATGGCATATGTAGACGCTGCAGCAGCCCAAGTCAGCGTTTGCAAAGAATGTGATGGTGCATGTGTGGTTCCAGTTGTGTGACAAGTGCTCAGTGAGCAGTAGCAGAGCAGGAAAGGGGAAAAAAGGAAAAATGATACTGCCTGCACTTGGTTCTCATGGTGGCATGGTCAGTAATGTTTAGTAATGAGCAGTTTATTTGCGTTAAAAAACCTCCAGAATCCTCCAGCTACACAAAATTCCAGGATAAAAAACATAATCACTGAGATTTGACAAGTTGTGCACACGTTGGGGAGAATGACTGGGGAATTTTGGCTCAGAGTTCCTCTCCATCACAGCCTACCGCATCTTGCCAGAAGTCCCTAGGAGTCCTGTTTCTCTGCCTCTTGCCTCCACATCCAATTTTATCTGATTTCAGCTATGCTGAAGTTACTGACTTTAAGGTGATTTTTCTGCACACACATTTTACAACCTCGTATATTTCATAGCTTATTCCTTAATATGTATTTGCATTCCTCACAGGCTTTTTGTGAGCGTCTGGTACTGTAGAAATTAATCAGTGGTGGCTTTTTGAGGAAGCAGTGCTTGATTCCTTTATTACATTACCAGAAGATTAAAGGTGTTGCAGTTAGGAAATTACAGTGAGATTTTGGAATGGAAAGCTTTCCTGCTCCTTAGAGAGGCTGAGGAAGAGGGATGGAATGGGGATCCTACTGTGCTGTGGTTCTTCCTTAGGTTTGGCTGCAGGAATTATTTTTCTCTTGAGCCAGAAAGAATTACTTCCTCGCCTTTTGGCCTATTAGGAGGGTCCAGGCTTGTTGAATTTCTCTGGCTTACATGGTAGCCACCAAAACTTGGTATACACAATATAGTTATCTCCCATCCCTCAGTTTTATTTTTATGGAAGTTGAGATTATCTGCTTATCCCTGATACTACTGTCTGTACTCCCTGGGGAGAAAGTTAATAGATGGTGAAAAAGATTCTTGTCAACATCTATTTTCAAGTTTACAGCATGTTAAGGGGAGAAAGAAATGAGCTGATTTAAATGCTATAACTTTATTTTTAGTTCTCTCCAGCAAGGAGAGGAACAACACGATACCTCACTTCTACTGGTGCTGATGGAACAATCTGTTTCTGGCAGTGGCATGCTAACACCATGAAATTTAAGTAAGTCTGCTCAGATAATTCTAATTATCTTAAATAAAAGACTCATTTGAGTGTTGGTGTGGAGAGGAATGTTGAGATAATTAAAGAAGGGCATGTTCTTCCTCAATAAACAGATTTTATGCAATATGTTCTTCCATGGACATGCTGGGGACAGAAAGGAGGCAGGAATCAAGGTTGTGATTTCTGGGGTTTGTGGAAGAACCTTCAGCTTTTATGTTTAGAATTAACATACCCAGAATGTGTGAGCAGAAGAATTTATGTAGATGGCATCAAACCCCACACTTTGCAGGGAGTAAATGCTGTGTCACAGTTCTTGGTGAATAGCATTGGAATAAAGACTGAAAGAGTAAAAACGTTGCGTTGTTGTCTATAGGGATCGTCCTGTGAAATTTGCAGAGAGGTCCAGGCCTGGTGTTCAGATATCTTGTTCATCGTTCAGTTCAGGTATGTCTGCAGAACCTCTTTTATGAACTTCTATTTCATATCACTCCTGTGGTGACAGTGTTGTTACGTCTTTTAAAGTATAAACTGCACTGAACCTCTTTTCACTTAATTATAGCACTTTTGCTTATCTTCCAAATTTGGCTAAATCCCAGAAGGATCAGTTCACCGTGTTTAAAACTATCAGCTGACAACCTTTGTCACAGCTTCAAATTCTCAAGACTAGTGTTTTTTCCAAACAAAATTATGTAATTTGCCGTTAATTTTGGCTTTCTGGATTTGAGAGCTATTCTAGAGCCTGTGTTCCTTTTTGAAAATCAGAAATCCTGAAATACCTGAAAGCATTTCAGTGTGTTCAACTGGGCAGTAGTGCCCTGTCTGTGCAATACAGTGACTAGAACAAATGATAGGAGAATACAGTTTAATCCCCCATTCCCGAATCACCAATATTCCTTGTTCCAAGTTGACCAATAATTGCTCTGATGCGTGTGAAACTGATGCAGTGGATTGCGAGCAGTCCTGAGGAGAAGGACTTGGGGGTGTTGGTGGATGAGAAGCTCAGCATGTGGGGACTGTTCAGCCTGGAGAAGAAAAGGCTCTGTGAGGCTCTTAGAGCAGCTTCCAGTACCAGAAGGGGCTGCAGGAAAGCTGGAGAGGGTATTTTAATAAGGTATCTAGTGATAGGACAAGGGGGATGGGTTCAAGCAAAAGGAGGGGAGATTTCAATTAGATCTTGTAAAGAAATTCCTCCCTGTGAGGGTGCTGAGGCACTGGAACAGGTTGCCCAGGGAGGCTGTGGCTGCTCCAGCCCTGGAAGTGTTCAAGGCCAGGTTGGATGGAGCTCTGGGTAATCTGGTCTGGTGACGGGTGTCACTGCCCATAGCAGAGGGTTGGAACTAGGTTATCTCTGAGATCACTTCCAACCCCTGGGTTGGAAAATTTGTGGCTCATAGTTAGGCCAAAGCTGAGAAAAGCACAGATCAAGCAGAAGCTGTCAGAGTTAACCACTTAACAAAGCGTGTTCAGCACACACGCTTTGATTACGCTGAAATTGTGAAGTTTGCTGCTCTGGCTGCAATTAAAATAAACTGTTCCTCAGGTGGCTTTTCCTTCTCACAAAAAACACTGTCTTTCCTAGGTGGCATGTTCATTGCAACAGGCAGCACCGATCATGTCATCCGCATTTATTACTTGGGCTCCGAATCTCCAGAGAAGATGGCTGAGTTAGAGTCTCACACGGTAAGAGACAAACCGGAAGGCAGATCTCTTTTTTTTCCCTCCCTGCTTTTCTTCACCTTATTTCAGGAGGTTGGATTTCATACAACCTCTTCCACTTGTTTCCTGCCCTTGGAGCTGTGTTCCATGCTGTGATATTTAAATGCCTGGAAATTGGTGGTATATTTATTTTTAAATTCCTTTGAGGCAGGAGATGTGGGTGAAATATGTTTTATGTAATTCATTCCCCTAGGAAACTGAGAGACTAGATGCTTTTCCCATATTCTGTGTTGGAATGAGGAATTCAAAGCAGTTTTCATGCACAATGTGATTTTTTTTTTTCCCCCTTTTACATTTCCTGCTGAATTTTTAACTGTAGGTGTTACCACAAATCCACAGATGATGGCAATTTCATTTAGAAAACAGAGCTTAAAAACACCTTCTCTCAAATAATGCAGAAGGGTTCTCATAAAATTTCAAACCATTTTAAATAATGACTTGAAGTGACTTTCAAGTTTTAGTCTCAGTGTCTTCAGTAGGAGTCTGAGTCTCACATTGAAATCTCAGACCTCCAAGCCAACAATTAGTTTGCTTGCAACAGAAAAGAATGTTTTCAAGCAGTTCAGGTTTGGAATACACTGTGATTTCTTTAGTTTTTGTAAGTCTGCTCTTCCTAGTATCACAGACCAGTCTACTCCTGAAAAGCATCCTGCGCTGGACACCAGGAGCTAGAGACGGCAGTGAGAGCAAAGAGAGAACGTGGCCAATACAAGCATTTAGCAAAATTGAAAAGGCAAACTCATGTCTGAAATGTTGTATTTGTTTCTCAGTCTGTTAAAAATGGAAAGAAAGCCAAGGTTTCCATTTTCTTGGTGGAATATTTTCTGTGCTTTATTCTTACGTCTAAGAATTGCAAAGCTTCTGGGATTGTTTCTTTGTTAAGTGGTTCTTTCTCCATTTCGTGGAGTGCTGTACCTACCAGGACTTGTGAACTCCTGGGGTTCCTCACTCCTGCTTACTCTATGGAGTATAAGAGGTGCAGAGTTTCCTGGTCCTGCAGCTTCTGAACATCCAAGTGTTTGGGAGACTGAGGCAGTTTCTGTCTCTGAACTGCTTCTGGAGCAGCACACCACTGCTGTGAAGTTTTCAGTGTCTGTGTTTAACACGATACATCTGGGGAAGATTTAACCTCAAAAGTGACTTTCCTGTTCTGGAATTGGTAAGCTTGTCATTACTTTGTAGGAGGTGTTTGGCAAGATGCAGTTTGATGAATAGAAGCTCATCATTAAGATCTTTTGGATGAGTGTTTCAGCTTACAAAGCACTTACTACTGTTATTTTCCTTCTATTTAGGACAAAGTGGTTGCAGTCCAGTTCTGTAACAATGGTGACAGGTGAGTCCTGGGATTTTGACAGGAGAAATATAATATCTCATAATCATGTGATTCTATTTAATTTTCCAAATAACGTCCAAAAAAATTGTTACGAATGGGCCCTGAGTAGTTTTAGGTAAATGGTTTAAGTTATGTTACAAGATCTGTGTCCTATCCATAAACCTGGACTTGCTGTCCTTTGGTCTAACCGCAAGAGACGTTCTCTAATTTTCCTAACATTCCCACCATTTGTAGTTTCTCTGTGTCAGAGTATCTTACTTCAAAAGTAGTCTCGTTATGTACAGGAAGGGTTATTCTGAAGTAAAACATTTAGAATAAAGATACTTATAAGCAAAAGCTAGAGCTGTTATACAGACACATCTACAGGGAGCTGGAGGCTGATCTTTGCTGAAGGAACATCCGTTGCACGGTGCTTGCAGTAACATCACTTGGTTTCTTTAATTTTTTTTTTACCTGTATTCAAGTTTTTATTATTATCATTGGCTGTAATGGGATCAAGGAACTGTAGAACTACCTTTTATCATGATTTCTATTGTTAATTCCTATGCTCTTATTTGTGATCCATATGCAGATCGTATTGAACTGATACCATTTGTGTATGTATACATTTGGTTTTCTGTTAACATTTACTTTTCTTGCATATGTTATCTCTATCACTTCTACCAGCTGGGGACCAGAAAGCAGCCAGTGATTAGCATAATTTGAAAACATATTCCAAATAATATGACATGGCTGATACATTGCTGAAACATAAGGCCACCCGCCCTTTACTATCTGTCTCATTTAATTTCTTGGTGAATGCTTTATTCTGCCAAACCCTCTCTGGGCACTCTGAATAAGCAAATTGTCTCTTCTGATGCTCAGAGTTCAGAAAAATATGGGAAGAATGTTTGTTTTCATGAACAGGCTCACAGTTCTTAAGAGCTCAGCTTCTCTGGGGATCTAGCATGATAAACATAATGAGATGCATAACCAGACCCTCATCCTTCATCTTGTATTTGTGTAACTGTGAAATTGCCTTAAAAAAAACCAAAACAAACATCTGATAAACCAGAAAACCCCCTGATTTATTTCCATGGGGGAATAAGCAAAGAACAGCTCTTCAATGGGATATAAAGGTGCAGTTCCTCCTCACTCACATCCTAGATTTGGATCCAGTCTGTTTGATAGTTAAAATTCCTTTACACACTTTTTAAAGGAATAACTTTCTTTTGCACATGTTCTCTTTACAATGGTTTGGCTTTTCACAAGGATTTGGATCGTTTATGTAATATTTTAGCAGCATCCCATCATATTTTTGCGGCATCTTCATGCAACCCACTCTCTTTAGTCCTCACTGAGTCACCAGGATGTCTCAACAGCTTAACATCCCTGAGTGTGTTAATGAATGGGCTAATCTTAACATTTCCTGGAGCAAAGACTCTGTGAGTCTGCATTCATTTATGTGACTAATGATAAACTTCCTGGAACTGAGGAAGCCAGACAATTACTCCACACACACGCCCATCAGACACGCTCTGAACTCGCAGTCCTTGGCTACTGCTGCTTGTCTAAACTAGTTATAGAGGCTCAGTCTTAAGACCTTTGGGTCTTGATGGTCATTTAATTAGTCTGTCTTGATACTCATAGTAATTTATGGATCTCTGATGACATACCTGGCAAACACATGAATTTCAAGTGGATTAGTTTAGATGATAAAAGTAATCCTGTGGTCATAAAATATCTGAAGGGAACTGTTCCAACCCTGCAGACCTTTCAGGCCATGCTAAGTGAGGTTGCTCTCTCTGTTACTTAGTAATTGAAGTCAGAACATTCATGATAAAGTGTATGCAGGTGCCTGTGGGCATATCTGTGTGTCAAGCTCTGTGTGGGTGCATGTTGTGACGAGCTTTGATTAGTGACCAACACCCTGATGTAAATGGGTTGTTTCAGCATTTGCTTGTTTTCTAGTTGTGTTTGGCAAGACCCTTCCAAGCCAAACTGTTGTTTTGCCAGTGGAACTGCACCTGGATGTGAAGATCTTTGTAACGCAAAATGATGGGGGAACTGCTGGTGTAGCTGTACTAAGGTTCCTTCCAAAGGATGTGGGAGCACAGGTCTCACTGCGGGTATTGGGTCACATAGTCACTGAAAACTACAAGCTACAGCAATGCTTTTAATGGAGAATTGGATGCTTCCTTTTTTATTTTAATATAAAGACGTAAAAAGAAGAATTAGCACAGAATGCTTTGGGTTGGAACGGACTTTCAAAGCTCATCTAGTTCAACCAGGGACACCTTAACTCAGAGCCCTGTCCAACCTGAGCTGGGATGATTCTAGGGATGGGGCTTCCCCCACCTCTCTGGGCAACTTGGGCCAAGGTCTCGTCACTCTTAACATCAATAATTTCTTCCTTCTATTTATCTGAATCTCTCTCTTTTAGTTCAACTGTCACCCCTTGTCCTGTCAGAACAACCCCTGCTAACAAGTGTCTCCTCCCTCGCCTAGTTTGTTTTCAGCCCCTTTAAATGCTGAAAGGCTGCACTGAGGTCTCCTCAGAGCCTTCTGCTCTCCAGGCTTTTTTTGTCCAAGAAAATAAACTTGCCAGAGGCATTTTTAAACAATGAAAAACTTGATATCAAGGAAGCTGAAAAGGTGAAACACTCATTAAAACAGAAGTCATTTGATGAATACATGGAATATACTGTTTGAAGTGTTGTCTGTCCTGTGAAAATTTATGACTTGAGCAGTTTTAAAAAAAAAATACTCAAGAAAAATGATTTCTGTGATGACAGCCAAAGCATTATGATGGAAATAAATACATAAGCTTGGGTTGTTTTTTTTTTTTAAACAAAGAGGCATTTCAAAATACAAATAGTCATGTTCAGCTTTACAGGCAGGGCTGATTCAAATGGGGTATTTCTCTTCTCTGTCCTCACCCTCTCTCTGAGTTAATGTATTATAATTTATGTTCAATTCCTGGCGTGCTATTTCTTTTTCTTTGCTGCTGCTATGAACCACTTGAGAGATTTGCTGATGTCATTAAAAAAAAAGAGAATGTACAGCTCATCTGAATTACAACACTGAAAGCATTCCAAGGCCATCTGCAAGCTGCAGCCAAATATAATTAATGTTGTGGGGTAGAAACTCTCTTTGTACCCTACCAGATCTGATATGAAAATTGTAACCTCACTGTCTTTTAATTACACTCTCTAGATCAGAGACTCCCAAACAATAGGAAGAGTAAATGTTGAAAAAAGGATTAAATAGCTGAGCAGGGGTTGCTCTGGGCTTGCCAGCAGTTTGGAGCTGACTGTTTCATAGCATCACAGAATCATACGCTGCAAGGGACCTCTAGAGATGATCTAGTCCAACCCCTCCAGTAAAGCAGGATTGTCTAGAGCCCTTTACACATGTTGTGGAATGTCTCCAGAGCAAGACTCACACCTCTCTGGGCAGCCTCTTCCAGTGCTTTGTTCACCTGCAAAGTGAAGAAGTTTTTCCTCATATCTAAGTGAAACCTCCTGTGTTCCAGCTCTTGCCCACTGGTCCTTGTCCTGCCACTGGGAACAACTGAAAAGAGTTTGGCTCCATCCACCTTACATCCACCCTTCAGATATTTATAGCGATAAGGTCTTGTCTCAGTCTTCTTCCCTCTAGGCTAAACAATCCCAGCTCTCTCAACCTTTCTTCATAGGAAAGATGCTCCAGGCCCCTGATCATCTCTGTTGCCCTCCTCTGGACCCCCTTCAGTAGTTTCTTGTCTCTTTCAATCTGGGGAGCCCAGAACTAGACACAGTAGTCCAGATGTGGCCTCACCAGTGCAGAGTAGAGAGGAGGGGAGGATGACCTTTCCATACCTACCAGCCACGCACTTCTTAATGCCCTCCAGGATACCACTGCCCTTTGTGGCACCAAGGGCACACTGTCAGCCCCCTTTGGGGCTACTATCCGACAGCTTTAACAGGTCTACCCCTAATCTGTTGATTTGCTGTGGCAGCAGCTCATGGATATTTTAGGAATGGTTAAAGGCATCTCCATGCGAGCATATAGGGAGTAAGGCAGTATGTATGTACAGCTATACACTTCCATGTGTGTGTTTGCATGTTTGTTGCAGTCTAGCATAAAAATAAGTGCTTTTAGCAATATTTCCTAAGGTGAGTGACAGTCCTCTGCCAGGAACCCAAATATTTTTGCCATAGGGTTTACCATGAATGAGATGGAAAACTCCAGAGGGAAGCTACTGAGTAGCCAGAAAGTAAAACCCACACGTCCATCTTATTAAACCGAAAGTGACAGTGACTTGTGCTTATTTGAAATGTCAAGCCTTTTCTTTCTTTTTTTTTATTTTCCATAGTTTAAGGTTTGTCAGTGGAAGCAGAGATGGAACAGCCAGAGTATGGCACTATCAGCAGCAGGATTGGAAGAGTGTGGTCCTGGATATGGCTACTAAAATGACAGGGTACGTAAATTGCAACAACACACTTCGTAGCCACGTTTACATGTTAAACAAAATCTTCCATCATTTTGGAAACTATTTGTATACCATTTTAAGTTAATTTTAAGGCATGTTTTTTATGTGTTGAAAATTCTATGGCTCTGTCTGTTTAGTTACACAATTAACCCCTAAAAGCAGCTACTAATACGTTTATAGTTTCCTACTCTAATGGTTTTGAAAGATTTAGTATTTGAGATACAAACTAAGAATATAAAACAATTAATCTCCAGCATATTTCTTAACATTGTATTTTTCCTTATATTTAAGTAAAAGTGAAATACGGTGACTTGATTCTCAGGCTCAGTTAGGGTTTTGGGTTTTTCAGCTCCGTAAGTGACTTCTGCAAGTGGCTTTGTAAGTGAAAATGCACAGTAACAAAGAGCAGCAATAGAGAAATCGGTTTCATGTTTTGCTTTGCAGAATTCTTTGTTTCATATGGTTTTAATGGTTTCGAATTGCAGGATGATTTGCGTTTATTTAGCAGGTTCTTACTCATTTTAGAGTTTACTCATATTGCTGACTGGTAAGAAAAACCTGTAACAAAAAAAAGCTTTATAGACCTAACTAGCTTGAAAGAAAGAATTTGGATAGGTAAGGAAGATCACTTAGGAACAGAAGAGACGCTTGTTTGTTGGGGTTTTTTTTAAGGAAATAAAAATCTATACTGAATATTTTCTGATTTTTCCACACTAGAGGCCATCCTTCATTCCCTTGCACTAGCCAGTAGCCACCATGGTAGCAGCCCCACCCTTCACAAATTTCATACTGAATTAGTGCTGGTAAATATTTCTGTAAATAATTGCTAGTGTATTTCTTCTTTACAATGTTAATTTCTTTAGAAACAACGTAGCATCTGGGGAGGACAAGGTGACAAAGCTGAAGGTTACTATGGTGGCTTGGGATAGATACGATGCCACTGTCATCACCGCCGTCAACAATTTCCTTCTCAAAGTGTGGAACTCGTCCACAGGGCAGCTTCTACATAGCTTGTCTGTGAGTAACATTCAAGTGGGTCATCCCAGATGGTTATAGGTCAACTCTGGAATTGATTCGAGGCTAAACCACATCATTCTTCCCATTGAGGAGTAGTGTTTTGGAGTATGCAGAGCGTGTTTAAAAGCTGTGGAGATCTGGAGCTTAAGGACATGGTTTAGCGGTGGGTTGGGACAGTTAGGTTAATAGTTGGACTTGATGACCTTCAAGATCTTTTCCAACCTAATCAATTCTATGATTCTATATTCTTTGCTTAGTGAGAGAAGTATGTATCCTGAGGAAAGGAGCCAGTGACCAAAATGCTACTGGGCCCTGGTGGTGGCTGGCTCACATGGGAGTTCTTTGAACACCACCATTAGGGTCCAGATTGGAGGGCTTTGCTGCTGATTACTTGTTCCTCCCCATCCCTCTCCATCTTGGCTGTGCTGAGCTGAAGTCTGAAACGTTGACTTACTAGTCCAAAATCCATTAAACGGAGGTGTTCTGGATGACTAACTGAACCAGGATGTCCTCATGCCAGCTCCTATCACTTTGGAGATACTACATGGAGAAATATTGCTTCCTTTTTCACCCTTCTTTCATCGCAGGGTCACGATGATGAAGTTTTTGTCCTGGAGGCCCATCCATTTGACCAAAGGATTATACTTTCAGCGGGTCACGATGGAAATATTTTTGTTTGGGATATTGACAAAGGAACAAAGATTCGCAATTACTTCAACATGGTAAGAATTATCAGGGAAGAGGTAGGATGGGGTTCTTTGTCTTCATATTTGGGTAAAACTCATCTTGAGGCAAAAGCATATTTAATTTTATACCTACTGTGAGCAGTGATGCAACAGGATTAGGGGAAAACTCCTACATATTAAAAAGAACACTCTACTCTTGAGTGACACCCAAGTATATTTTTGCATGTTCTAAGTGTAGCAGCAAATCTTTTGTGGGATCTCTCACATCTGATTGTTATTCATGTGTTTGGGCATGGTTATGTGTGCAAAAGATTAGGTAGGGCTATGAAAACCAGCAATCCTATGCATTGCAGCTGAATGCTGTGATCTGGGAAATGGTGTGGTTGGCTCTGTGCTGCCTTTATCTCAAGTACCCAGTACCAGGTTCATTGGTTTGGTTCCAGTGCTGAACAAACACAGCTGAACTACTGCAGGACCTGAGTTTGGTCTCCTAGCATTTGGGGCTGGGAAATTTGCTGCTACAGAGCCAAGACTTGTCTGAGGTCTGTCCTGCCTGTGTCTGCATTAACATAAAATGCAGACTGTTAGGTAGCTTTTTTCAGAAGATATATTAAAAGCTGTCCTGGAATTACAGGGCAGAGAGAAAAGACAAGTTTTTACTGTTCAGTGACACTTTAAGTGGAAAAAAAAATAATAGAAGTTTGTATCAGTTTTGAGTGGATGAGAATTTGGATGAAATGTTGGAGCACAGATGAAATTCTTGTGTAGATACTCTTGTAGAGAACGTGTAGTGGTGAAAGGAATGCTCTATGCTTGTGTGCAGATCGAGGGCCAAGGCCACGGAGCTGTTTTTGATTGCAAATTCTCACCAGATGGGCAACATTTTGCCTGCACAGACTCTCATGGACATCTGCTCCTATTTGGTTTTGGATGCAATAAAAATTATGAGAAGGTGAGTTGAATCAATTTGGAACTCTTCTGTGTCTTGACCTGATTTGTTTCTTAGAAGTGTTTGTGTTACAGTTCTGCCCCAGATGAAATAGTAATTAAATCATGAAGCAGTTGCTGTTTGCCTGAATCAAAAAGGTTTAGACAAGAGAATCTCAAGTCAAGAGAACAAAGCACTAAATTTTATCTCTTCATCTCTGCTGGAATATTTTACTCTGGAATTTTTGCATCAAGCCTTGGTATTAAAACACATTTGTGGTAGGGATTGGTTCTCTGTCAAAACATTTCTTCCGCTGATCCTAAGAGTAGGAGTTGTGGTTTACAGGGGATGGTAACCCTTTCAGAGCAGCAAACCAGCAACAAACAGCCATTGATTCCTTTATTAAACTGATTTTCTTGCAGATTCCAGATCAGATGTTCTTCCACACCGATTACCGACCGCTGATCCGTGATGCAAATAACTACGTGTTGGATGAACAGACTCAACAGGCTCCACATCTGATGCCTCCTCCATTCTTAGTGGATGTGGATGGAAATCCTCATCCCACGAGATTCCAGCGGCTGGTACCAGGGAGGGAAAATTGCAAGGATGAACAGCTTATTCCTCAGCTGGGCTATGTAGCTAATGGTAGGCTACCTGCAACTCATGTATAATGCATGTACTGCACAGTGCTGAGCACTAGTGTGGTGGGGTGGAGGACCCAGGTAACTATAGACTGGTCAGCCTCACCTCCATCCCAGGAGACGTGATGGAACACTTTATTCTAGACACTGTCTCCAGGCACCTCAAGGACAGGAGAGTCATTAGGGGCAGTCAGCATGGCTTCACCAAGGGGGAGTCATGCTTGACCAGCCTGATAGTCTTTTATGAGGGCATAACCAGGAAGATAGATGATGGCAGAATGGTGGATGTGGTCTGTCTTGACTTCAGTAAGGCATTTGACACAGTCTCCCACAGCATCCTCGCAGCCAAACTGAGGCAGTGTGGGCTGGATGATTGGGTAGTGAGGTGGATCGTGAACTGGCTGCAGGATAGAAGCCAGAGAGTGGTGGTCAATGGGATAGAGTCTGGTTGGAGGCCTGTATCTAGTGGAGTCCCCCAAGGGTTGATACTGGGACCAGTCCTATTCAATCAGTCATTAATGAATATTAATGGCTTGGCTGAGGGATTAGGGTGCACTGTCAGCAAGTTTGCTGATGACACAAAGCTGGGTGGTGTCGCCGACCCCCCCAGCAGACTGTGCTGCAGTTCAGTGAGACCTGGACAGCTGGGCAGAGAGCAATTTAATGAAGTATAACAAGAGTAAGTGTAGAGTCTTGCACCTGAGCAAGAACAACCGCAGGTACCAGTATAGGTTGGGAACTGATCTGTTGGAAAGCAGTGTAGGAGAAAGGGGCCTGACCTAGAGGACAGCAGAATGGCCATGAGCCAGCAATGTGCTCTTGTGGCCAAGAGGGCCAGTGGCTTCCAGGGGTGGATCAGAAGTGGGGTGGTTAGCAGATCAAGAGAGGTTCTTCTCCCCCTCTACTCTGCCCTAGTGAGACCACATCTGAATTACTGTGTCCAGTTCTGGGCCCCGCAGTTCAAGAGGGATGTGGAGCTGCTGGAGGGAGTCCAGCATAGAGCAACAAGGATGATGAAGGAAGTGGAACACCACCCTTATGAGGAGAGGCTGAGGAAGCTGGGTCTCTTTAGCTTGGAAAAAGGAGACTGAGGGGTGACCTCATTAATGTCTATAAATATGTAAAGGATGGGTGTCCGGAGGATGGAGCTAAACCCTTCTCAATGTCATCTAGTGATAGGATGAGGGGCAATGGGTGTCAGCTGGAACATAGGAGGTTCCATATAAATACCAGAAGGAACTTCCTCACAGTGAGGGTGACAGGGTACTGGAACCAGCTGCCCAGGGAGGTTGTGGAGTCTGCTTGTCTGGAGACATTTAAAACCCACCTGGATATGTTCCTGTGTGACTTGGTCTAGGTGATCCTGCTGTGGCAGTGGGATTGAACTAGGTGATTTTTTGAGGTCCCTTCCAATCCCTAATGATTCTATGATTCTGTGATAAGGATTTGGTTGGTTTAATTTAGTCTGAAGTGGTTTAAATTCAGTATAGGAGTAGAATCATTGAATGGCTAAATTTGGAAGAAACTACTCTGCTCTGGCAAGACCTCACCTGGAGTTCTGTGTCTGCCTCTGGAGCCCTCAATACAGGAAGGACATGGATCTGATTGAGCAAGTCCAGAGGAGGCCATGGAAATGATCAGGGGGCTGGAGCCTCTCTGCTGTGAGGACAGGCTGAGGGAGCTGGGGTTGTTCAGCCTGGAGAAGAGAAGGCTCCAGAGGACCTTTCAGTACCTGAAGGGGGCTACAAGAAGGCCAGAGAGGAACTGTTTACGAGGCCTGTAGTGATAGGACGAGGGGCAGTGGTTTCACATTAAAGAAGGGGTGGTTAAAATGAGATGTTAGGAATAAGTTATTTAGTTAAACACTGGAACAAGTTGCCCAGGGAGGTGGCTGAGGCCCCATTCCTGAAGCTATTCAAGGACAAGGCTCTAGGCAAACTGATTTAGTTGAGGATGTCCCTGCTGTCGCTGCAGGGGCGTTGGGCTACATGAGTTTTGGAGGGCACTTCCAACCTAGGTGATTCTATGATTCTGTGATTAGAAATCGTCTACTCCAACCCCCTGCCATGGGCAGTGATGCCTCTCAACTAGACTTGGTTGCTCAAGGCCTCATCCAACCTGGCCTTGAACACTTCCAGGGAGGGGCCAGCTACAGCCTCTCTGGGCAATTGATTCCAGAGTCTCTCCACCCTTGCACTGAAGAGCGTGTTCCTAAGATTTAGTCTGAACTTCCTTTCCTTCAGTTTCAAACCGTTTTGCCTCATCCTGTCGCTAGATTCTCTTGGGAAAAGTCCCCCTCCAGCCTTCCTGTAGGTTCCCTGCAGCTGTTTGAAGGTAGAAAAAGGAATGGGGTGGCTTTTTGGCATAAAGGAAATGCATGGAATGGACATGACTGGAGGCAAGACAAGGAGCTTGCAGCATTACAAAATCTATGGGCTTCTACTGGGTAGAATTCTAGAGAATTGTCCCATAACCTTCTGGGACTGTGGATGTAAGAATGATGTTGAAAAAGCAGCTTCTGTTTTCTGAAAGAGATTTCTTTCTTATAAACTGTTGTGGAATGCTGATCTGGAGAAGACATCTTACGTCGTTATCTACCAAAGTTCAACTTCTTTTCTGCTGTTTCTTAGGGTTTGTGTTTCTATTTCATGTGTTGTCCGGAATTTTAAGGTTTTATTGTAACTTTTTGTTTAAACTTTGCCTCCATTATTTAACAAGAGCAGAAGGCAAGCTGGTCATCAGATGTTTAGCAGAACATAGATAATTATGTGCAATTTTAAGTTTGATGGTTTCTCTGGTTTTTAGTAAACTAGAAATTAAATGTTTTATAAGCAGTTGTGTCTTTGCTTTTGTCAAGGTGATGGTGAAGTAGTTGAACAAGTTATCGGGCAGCAAACCAATGACCAGGATGAGAGTATCCTTGATGGAATGATCCGAGAGCTACAGAGGGAGCAAGATCTGCGGCTCATTAATGAAGGAGAAACTCTTCCAAACCCTCCATTCAATAGATCCCACTCTGTTAATGGAGGTGAGTATCCCCTTTGCTACTTCTGCTGTTTCTTTTCCTAAAGCACTAATCAAAACATGCTCCTCTAAGTTCTGAGACTGTCTTTGAGGCTGCTTTTCTCTTGATCCTGGACACACTGTTGACCTATGTGGAGCAATTGGTTGTTCTGCCACTGATAGCAGAGGAATTGAAAGTGCAGAGGGCATGCAGTGCTCTAACTGGGCTGTATCTGATTCTCTAGAACTATTCCTGTTACAAACCTTGCTTAAAAAATAAACTTCACTGTAGTGCCTTGATGTCAGTTGCTGCAGAGATAATACATATAACAATAATGATAATTGACATAATAATGTCAAGAGAAGAGCTTGTAATTAGAAAATGTCACTGGAATACAATGTTATGACAGACTAATGGCTTCCTGTTGCAGCGTAAATGCTAAGGCTGAGCCTCAGTGATTATAAAATAAACATGTCTGCTCCATCTTAGTGTTTCCTTAGATAATTTTCCTGCTAAGTGTTCTGCTTCTGTGGTTTTATTTTTTTTAATACACAAAGTGATTAAAAATTTACAACAAACTCAGACGTGACTAGCTGACTGTGAGGCAGCTGACTGAGTATGACTGATGTAAGAGAGCAGATGCTGTTGACTTGTGCTGCAAATGACAGCTTTTCAAAGATTTTGATTCACTAATAAATCAGTTTTAGGTTAAATGATTGATTACACATGTTTTGAATTAGATTTCCCATCAAAACTCATTCACAGAATCACAGAATAACAGAACATTAGGGATTGGAAGGGACCTCGAAAGATCATCTAGTCCAGTTGGGATTGCTAGATTTGGGAGTGGGTTGTCTTTAAATTCAAGAAGGAAGTATTAGTTTTATTTTAAAGGAAAGAAGAAAATAACTACTTTTATTTATTTTTAGAGGAAAAAAATTAGTTTTCTTTAATTTCTCTGTCCCTATATTTGTGTGACAGATAATTTCCAAATATGAATTGTACAGAAATTAGTGGTTAACTGAGCTGCCCTGTTATGTGGATTAGAGTAGCTACAAAATACCTGTTAATTAAGGAGATTAATATTTTGATACAGATTTTCACAACCATTGTAAGACTGAAAATACACAGTTTCAGAGTAAACCATTGACACGACTTAGATTTGAAGGTCACTGCAGTGCCTTTAAAATTTTTCTCATAGGTTATATTATTATCCCTCAGGTATCTGTAAGGTACAGTGAGCCACAGTGATGCTGCAGTAGCACGATGCACCAACACACAACAATGCTAATCTGAAACAAAGGAAAAAGCCACTTAACACAGGATAATTGGTTGTTTACTGTCTCCAAAAGACTCTCCAGATGTTCTTTAAGCTCTACATTCTAGATTCTACTTCATTTTTTCTTTATAGCAGTGAAGGAAAATCTTTTTTTTTTTACCTTAGCTCTTCGAAGCTCAGGTTTGGACATTACGTCTCCACCAAACGTTGGTCTCCGGAGGAGTGGCCAGATTGAAGGGGTCCGGCAAATGCATCACAACGCTCCACGAAGTCAGATGGCAACAGAGAGAGATCTGATGGCTTGGAGCAGGAGGGTGGTGGTGAACGAGCTTCCTCCAGGCATCAGCAAGTAAGATGATAAGTGAGGGCAGGTATCAAGCATAAATTGTGTAATGTTTAACGATTCTTTCATTTATAAAAATGGTTTTTCAGATAAGTGTTGGCTTTTTTTGTTTGTTTTCCTTTGAAATTCAGATATCAGGGTTAGAGTGGTAGCCTCTGTTAGCGAGCTGAGAACACCATTTCCTTCAAACTGAATCTTTCTCCATTAGTTGAAATACCACATTTTTATGAAGCTCTATTTAAAAAAAAAACCCACCCCAAACCCATGAAAATAATTGAATGCATTTCACTTTACTTAATCACACAAGCTCAACTAACAAGTTTGGTTCCTTCCAGAAGTGAAGTTTGTGTGGATGCTGCTAGGACAATTTGTGCACAGATTTCTTATAGCAAGAGAACCAGAAGCATTTTAATCTGTAGTTTAATGACCTTGTCAAGTTCTGTGAAGGTTTATTGACTAAAGTGGGTGTTTCCTGCATATGATTAGGGTCCAGGAAGAATGTCGAGCTGCCAAAGGGGAAATTGAAATTAATTTATACACCGTTGAGAAGAAGCGAAAGCCGTCCCACACCTTACAGCGGGTGAGTGAATTCACTCGACACCCTGGCTGTGAAGCAGTTCTGAGCCTAAAGATAAAAGACAAAATCCCACAACCTAATTTTATTAAACGATTTAGAAGATCAATAGTGCTAATTGTTTCTCTGACTCTCTGTCTTCATCCTGTAACTGTAATTTGCCTGATTTCATACTCTTAATACACAAAGAGCACTGGTAAATCTCTATCCTTAAGTCTTCAGTAGTGGGGAGGTGCTGGGAAAGGAAAAGAGCAGAGCCACAGTGGGTGTTCAGTTTGATTTGTGGAAACTGGGAAAAGATTAGAGATGCTCCAACTTTTTAAGTGGTTGGCTTTTTCTCTTGCTCAAAGAGTCCGTAACTTCCCTTCTGAGGGCTTCTACTTAAAAAGTAGAATTGATATGAAACCAAAAACCCACAGCTGGATGGATGTATGCAGCAAAGGGTATACACACATTCATTCCTAATTCTGGATTCCCTCCTTGGTGGTTGTAAATGGGATAGAACAGTGACTTTATTGAGGTAACTGCCTGATTTGTTATGAAATACCTGGTCTTTTACTTTCTCCTGTGACAACAGAATGATTACCAACCAGGAAGCGGGAGGTCTTTGAGAAGAAATCAGCGCAGACGACAGCACGCTTACCAGACTCGCTCTACCATCGAGCACAGTCAGCAAGGAGCGAGTCAGAATGGGCGGGCACGGGCAGAATCGGACAGCTCCTCAGAGGTCTGATACACTGAGTAATGCTTTCTATAGGTTCTACAGGTTTCTAGATGTTCTACTAGATGGTTTTACTGTTAAGGGTCCAAGTTTCTCACGTAGGAAGAAACCCTCTGATCATTTTGTCTGTTGGATGTGTGGTGTTACTTCAGTATGTTGATCTTGGAGAGTGGGTTGTTTAGTCCAGTGCCATCAAAGTATTCAAAACTGGCTTAAAACAGCTCGGCAATGTTAGAAAATGTTAAACATTTTCAAGTAAATGTAACTGGGTTGGGTTAAGTCATTTGCCATTTTGAGATTTCAAGCAGCACACATGTTCTAGGTCATGTTCGGTGCTTTGAGTTCATCTCCTTCTATTGAAACAGATTGAGTATTGGCGTTAATCATTGATATTGGCATTTAAAATACACCAGATTTAATAGAACTTGTTCTCATTAAGGACAAGAGACTGAACATAGTATCACTGTAAATGCATTGACTGTAGAGTAGCTGTACACTCCACACTTTGATTTATTAATCAAACACTTAAATAAGAACACATTCTGATACCATTCAAGGTCCTCATCTTTTCCTACAGGAAGTATACAACCATGTAGTACAATATTAATAGTATATTATTAAGATACAGAAATAAATTGTGGACTTACTTAAAGCTGAACCTTAAGTCCACAGCTTCCCTCCTGTATAATTTCATTGCAAACAAAAATTATACACTGTAGAGTTGGCTCTAAAGCCAAACCTTTTGTTTTTAATACAGGAAGATGAGACTGTGGGCACAAGTGATGCATCCGTGGATGATCCTGCAGCTGCATGGCAAAGCGAAAGCAGTTCCAGGTAGCTGGTCTCTGAATTATTACCATTATTGCCAGCAGGAGTAGGGAGGTTACTGTCGTATATTCATGACTGGTGAGGCCAAATTTTGGGTATTGTGTCCAGTTTTGGGCACCTCAATACAAGAGAGATGTGGAGGTGCTGGAGCAGGTGCAGAGGAGGGCAACTTAAGCTGGTGAAGGGCCTAGAGAATAAATCTTAAGAGGAGAGACTGAAAGAGCTGGGGCTCTTTAGTTTGAAGAAGAGGAGGCTAAGAGACCTCATCACCCTCTACAACTACCTGAAAGGACATTGTGGAAAGGTTGGTGCTCGTCTCTTCTCACAAGCAATTAGTGATGGAAGAAGACGGAATGGAGGGAATGGGTGCACATTACAACAGAGTAGATTTAGACTTGATATTAGGAAAAAGTTTTTCACAGAAAGGGTGGTCAAGCACTGGAACAGGCTTCCCAGGGAGGTGGTTGAGTCACCATCCCTGGATGTGTTTAAAGATCATTTGGATGAGTTGTTGAGGGGTATGGTTTAGCGGTAAACTTGTAAGGTAGAGTAGATGATTGGACTTGAAGATCCCAGGAGTCTTTTCCAACCACAGTGATCCTGTGATCAGGGCACTAAGGGCCACAGCCAATCTGTCCATAATCACCTCCAGGGATGGGGACTCTGCCATTGTCCTAGGCAGTTCATTCCAGTGTCTGATCACCCTTTCCATGAGGAAATGCTTCCTAATATCCAAGCTAGCCCTCCTCTTGTCTTCATGTTCCTTGGTGGAACAGCAAGTGGGGAACTGGGACTTCTTCAGACTGATTTAGCAGCATCAAATCAGTACTGCTTTGTTTGGTAGCTGGTTTTCTTCTGTCACTGCACCACTCTAGCATTAGCAGCTCATAGTGTACAGAACCAACTACCTGTTAACATTCATTTTCTTATCCTCTCCACAGAAGCAGTATGTGAAGTGCATATTCTTTTCAAAATATCAACTGCTTCAGAGGCTTTTTCTTCAGTATCTCTGAATGCAGCAGCCTTCCATGACAGCAAGAGAGATCAGATCGCAACCTGTATGTAGCACTTTGCAGGCCAGCAAGCACTCAGAGAGACAACACGGTCTTGAAGGTATCCTGCACCTCTAAGTAAGTTTATCTTAACTATGTGATCCAAATACTTGTCTGCATCAGATTGTACCAACATAGTGTCAGCCTCTTCTAGCTCATGCTCTCTGAGTGTCCTATCCTGCAGCACTGGGGATCATTCTGTGGATACCTTAAATGGATCTCTAAATGTCTCAGTTATGTCTGCAGTGAACACTAAGTCCAAATGCACCACAGTTGAAACCTGGAAATCCAAATCTGCCCTCGTGTGCAGCTCCAGTTTGGACCAGTTTCATGGTTTTTCCCAGCTGCATGCTTGTCTCTCCAAAAGACCATACATTCAGTGCTTAGAAGAAAAGTTCTCCAGTGCGGGTCTTTTTTTGTTGTTTATACAAAGTACATCTGATCCTGATGTGTAACTGAGGCCCCAGGTCCTGCTGTACTGTAAATATTGCAAACAATCATCAGACCAGATTCTTTGCACAAATGCTCCTTTTAAAATATAAACCATGTGGGTGGTGACTTCCATTTCTTCTGGAAATAGTGTTTACCTCCCACATCAGCATTGCTGCTTCAGGACAGATATATTTCTGATTTACTGTAAAGATTCAATCCTTCTACAGACACAGTACTTGTAGCAGTATGCAAGGGAAAAGCAATCAAGTGATAAGTAAGCAAAAAATAATTGATTTCAACAAAATCTCTTCCACAATTGAATATCTGGTTAATACAGGTTAATAATTTCCCAACACAAAAGTATTGGGAAATTCACATACTTTTACACCCATATATCAAGGGAATAGTATCATCAACAGTACACGGTGGGCAAGAACCGGAGAAATTAAACTATGCAGACAATTTGTAAATACACTTTTTGTTTAGACTGGAATGTGAATTTATCCAGCCCATACAACTCTTAAACCTTATCTAAACAAATGGAGGGACAAAGCAGATTTTGAGAGCACATACCTACAACTGTAGGTTTTGTTTACTTCCAAAACTTGTGCAAAATATTTGGATATTAATTTAAACATTAGAAGCATGAGCTCAGAAAGACTCAGGAGAGAAGAGGCAAAGCCCATGATTAGTCATAACTAAGTTCCATCATTTCTTCATCTCACAAGAATACGGCTCCTTCACTCTTGGAATACAGCAGTAAATACAGTAACTCTGGGAAGCTAAAATCAGATCAAACACTATAATGTTTAGCAGAAGGAAAAAGAGTAAACCCCTACTAGTTCTGACAAGCAAGTGGTGCTTGCTACGGTTCTGGAAACCCACCAAAGTTTGTAACTTGAATAGCTAGTTGTGCTTAGAAAGAATTAGAGTAGGGAGTTTCTGATCTGCAGTGGCATTTAGGAGCAAGCAAAGGCACTAAATCTTGGAAATGTGCGTGTATTTATTCAGAGGCCACTTCTGTTCACCACTGCACTTGAGAGAAACAGTTAATGTTCCTTTATGTTCTCATCCCGTGGTGAAGTGAGCAGACGTTTGCTGGAGGTGAGTGCTGATCACGCAAGCTCTTGGAGATTTCCAGAATTACTTGGACAACAGCTTCTAGGGCTGTGCAGACTGAGCAAGACCAGAGAGCTCTAAAAACCAGAGCTCTTAAAACTGGAGCTCCCCAACCTCTTCAGTGCCATTCACAGATGCCAGATTCCACCTAAATAACCAATTTCCACTTTGAGTTGTGATAACTTTAGTTCTACACATCAAGGAATCTTTTCATTCACTTTTGTAGTTTAAAAAACACAAAGGTTTTAACATTACTTTGAGAGATACAACTGTTAAACACGATGGCAGTAAGTGTTTCAACATCAGGAAACTGGATTATTCTCTACAAGAGAAGTCCAGGTCTTCATTAATTTACTTTTAGCATGAATCTAGAGCAGCATCACTGAATTTGGCCCAGTTTGGCTGGCAACAGGTTTTCACTAGTGCAAACAGACCTCCAGGTCTCAGCCTGGGGTAACACTGGTATTTCTCAGCTATTTCACCCTATCAGGATCCTAAGTGTTGAAATGCAGCAGAACCAGAGTGAAATCAAGATCTGGTAGTCACCAATATATTAATAATCATAATTTTATAAACATCCTTCTAGAACCGCTGTTTCTCTGTTTCAAACTCTTCCATCATATTCTCAGTAACTCTGTGAGGTCTTCATCTTTAATTTGGAAAGCTGAATCAAAGTTTCTTTCAGACCTCACTAAGCCCCAGGTGTTCTGTATCTTCCCAGTACAACTATACTATGAAGGACAAAGTAAACCGTCTAGTCCACATGTAAATATTTAGTAAGACACTTGCATCTGGAGTGAAAGGGCGCTAACTCAGTGTTCCCCACTTACAATGTAAACAGATTAGTTGCATGACACAGTGTTACTACAAACTTCCCTTGATTGTAAACATTTGTGATGCATTTCACCAACAACATAACCTATAGGAGCTGAGGAAGAATTTACTCAGAAGAGCACATGTGGGTAAGGTCCAATTTTGCAACGTCCTCTCACCTGTCAGTGTCTTTTCCTGAAGGCTCTTGAGCCAAGATTCCTCTAAAACAGGGTCCTTTCTACTAGTAAAGAGGAAAAAATTACTCCAGTTACCAATGGCAGATACAAAGAGAAGATGATGATTTGCCTCATGTACGTTCTGAGAAAACAGACGGTACCAGACTCAGGACACTCTACTTGCTGAAGGACTTCAAACAAGGACCTGCAAATCAGATATCTTAAAGCTACTCAGCTTCAAATGTGTTCACTAACTGCCTGAATAAAACATTGTTCTGAAGACTAATCCTGCAGTGCCCTGAGTGCTCTTGGTCACACTTGTGTGCCTTTGGGAAGGCTGCCGCAGTGCTGCTGGATTTGGGTATCATAGTGACAATTGATGCTGCAGACGACACATGCAATCACAGGAAAAGTCATCTGGTTTAGCTTCCTTCTCCCAGTCTCAATCTATTGTGTCTACACTGCAAGTTTGAGTGTCTCCCTACTGCTCTTCTCATGGTTTACAACACTGAGAACTTACCTACCTAGCGATTCGCATTTCAGTACCTGAGAAGACAGCAGCAGCAGTTCTGGGGACTTCCCTCATAGCAGACTCTGTGGACTCAACACTATCCAGCTAAACTAGCTCCTCTCTTTGCACAAAGGTTGACCACAGAATATATTGTCCTCAATGCTGTAGGGACAGAAAAAAACCCCACAAAATACACTCCATGGTTACAGGGTGAGTGATAGCAGAAACATACACTGAACGATGTCACCTGGGAGATGCCACCATAATGAAGAAAATGGTGAATCCTTCCCACTCCCTGACAACAACTGGCATGATGGCTACTCCTTGGTCACTGTTTTCAGAAGAAATGAAATAGCTACACCTCTCACAATGGGCCAACAGAAGACTGATGATAGTAAGGCATCCAAATCCCATTACTATCAGGAACAAGGAACTCAATTCTTTTCAATCTCAGAACCATCCTTATAGGGATCTGAGGCTGAGAAAAATATCAGTCTAAAGTCACAAGTATTTGATAAAGTTGATTCAGATTGAGGTATTACAAAAGTATTATTTCCTCCCAGAAGGAACTTCTCATTCCTGTATTCCTCTCCTTCAGAAAGAGACCACTGAATGTGAGAGGTAATACATTTCATCTCCCATCTCTTGTATTAATTTAAACAATCTTCTACAAAATCAGACCATTTTTGTGTGCCCTTGTGATTTGAGGCAGGATGAAAAGACAGCAATTCTGTCAAGAGCTCTTTCACATCACATCTTCCTATGCCAGAAACAGAAATACAGTAAAACCACATCGGCCACTGTGCTCCATAGTCGATCCAATTCTGAAGAGAGGCGGATTCTTTAAGGGGAGATTTCTACTGCTGATCTGTTAATGAGCTGACAAAGCAGTTATGAACCCCATGGAAGCATTAAAGTCTCATAACTCTCCTGTTCACAGTTTACATCTATTCTCAGATCAATATTCCACACAGAAAATAAGTATGTGAGAACAGATGTAAGCTCTTTATTGAAGTGAATTGATTTACATTTAATATCCCAGAAGATTATTTTAAGGAATAGCATGGAGGACAGGCAGAAAGTAACTCACTGATATTGCCATATATCATGAACAGGGCTAGTCAGTATCCTGGGGATGGTCATTTGCCAGTCAGAAAGCCAAACTTTCCCTGTGAGTGCCCAGAATTCAACTTCATTTCTAAGTGAGGCCAGAAATGTAAATTATAGACTTAGCAGGAACTGAAGTTCCCTTTTCAGTAAGAGAATTTCCACTCTCAAAGAAGACCAGGATCTCCTCTGAGCTAAACCTCAGCAGATCGATAAGGTAGATCGATTCATATTTTGAGATTAGACCTGACTCCACATTGAAGCCCACACTCAGCTGGCATCCAAGCAGGCAGAAGCACGTGGATGCCTAGTTGTAGGCTTTGGATAAGTCTGGGTGTATATCAAAGGAAAACACACAGCCTGGAAGGGACAGGTCCAAGTTCCCACCAGGAGCCATAAACCAAAACGTTCCTTGCAGTTACACAGCAGAACTGGTGTTGGAAGGAGAAGCAGTGGTCAGTCATGATCTCTATAAGACATGATTTGCATGGAATGACCACTGATGGGACTTGTGAGCTACCTATGTTGCTGCTTCTCGTAGATGTGCCAAGCCATGCTGCTACCTTAGGTAGACTCTGACCTACTCTCCTGCACACAATCCAGAAAGCCCAAGGACAAACAGCTGGGACCAGAGATAAAGAGAAACGGAAACAGTCACAGAAACATGAAACAGCTTCTCCAAGGTAATTTTGCCAGATCCTCTAAGGGTTTTATGGCCAAAGTTTGAAGCACTGAAAATGATCCCTATTAACATAGTTGGCTACCAAGATAGTAAATGCAGCTGTTCTATTACCAGCATGGAAACTGGTCACTGTTTTCTTCTCGGTACCTTCACAATTATCAAACAGGGAACTATGATACTCGTTTGAGCTCTAGACACAAAGCAGTCGCATCATGTACTTTCCAATTTATAACACAAGAGTGATTTTAAAAAATCCTGCAAGCAGGACTTTAGGCTATGAGTCAAATGTTTTTAAACTATTAGGCTTTCCTCCTAAGTAACCCCAAAGTACAACGGGGAAATGCGAACCAAATGCACAGCTTGTTAGTAAAGCATAAGTGAAAAGAAACGAATTGTGGATATGCCAGAAGGTTCTTATCAGAGGTAAGGCAAAATTCCTCAAGAAACTCTATTTTTGTTTGTCAGTTATTTATTTTGATGTCCAGTTAAGACAGAGGAAATGTAATTAAGTGCAGGATTCTTTAATGAGGATGGGTTTTTTTAAAATGAAATACACTCTCCCCTTCAATTTCCCATGTGCCAAGAGATGCGTTTACTGAAAAAATATAAGGAAAAAATTGAATAAGAATAAAAAAATTGTAAGAAAAGAAAAATAATTAAAGACACTGTGCAAACTGCATTTTCCTCTGTGGGTCTTTAGGCATTGAAACGGTTGTGAGAAGCACCACAACTTCTCTCAAGCCATTAAGACATTTTACAAAATAACAATAAAAATCCCCAACCCATTTTGCAAGGGCCAGGAAACCACTTTGAAACACTTCTCATGTGGCACTGCAAGTCACAGCCTGGGAACATGGCAAAACTGTGCTGCTCAAAGGGGAGGTCTGGAAAAGATCACAGCACTGGAGGTTTCAAAGAAGTCTATTGCACCAGATGGAAGGATCATTTAAGCTTCATCACCCTTAAGGGATGTGGAGCTTGATTGTTTTCTCTGGGGCAAATTACACTGTGACACAGTAAGACAAGCAAGAAAGTACCCCAGTGTTCTGTCCTTCTCCCAGTCCATTAGAATCACAGAATCATTTAGGATGAAAAAGATCTTTCAGCTCATCAAGTCCAATCATCAACTCTGTCCCAACCCACCACTAAACCCTGTCCCTGAGCTCCAGATCTCCACAACTTTTACACATATCCAGAGATGGTGATTCAACCTCTTTTCTAGGCAGCTTGTTCCAAGGGCTGATGACCCTTGCAGTGAAGAAGCTTTTCCTAATGTCCAACCTAAACTTTCCCTGGCACAAGTCAAGGCCATTCCTATCATCCTATCACTTCTTGCTTGTGAGAAGAGACCAACCCCCACATCTCTACAACCTTTCAGGTAGCTGTAGACAGCAATAAGGTTTCCCCCTCAGCTTCCATCCAGAGAAGAGAAATTCTTTACCTCTTTGGAGTAATTGAACTGATCAGAAGTTCAATATGAGGAACTCACGTCTTGTCAGTAGCTGTTTCACAATGCCCTGCACTGGAACTCAGTGAGGTATGATGGCCAGTGCCCTGAGGAGCCACATCCATCCAGCATGGTAACAGTTAAGCATCACTGACAAAATACATTAAATCTTCACTTTACAAAGGAGATGGGGCTTACAGAAATGCACTTCTTTCTGTGCTCACACAGCTTCTTTCAAACTAGTGTAAGGAAAAATACATGGGGAGATAGTTCTCTTGAAACTGATTCTCCCATACAAAGTTCACGTGATATGCCTCATTTAAAGGGATGGTTGGGCTGCCTTCTGTAGAAGCCTGAAAGCAATTTGCTCTAAGAGTCTGAAAATTAAAATGTTGGCTACTTAATTTAATTCATTTAGGTAAAATGTTTTCTGGATGGGAAATCCCTCAGTAAGACAAGTGGAACTCAGCTTTACTTTCCAGTAGAATGAAGAGTTAATAGTATCAGCAACAACGGAGGTGCGTGAAGGAGCCGAGGCACTGCTCACACTGACACAAATTAAATAAATCTAAAGACATCTGAGTGTGCTACACTTGACACATGCTCGTGCAAGAAAAAGAGCCCAGAACACACAGTTACATGAACGCTATGAAGGGAACCCTGGCTGGGCACACCACAAAGCCACTGTAAGCAGAAGTACTATTCATCAAAATGTTCTCAAGAGTTACTGAACATTTTGACTGATAAAAATGAAGGGAATGGTTACAATAGATTAGTTCAGGTTTTGGTCCTGATGTTAGAAAAACAAGTGAGGTTAAATTACTTCACTGCTCTGGAAAAAGTCTGGAGATAACACTTATGTCATTTATTGTTTCAAGAGAAAACATTAAATCTTAGAAAAATTTCCTTTAATGTCCCAGGAACACTGATCCAAGCCTACAAGAAACCACTGGGTGTCCTGTTGCTGGTTTTGTAATGCTTTTGGATTTACAGCTCAAGTGCAGCTGGAGTTATACAGGGAATGACCACCTGCTGCCTTGATTTTGCATGCAGACTTTATTTATTTATTTTTAATTTGCTGTGAGACAGCCTAGGCTGTATTTCCACTGCTCAGGATATTCCAAAAGTTACTGTCCTCCAAAAACATTGTGTACTGTTAGGAAGACATGCCCTAATTAAAATGAGATGAGAACAACCTCTTCTGTTCTCTTCTCTTTCACATGTCTCTAAGCATAGAGAGAACATATATTCCAGGAGAATTCAGTAGCTATTTTCAGAGGTCTCTTATTGAGGAATACAAAGCGCTAACATTAAAGTTGTTTGTTTTCAAAAGCTTCTATAAAGTCACTTTCCTGAAAATACAGTGAAGTATCAGATTTCTTAACTAAAACTCAAGAAAACGTGTAACAAAAGCAATTGCTACAGCTTGAAAACACTTTGGAAAATCAACTGTCTCCTATTGTATGTTTGTAACTGCCCTGCTTCCCTGTGTCAGCTGGGATCCTCAGTCAGTAGTCATCATCATAAAAGAAGTGCCACCATGAGATTGTGTAGGAATTCAGAACGGCCAACACAGCCTGCTATTTTCTAGCAAATTTTTAAATATCTATTGTATATATATTCCTCATACAGGAATATCCTGATTCCAGCTGCTCACAAAGTGTGATTCACAATGACGGGCTAAAGAGCCCTCAGACTATTCATGGAACGTCATGAAACAGCGTTTCCAAGGAGCGTGTTGCTGATGAGCAGGCACTGTGATTGGGGAAAGGACAAAGCAAGCATTGCTTTGAGTGACAGGGAGCTTGTATGCTGTGCATCTTCCAGGAAGGATCTGTGGAAGTGTAAAGCTCTAACTTCTGCACCTCACTGCTCATCAACCCGAACCAGCCATCACCACAGTAAAGGGTTCAATTTGCAAATAATAAATTCAGTATGAACAAACAAAAAAAAATTCCAACAAAACTCACTTGACTGAACTGGATTATCAATTTTGCAACTATGGGAGGCCAGGACACCCAGACTCAAACCTCTTCTTTGGTTTCTATGACCTATGTTCTTTGTCTAACACACAGGTAAGGTCTGAAAACACTGTGACAGTTCCCTAGAGTGAGTTTGCCTTGCAGCACATGGTGAGCAGAATAAAGCTGTGTTAGAGCAGATTTGATGCAGTTCTAACACAAATGTCAGCTCCAGGAGCACATGGAGAGGCCATGGCTCCACTAACTGCAGAAGAAGTTGTGCTCTACTTTTCCATTTTATGGATGTGAACACAAATCTAAAAGAACACTCTTAGAAGATAACATAGCTTCATAGAACTTTACAGGCAAAATTAAGAGCAGACTTGCATCACCCTTAGCACTAATTCTAGGTACTAAAAAATCCATCTACAGTACAGAGAGTGCAGCGCATGCTGGGTCATTTTATTGGAGAGCGGTCTTCAATCATTTAAAGAAGTAGAAGAAGCTCTAAGCAATAATCAGAGATTTCAATTTTACAGTTCTTCTAAAACCGTGCATTGCCTGTGCTGTATTTATTGTGGACTAAAACCAGACGTTGTTAAATGACTTTGGCTTTTTGTTTATTAGTTTTGGCAATGTTTTGCTGGTTTTAAAAAAACACCCAAAAGAAATCTAACAGAAATCACCTGTTATTAGTAAGGGTATTTGTATCTAGGCTACTTTTCAGGCTACTAAAATGTTAATTTTCCAAAACAAGTGCTTGGATGAGATACAGAGACTATCCCAGGTATCACCTTCTTGTGGCAGCTCACAACTTCCCTGCAAGTTTTCTATGTTGGCAGTTCCACAAGTCAAACAGTATGACATGTGTCACCTATAAAACCAGCTCAACATTAGACTCTTGTCAAACTGTGCTTGTTCCATCCAATGGATTTATGAGTTATTGCAAAACAACAGCTAAAATGGCCCTAATAAACACCTGAAAATATAATAAATGTCTCTATTACACACCTGAAAAGGAGGAAACTGGCAAACATGTGAATGTTTCCTCCTATTTTTGCAGAAGCAGGTCAAGGGAGAAGTTGATACTCTTCTTTATCCTGTTTTACCAGCATCTCTCTCTTTCCACACTTAAACTTGGGACTCTTTCATACAGGATCTTTCAGAAACTGCCCTTTTTCCCCTCAGCCCTGGTGCACTGTCATTTCTAATTAGGTTAGAATGCACCAGCCCTTCCCACTGCTCTGTCACCTTTCTCAAGGGCCATGTGCTCCATCATTTCATAACTTTAATAAAATCTATGCTTATCCCCAGATACTCAGCCAGCCCATTGTGTACCCTGCATGCTATTCATTTACCCCATTAATTTCTGTAATTTGGATGCTTTTTTATCTGTCCATATTAAAGCCATTGTTTTCTTTTCCTTTGGGTCAGATCATGTGTATAAGAGAGAACAATCTTTTGTGATAAGAATCCCTGTTTCTTTCTTTTATTTTCACCATTAGAAAGTGAGTCCTGCTGTTTTCCTGGGCACCAGCAAGCACACATATTCCTCCTGCAGAAGGAGACAGCTTCTCCCCTCTCTTCTTACCTATCAGTCATCAACAAGCTGTAGCCTATGTGTACCAGTCCTGCATTTATTCTAATAACCCTTTGTAATGTTGATGAAGCTTAGTATTGACTGAGATTTTCAGTTGTTCTTTTATATTTCCTCAAATCACTGCAATTTTTTTTACTTCTTGGATCATCAAAAGGAAACATTAGCCTGCAGTTACCTCACAGGTCCTACTGTGTTTTGCTGTAGCTACACACCTCCTTTTCTGAAGTAGGAAAACAATCTCCAAACAGCTTTTCAAGCTCAATCACCACAGTAAGCTAAGAAATGTCAGGATATTCTCCTATCTTCTGAAATCTATTACTTCCTACCAGCAAAAGCTGAGATTCACATCAAAACCACAGCACATTTTTCCCAGAAAACAGGGATTGACAACTAGTTTTGGGAACCCTTGCACTTGGCTTCACTTCCAACTAATTGGCAATAAAGCCTCTCTTGCCATTATAAACACAGTGTTGCCTGGTTAGCCATCTTCACTGTGAGCTCCAGCTGCTTGCAGGCTCCAGGACTGGTGAACTTCCTGCCTGTTTCCTAATTAAGTCTGCTCTGCAGTAATCCCTCCTGTCAGCTGTTTTCCTGGCTCATGAACTGGCTCCTAAGTGGACTGCTGGCCAAACCTCTTCAAACTGGACCTTGCTTGTAGATTGGTTCCATTGTCAAGATTGCTCTACTCAAGAGATGACACAAAAGTCTTTGTCACACCTTTCACTTATGGCCAACAGAAACCCTTTAAGAAAGGCTCTTGTTCATGCAAAGGGCACTGCTTCTCATTTTAAGAAGCTTACAAAAGTAATTAGTACCAGGGGGATTATGAAACAGTCACACTGAATTGGAAGACATGCAAGTTTGGGGATGGAGTGAGAAAACATATATAAAGAAAACAAGGTATTCAAAAGAATGTAACCTGGAGAGAAAGGCTACTAAGACAGTGTAGGTGGCAAAACCCATATAGGAACTATATAGAATATGATGGAAGAAAATACCAATTGGGTACTTTCAAGGCAAGGTATAAGTCGCTACTTCTTGTCTGTGAACAGTATTGAGACTGTGTCAGTCCACAGACGAGAGAGGGCATTAATCATCTCTTTTCAGCTCAGATGTCATTGTAAGAATCATCAGACAAATTCCTATGGCTTTTGTTATGTAAAAGCCCAACTAGACATTTGTATCCTCAGAAGACTGAAGTTAACACTTGCTTTTTCTATACTGGGCTGGACAGCCCAGAGTTTCTTTCCTACAGGAATTCTCAGTTGTTTTTCTTGCTGCAAAGTGAAGTGGATGATAGAAAATTATAAGAACATTTATAACTCTTCATCTACTGTGAATGAACAAATGAACAAGAGGGTCAACATTAGCCCTGTTCTAAGGAGTCACACGGCAAGTAAAAACATCACAGATTCATCAAATGCTCCCTTCTCCACCCAAGAAAGACTTAATTTTTGTAAAGAAAAAATTTGGATATGTGTAAGTTTTTACTCTCCAGCTTTTAGGAAGCAGAGGGAGTTACCAGGAAACTGTTGTTGAACTCTCTGGTTTGTCCATATGGATCAAATCTGTAGCACAACTTGTCATATTTGGCCTTGGACAAAGTACCACAAAGATGGAACAGAAGGTCAGTCATGGCAAGACTCCAAAGAGGGAGAGAGAAGGTCAGTCTGGTTCGGTCTTCTCATCTGCCTACCTACATAAAATGAAATCAGTGGGAGTGATGACATTGGCTTCAACGGGATCAGTACTTCCCTCATCCAGATTGCCAGTGGCAGCTTGTATGAGAGAGAAATTATAAAATACCTATTCCCAAGGTAACAGGTCTGCACCCTCAGCTCATAATGCCAGCAACAGCACAGAGAGAATTACGGTTTGCAGTGTCTTCAGATGAGGACATACCACAGTACACTGCAGAGCAATGTGACTCGGCCACCAGCTGCCAATGCGATTCAGCAAGCATCTCAGTCTGAACCCACAACAGTAACACTTCACTTCAGAGAAGGCTAACTTGAGAAAACCACAGACTTTTTTCATGCTAGAAAAGAAATAAAAGACGTTAATTTGGTACAGTAAGACTACATAACCTCTGCTCAAGCAAAGAGAACTCACAGCATTGTAGGATGCAGTAAGGAGATTTTGAAATGCTCCATTTGCTCCCAAAACCCTGGAAAGACTTTAAAACTGTGGGTTACTCTCACATGAAGCACAATTATTTGAACAGGAACAGATATTCCTTTCCTGGGCTTTTCCAAGCCATCTGGAAGTGCTCTGTGGAGCCCAGTTTGAGGACCCATGTTCTGGCTGACTTCAAAAGTAAACAGAGGTCCCCCACTGCAATTACAAAATCTGCTACCCTTGCAGGCAGATGTAGAAACAGTTTCAGGTCACCGAGTCCCCTCAGCCACCCTGGAGTTAACAGCAGTGCTAGGGTTTCTGGCTGGGTTCCAAAGTCACGGCAATCTTCTTCAGGGGATTTATTTCCTAGAATATATTTAGCCTCGTTTCATGCACGAGTCCTTTTGACCAAACTGCCAAGCTAATCATGAAAACGTGGTTTGCTACCAGAGACTCCTGGGCCAGCATGCTGAAAGACTTCACCAGTACTGCCTTCTAGGACATCTGCAAGATAAGATGGATGCTTGGCTTTCAAGAAGTCTTCATAGATATACTTGGGATTCTGTGAGATGATGCGAGACTGTACATATGAGTAGGTTTGATCTTGATACCCAGGAATACATTTCCAGGCACAGTGAGATATGGTCTGTTTGTGCTGGTTTAGTCAGTGCACGGTGTGGCTGTGATTAGAGAACATGCATTGGGCACAATGTGTGTAGGTTGGGTCAGGAGGACACGTACAGTAATTGCTTAATGATGTATTTGGCATAGTTAAAAAAAAAAAATCTTGGCAGTTCTTAAAAAAGCAGCTGGCACGTAAGTTGTTTGACTTAACTATTACCTCATATTCTCTCAAAATACTGCCAAAACTTCTTAATGACAATGAACAGATGGTCAACATTTTTCTATGTTATAGATAATCCTCTTCCCAAAGTAAATGATGGCATTTTAGTTCTTTGACCCAGAGAGGATTTGAACGAGAATTAGACATCAGTTACACATATTCCACGAGCAGGATTTACTAATGGTGAAAGTACTGTAATATTGTCAGAAATGCAACATATCATGAGAATTTCAAGCACAGACCTTACATTCCCATTTGGGGGAGAAGGCTAACTGCTGGTGCTCAGAAACGGCCTTGGTGGACAGTAGACTGCCTGCCTCCCTAAGCTGCTGTGCACAGTTCCACTGCACAGCAGCAGCCACCTTAGATTTCAGCCTGAAATGCCACACAATCAGCTGGTAGGAAAAGCAGAGAAACTGGGCTGGCCAAGGAAGTCTCTTACACCAGGTACACATACACAAAAGTCCAAAGTCATCTACAGATAGAACTAGCAGAAATTGGTTGTAACCTGGCAGGAGGAAACAAGTCAAGGATAGCTGATTGACCATGAAGATCCTGATGTTAACAACAACGAAGAGAACTGAAGAAAAAGGAAGCCTTAGCTACAAACAGGACTCTGGCTTCTGGCATTGCTGCATCTAAGGTGACAGTGAGATACCTGTGCGGACATTGGTACCGGTGTGGTGACATGTACAGCTGATGGCAGAGGCAGAGAAAAGGAAAACAACTCATACTGCATAAATAAATACAAAAAGAAAAGAAATGTGAAAGCCAAAGGAGGGAAGAGTGCTGAGGTCTGCAGGTCCAAGCCCCTGAGGGTTGGATACACCATTCCAACAAAGTATTTTAGGGCCCACAGCACAGCAGCTGAACTGGACATTGCCTACAATGTAAGCAAAAAGGAAGAACCTGCGACAGTTGGAGAAACCTGGAGGTTAAATTGGAAATTATAACAAAACATACATGTAGTCTAGCCAAATTTGTGGATTCTTTTGCAACAGGAAAAAAAATAATCAGCTGTACTTGCTGTAAGAGCAAGGATCCTAGGGAGAAATCTTAGGGTGTAGGTCACAAGGATAAAGCCAGGAATCTTGGCTTTGCAGGGTGTTTTAAACTGGATTAACTTCTCCATCTAGAATTAAGCCATGATTTGTTGATGTCTAGATTATCTAACCTCCTTTTCTGAGCTCACACTAACCACAGACCAAAGTCCATGTACCTCTATATGAATTCAGTGGTATTTGCTGCTCTGCACTGTCTTGCTTGACCAAGCTTAAACATATTATGAAAATCAGTGATTACAACCACAGTTAAATGGCCAATGTTTCTCAAGAACTGCTATAATGCAATAATTCTTCCTCGTCTTGGAAGTAAAAAGGTCTTCATAAAAATAACTATCTACTGCTCCTAGTACTATCTATATCACACTGATTATCTATGGATGGTACACTATGGCAACATTTGGAAATGCTCATACTTGGCAGTGTCAGTTTGAAGGAAATCCAACACCCCACGGCATGGTTTGATGTTGGTATGTTGGGGCAACCTGCAGGCTACTGGTGGAAATGGCATTGCTACGTCCTTCATTGCTTGTCAAGCCAAGTAGCAGGATGCCACGTAGAAACAAAGACAAGTTGGAACCAACAGTGTAACACAGTTTTGTATCCAGCAAATGTTTGTGTAAAATACTCTGCATACAAGATTCATTTTGTTGAGTTGACACTTCCAAAGAAATTGTGTTTTATCAGGAAATCCCTAAACTGTTCCAATCAGTGTTTAGCCAGCCAAAGCAGAATTCAGCAAAGACTAATAAAAAATACAATTTGTAGTTATCACAGCTTCATAGCTAAGAAATGTCAACTAGTCTTCAACTAATTATCACAAGAGAGGCACTTTGTACACCTAGTATTAAGTTGAGGGGATTAGTTCCAGACAAAAGCTCATCTAAGATCTCTTGCCAATGTGACATTAGTTTTTGCTAGATAACAATTAGATTAAATCATCCGAAGTTCTGACCTCAGGTTATGCTGTTCAGTGCATGGATGTTGTGGATCTCTCCACCTTTTCTAGTGTTTTTGATCTGCAGTAATCCTATCAAAACCTCTTTGATTGTCCACACACAGTTTACACGACAGTTGCTATATCATTTTAACTGTGATATAGCAGTTATCTATATCATTCTAACACAAAACCTGTGAAATCTCACATGTCTCTGGGTACACTGGCCATTAATGCAGATCACTGCCACAGTTTTGAGCAAAATCTCTCAATCTTACTCAATCCCTCATACTCACTGTGCTTTGCTTCACATTGAAGTGTAGTCATGGACAACATAAACAGGATTTCTTTTGGATGAGTCTAGGTCCTTCACTGCATAAGACCAGGCTCTACTTAGTGTACAGTGTCCACCACAACCTCTGATTCAGCCGTCTCATTCTACGCCTTTCCAACCACACCAGTTGCTAGAAAAAGCTTCTGTATCATTCTTTTATGAAATAGCAAAGACGTTCTAGAATGCCATTAACAGTTTTCTGTTTGATCATGTCATCACATTATAATGGGCCTAAAGAACACACAGTGCTTAAAAAACATTTACAATTTTTGACACAATCACATATCACACAAAAAAGGGAACTAAATTTGTAATATCAAGTTCTCCCCATTTACAGCACTTCTAAGCTGTAAAAGCTGCCGGGCTCAGAGCCTCTGCTGAGTAATTTGTGAAGATCTGGAAACAATTTCTAGGGGTACTTTTCCCCATTTAATTTTTTTTTTTTGTGAGGGAAGTGAGCCTGATGTAATAAAAAAATGAAGATTAGTATCAGCTGCAGAGCTGCAGCACATGTTGAGCGAAGTTTAAAACAAGCCCTAATACTGTTATAAATTCCCAGATAAGCGAGCAGTCACCAGGAGAAGGTATACATGCAACAGGGACTGTGCCTGCTAGTTTATATTTGGGCGTTTTTGAAAGCAGATGATGGCACATAAAACCAAAAAAGCCAACACTACCGTAAACAAACGCAAATGAGCTGCAGGGATGAAATGCTGCAGGCCTTTGACTCTTGAAACCACAAATTTCCTCCTGCTTATTGCTCAGTTCTCTGGTCTTAGCAACAGAACCATCAAGACCGCTTGAAACTTTCAAAGGGCATCATCCCTTCCCATAAACTGTGAACCAAACAGTGAGAATAGCTGCCAAGGGAGGGAGCTGAATCACAGTCCCTAGACATGTTTAGAAGTCTTGTACACAGGGAGCTTTAAGAGATGGTTTAGTGGCTTGGGGCAGTTGGTTGATGATTAGATTCAATGATCTTGAAGGTCTTTCCAAACAAAAGTGTTCTGTGATTCTTTGATGTATAAGCTTAACTAGGTATGTTCTTGCAGCAAGGATCACAAATTCAGTTTAATCTTTTCATCTGCCCTCTAAGAAAACCTCCAGAAATGGCCCCAGCTGAGATCTTTCAGCAACGGTAACACCTCTCCAGTAGGAACTGGATGTCTGCATGTAGGAGATACGCCCTTCCACTCTGCCAGAAGAACTCCCTAACAGGCTGTTAGACAAACACTGTTACATCCTTCTAAAGAGAATCCCAGGCTATTCCACAAAAAGCTGATTCACTTAATAGAGTTTAATCTTCCACCAAGCTCTGTCTTAAAAATAAGGAGGTATTTTTGTGTGTGTACCTTGCACATGCTCTAACAGCCTACAGCAAAAACGTGGTGGCTCTACATACCCATAACCCGTTTCCTGCAATGCCTTTCACTAATCAGGCAGTGGGTCTTCAGCACCTTTAACGTTTTTCTTGCTTAAATACATTTACTAAAGCATCTATCAGAAACAATTTCATCACAGCTTGATGTGAGCTGAAGTGCACCCAGGAAAAAGGACATCTAAGGACACTGCCTATATTATTTTCATTGAGCTGTCAGCTTATTGTCTTTTTTCTTGTGCTTTTTAGCCTTTTCTTTCTTTTAAAAAGAAAGCCTAGCTTTATTCTCTTCTGGTTAATTGTGCAAAATTGACAGCTGAAACATTTTTTTTAAATAAAATATGGATTCAGGGCATTGGCAAAGTCCCATCTCCCCATTTGCCTGTTCTGAACTTAAACATTTTGCAGTGATGGAGGAAAAGCCAGGCAGGAAGCCAAGGAATTAGCCTCAGGCTGCACAGTCTTCTCCAAGAATCAAGCTGTGTTGTAGGATGCATAATCACACCATCGTCTTTCCCAGTTCAGTCAGTCACCTCCTTATCCCCTGGCATGGCAGGACTCCAGTAGCTGCCTGCAGATGTCCAAGAAGGTGTCAGCAGGGCTCAGTATGGCTTGATGGAACTGGTGTTGTAAAAGGGAAAGATTACCACTTTTAGCAGACAGTTTACTCCACGGACAGGTTTCAGTAGGAAGGAACACGTGTTTGAAGGCCTGAAAATGCCTTCTGATACAGGTCACATAAGAAATAAGCTAAAAGCCGAATGAGTTATCAGGTTAGCAAAGAAAACAGCCTAAAATCTTTGTGACATCTTAACAAAAGAGATGCCAAGAGCTCAAACTGCAAGGTCAACAGTGTTGTGGCCAGTTCAAACAATCAAGTTGAACCCTGGGAATATAAAGAGACAGAAGAATGGTGCTTGTTCCTATCTAAAGGTCAAAGCATTTACAGGATATTGTGTACCAGAACCAAACTGGGTCTGTCCCTTACTGTATCCAATCACAAAAGGTGTTGAGCAACTGACGTTAGCTGATGTTCTTGGATGTGTTGAGAACTTCCTTGCAAAGATTTTCTGCTTATCTGTTTAGACATGTTTTCACCCTACCACATGCTGATTTGAAAGAATTGTTATGCTACCAGAGCAAACATATCATCAGTTATCAATTAAGTCTGCAATTAGGGAAACATTTAAGCCAATGATGACAATCATTTCTAAACAGCAACATTTTCCCAAGTTCAGTCCTAGAAAGCGATGCCTCCCATCTACCCATATTGTGTCACTGAAACACATAGGGAAAAAGAAAATCAGGATAGCTACTGTTGCTTTTCCTCAGAGGATGACTTTTCAACTTGAATTCTACAAGAATAACCACTTTATTAAATGTAGCAATTAACGTTATTTTTCTTCTCATTGTGCTCTTCCAAGTAAATTCTTCAAGTACCTACAGTACAGCTCTTTTGTTCTGTCATCCCCACAAGCAAAGTCTGTAAGATCCTTTTTTGATATGTGCTAAAATACTTTAGAGAATTTGAAAGAAAGGATGAAGTAGATGATGTCTGGACAAAATTTAACATTGTCAGTTAAGACAGCGTGGAGTCAGCAGCTCTGCATTACCCTAAGACAGGAAACGGCCAACTGCATGAAGATAAAAGTTATAACTTTTTCATGCAATCAAAAAGAACGAACAAGTTTTACAGAAAACTTGCTTGAACATTTGGTTGCTTCAAATGCAGACTTCAGAGAGTCTTTAGCTAAATAAAAGACTTTCTCCATGGGAAATGCTTAGATTCATTCAGAGTTATTGTTCCTTCACAAACAAATACCAAGGTCAAAAAACTCTTCCACAAACAGAAGCTGTTACTGTAAGGGCGGGACCAAATCCAGACTGGAAGCCCACAGTACTTTGATTTTTCCATTTTAATTGTCATAATCTACTTAAAAACCATCTGACTTCTTTGAAGTGGGGCTCAGATCACATAGAGAAACGAGATTTCATTGAAGACTCATTGCAAAGCTGCAATTTGTAAACCTTTAGAATGGCTTTTGAAATCTTGGCCAGGGACATTTGAAATGCAGCTGGTGGTCATCATTTCTCTCATTTCATAAAGTCATCAGAACTACACATATTAACAGGGGGTTTTAAATTTATTTATAAAATATTTATGAGAGATACAAGGACAAGTCGTATTAAAGAAAACAAACTTACCCGTGCACCCTTCTCTGGAAAACATTTGCATCCAGCGCTGCAGTCACGGCCCCCACACAGCCCGCTGTAAGACTTCTTCCCACCCTATACAAATAAGACAAACAAGAAAATTTAATTTTAGGACTATCTGTCAGCTGGAACGTCTTTAATTAAACTCCTTTGTCCTAGTACTTTTCACCTCTGTTACGTTTCTTGTGTGACTTTGCTAGGAAAGAAGCAGTAAAACAGTTACATCTGAATTTGCTGCAGTTGGGTCATTTTCAGAATCACCAAACAGACAGAAGAAATTTAGGTTTCATTACCCTCGGTTAGGCTTAGAAATCTTTGAATTCTTTAAGGACTGGTGAATTTACACAAGTTGGTGCTATTCTGTGAAGTGGTGAATGCTTTCTGGAGCTACCAAACCTCGTAACACCAGTACAACAGAAGACCGAGATCACAACCAAGAATTAGAACTTGTGCCTCTGCCACTCTGCAAAGCAACACCAGTGAGAATCACCAAGACAAATTTAACTTGGTGATCCTTGCATGGGTCTAAGATCAAGAACCTGCCCCCACTGAGCCACAGGCAACTCCTGGAGGAGTGCCATAGTTAACTAAGAATAGATGTGCAAGGAAGATAGCAGGAAACTACCACGGCTTCGGGTTTAACCTGAAAATACGTTCTGAATTGGCTCCACAAGCAGTAGTTGTTGCAAGGGTAATTCCAATATTCATGTCAACTTGAAATCCTTATGTGACAAACTTAATTCCCAGCAGCAGATTATGACAACACATGAAAGCTGACTACATGAGTTTAGTTTAGAGGTTGATCCACTCCCTCTCATGCTCGACGGGCTTCAAATGCTGGGCTGCAGCACTACTCACATACCACTAACAGTCCTCAAACAAGTTCAGCTGAACGTTGTCACTAACCACTTGCTAAAAACCCCCCAAAACTGTGGTTTCAAGTGTGCTCAGGTAGTCCCCAGGTTTTTGAACCCTAAATGGAATAAACATTTAAACTCCTCATATTAAGGTGACCAAACTAAATGCTGAAGCAAGTCCAGACTGGAAGGGATAATTTCTGTATCCAAAGCATTCACAGAGAAGATTTTTAAAGCTTTCCAGTTTCCTGACATCTGTCAGTGAGGAACGTGAAAAATGAAAAGTTACTCCTCCTGCAACTCTCGTCTCCATTTGGACTTCTTTTCATCAGCTGTCTCTAAGAGCGTAACTAGTCTGACATCACCTCTAAGCTTTGTGCTAACAGTAAATAAAACCCCTCTGTACACCCTGGTGTTCACACTTTTTACTCAGTTAAGTACCTCTGGTTTTAAGGCAGGGTAGAATGAACAGATAGTGACAAATAGCCTTAAATCCAACCTCCCCCACTTCCCTAGCCTGAAGGGAGCTTTAGCTTTTCCTGCAGAATACTCATAACAACCTTGGAGCGGTTTTAAGAGTCATCAAGTACAAAAAGCCCAAGCAAACGGAACTTTTGCAGACTTTTTGGAAGTTTTTTTCAGATGAGACACTGGAACATCCTGTGGTAGGATCTAACACAACACTTGAGCAGAGCAAGAATGATACCTCACCAATGGGGCACTGTAACAGCAAACACAATGCAACAACTCTGATCTTCAGCAGCAGAAAATAAAAGAAAGCTTCATGGAGTAAAGATAAAACCAAAAAGAACAAATCAAAGACCAGAAAAATTGTATCTAGAGGTTATAGAAGATATTGTGAGAACATCTCCAAACTGCGTCCTCAGACAAGGAACAGTGAGCATAAACCTGAGTCTCGAAAGGACTCAGTAAAGAAAAAACAGTGTCTGTATCACCAGACACACTGCTGAGAGGCCACTTACAACCAGGAGCATTAAGACCTTAGGATTTGGTTCTGCAGAGACTTTTAAGCAAGAGCTTTTGGGTTCTATGGCTCCGTTAATTCTAGTCGTCTCCTAAGATTGAATAATGAGAAAAGAAACTTGATTTCCTGTCAGCCCTGGTCTCCTCTGAGGTCATTGCCTTGCACCAGTTGCTGTCTCAGAGCACCGAAGCTCACCTTGTTAGAAATCTTCCATCTCTGGTGCAACTGGGTCCTTCCCAGTTTAATGAAAACTGAAAAATAGGTTGCTATTTGGTGTAAAATTATGTTCTCAATGTATTTCTAGGTTCCTTTACACAGCACGAGGAGTCATTTTGCTCAGTTGTGAATGAAAGCATTTAGGAAGGAAGCAAACTAAATCCAGTTGGCTCTACACCAGATGCTACATGTCCTGAGCACTTTATTTAGGGGAAGTAGCCGACATCAGACACTCCAGGGCTGTTCAAATAGCAACATCCCCGTGCGTACTATTACTGAATACAAGTCTAAAGGCTGCACAAAAGATTCTAGACCACAGTGTAGAATTCTGAAAAGCTTTAATATGTTTTTAATTCAAATGGATGAACACCTGGTCATTCCAACAGCCATAGATTGGAATCTGAGCCTGTAAGGATGGACCCTTCACACTTGTGTGTGTGTGTCCAGGTAAGAGACTTTTCCAGCTGCTCTGAGATTTATTTCAGATTGACAAATATGGCTCCTCAGAAGCAGTAAGCATTAAAGAAATAATGATACTAAAAGCACCACTGTTAAAACTATCAATTTTGCTGGCTAAAAGTAGCTCAAGGTTTTCAAAATAAAAAATAAAAACCATAACATAGTAAGACTGTTTAAAAAATACATTTTCTCAGATTTAAGTAAGCTGTGATATAAAAGAGTGATACACAGACTGATTTTAATTCCGTTATTTCAGCCTTACATAAGAATCAGCAGCATTTCACCTCAGGAGAATCCACTTTTATTCACTGACTTGAGTGAAAACCTGTTTTAATACAAAAGTTAGAGTACGCACAGCTTCTGTCTCCTGCTTCTGGTGTACCTCCACCAGGCAGTTGCTCTCAGTTGCCTCATGCGGATGCAGTGCCATTCTAATCTTTCATTGAATGCAGCCTGTTCTGGAGTGGAGCCCACAAGAGCAAGGACACTTGACAGCTGGGATGACTTAAGAGGGGTCCCAGGCTCACATTCATTCCAGCTTCTTGAGTGCAACACCCAGGACACCAGAATAACTGCAAATGATCTTGGAGGCTTTGCCTGTAAAGAAAATTGTGCCTGTGGCAAAACCAGCCACCATGGGATGTCAGTGGGAGACTGCCCAGAAGTACAGTGCAGATGTGTGACCTGGGGCCCAATTTTGCCTCAAAACTCCTGCTCTGCATTGAAGGCCCACTGCAGGAGACTTAAAATCTGTTGTGTGAAGACCATGACTTCGATGGCAGGAAGATGCACCCACAAGCCAGCAGAGGAATGTGATATGGTGACGTTTTGGGAAAGGACAGCAGAGAGGTTCAAAGCTTGAACATGAGGAAGTTGACGTAGCAGTGACGATAATGAGAAAATAAACCAGAAACTTGTAGAAAAGCAAACTTGGAGCATGTGAAGTAAAGGAGAAAAAGGGAATGACTGTGAAGAAAGAGCAAAGAAAGATGATGATAAGATAGAAAGGGAAAGAATCTCAGTCTTGCACAAAGAGGTCTTTACCCCAAGACCTGTTTCCAGTAACTTCCCACCTCCAGAGCAAAACCCTAATGAGAAGCTTCAAAAGATGGAAATGAGAATTTCAGGAACCTTGAAATAAATGTCTTTCAAATAGTTCAGGATCCCATTATCTGCTGATGAAATTATATTTATGGTACTAGGTATTCAGACTCTTGAAAAATTTCAAGGCAAAAAGACTAGAGAAAGACAATATCTCTATTTCATGAGGCACTGTGCTAACTCTACTCTTTTTAGTTTTCATGGCTTAGAGGAACTAAATTCACTATAACAATTTCTTTGCCCATTATTTTAGTTGATGTATTACAGAATTTAGAGCCCAATTCTGAAAACAGTTACCCATATGTTTACTTCCTGCCTCTGCAATCAGCAGATTCTACTCCACTATGCTTCTTTTAGTTCTTTCACTGACATGAAAGAACTTCTTCAAGGCTAAAAAACTTTGGAAAAAAACGATAAATCAGGACCCACCACAAACTCTGCAGTCAGAAATGGCAGCGTGACCCAGCAAAGGAAGCACAGCATGATGCAGCACATGGATGCGGTAACTCTTCCTGACATGAAGTTTCTTGAAGCAGAAACAGTGTTGCCAGTTAGATTGTATGGCAACAGTTGCTGGGATTTTTTGGCAGTGACATATTGAACAGGTGAGAACAGAATGAACCATGTCCCCAAAACATCCAATAAAATTAAAATACAAACATATTTTCCCCTTGAGGAATATCAAGTGCCTGGATTTATGTCAATGTTTTTCTTAGTGACATTCCTCAAACCTTAACTTGGAGGCTTAGGAGCCTCTCTGCTGCAGACCATGACCTATGAGTGTACAAACTCCTCTAAGTTTATATGCAAGAGAAATTAAGTTTATAGGAAGGAAGAGAAGAACATCTTTTCGGTGACAAAGACAAGACAGTTAACCTTGATGAACTGGCAATCCCTTTTGATAGACGTTGATAGGATACAGCAGCCAGTCACACCACGGAACAGGACTCCGATTCCCACTTTTGTTGCTGAAGTATTTCATACCAAACATCCAGTCCAGTTCAGCCACTAACACCAACAGTGTTTAGAAGGCACAGCAATTAAATAATTAAAAGAAAAAAATCTCATTAAATAAAAACTGATGGAAACAGTCAAGATCATATCTTTCTACACCTATAAATTTCTCCTCTGATTTGCAAAATTAAAATTCTGGTGTAGAACAAGCCTGAGAAAACATTGCTCATTGCCTATAATAGGATTAGAATATAAAAACACATTCAGAAGTGAGAATGAGTAGAATTTAAATAATTACTCATAAACCAACGTAAAGCCAGACTTTAAGCTCTTCTCTTGTCCTGAGCTACCACTTTATTTCCAAGGAAACAACTGGCCTCCAAATCCCTACAGCAGTAGGGATGTCACACATTGGTTATTTGGTGTTGGAATCTGGCTCTGAACAGCTCCACTTGGTGATATTTTTCCATGTTGATAGGATCATACAAGGCTGTGTGATCTTTTCTGCACAGTCTATCAGTTGATGAACATGTAGTCAGAACCAGTCAGTTACATGAGCAAGAACACAATTCAAATTCACAAGCTTATCTTTTACTGCTCAAAAAGCCTTTCAAATGGAGCTATTAAATATGAATTTGTAGCTTCGATACTAATTCATTTAGGTTAACTGATGTCCTCAAATATTTTCCTGCATTTCTAGAGCTGGCTCACATCTTAACTGGCAGCCAAGACTAAATGATGGTTACTGATAGACCCCAACCTTCCTCCAGTTCAAAACACACGTGACGTTACAAAACTTGGGAGGAAATCCTGGCCTGAAGAAACATGGGGCTGACTATGGCAGAAGCAAATCCCATCCCATCCCATTCCCACTCCCTCCTTTTGTTCCTGCCAGCAAGAAAGGAATGCTGTTATATTGAAAAATTATGACAAACCAAAATAAATGTTAAAGGTCAATTCTTCCACTTCATAGAAAGAGCAAAAATGATGTTTTTCAAACTATAAGAAGGGTTGTCTGACTCATTTTTGAGGGGAACACACATTTCTTATCCACTGGATGGAACGTGAAGATCAAGTCTGCATGCTCTTTATTCACTGCAGTAATTTTCATCCATTCTAATAATGTCATCCACTTCTGTGAAAAGAAACACTCTCCTAGTAAAGGATTTCCAGAGTACAAAGTTGTTTCTGACAGCTACCAATTTATTGTTTAATGCTGCTGGTTATATTTGGGGCACACAAATGACCACAGACATCATTACTGTAGGGGGTTAGAAAATTCCAGAGCAGGGAAAGAGTGATGACCTGGTATGAAAACACAATAAAATTCCAATTAGCTCCATGTGGTTTAGAAAAATCCAAAGCTTTATCTTTGCAGCTATGCTGGAAGAACATTTCTTTCATCATATCTGCCAAGATCTCTGCTGCTGGCTGGAAAGCCACTAGCATATATGCTTTAAGCTGGTCTCTCCAGCCTGCGAGGACCATCAGTGCTCAGACCATAAGTACCCAGCAACCACAGAATCACACAGAATCACAGAATCATCATGGCTGGAAAGTACCTCCAGGGTCATCGAGTCCAACCTTTATCCTATTATCTAACTGCTAGACCAGATCCCTAAGCGTCACGTCCACTTGTTCCTTGAACACATCCAGGGACGGTGACATCACCACCTCCCTGGGCAATCCATTCCAGCATCTAATCACCCTTTCAGTAAAGAACTTCTTTCTAACATCCAATCTAAACCTCCCCTGGTGCAACTTGAGGCCATTTCCCCTTGTCCTATCATCACTAATTTGAGAGAAGAGACCAACACCAGCCTTGCTACAACC
>JAOXOE010000694.1:9296912-9308930 GCA_028565055.1 Phoeniculus purpureus
TAAGGTAGGGTAGGTGGTTGGACTTGATGATCCCAGGGGTCTTTTCCAACCAGAGTGATTCTGTGAACTTCTGTGAATTAGTTGATTAATTTAAGAAAAACAGTTGATAGTGTGATATTGTGACTGCAAGTTAGTCCAGATTTGCTGTACCTTGCAATGGATTGCAAGCAAAGTGTTCAGTACAGGCAGTTTAGAACAACCCGCAAAACTTGTGTCTCTGAACAAACGAATAATTTTATGTATTTACATGACTGAATCATTGTAGACATTTTTATAACTGAATTTTAAAAACTCTTGATTTTGAGGACTGACTTTTATATTGTAGTTCTTGTAAGTTTTATATTAGTAGTTTTTCGGGTCTTCTGTCCATACTTCAATGTTTCCTCAATTTCCTCTAGTCACTGTGTTTGGGGACAACTAGTGTCTTTTTCTTAGTCTTAAAGTTCTGCTTTTATGACTAGAAGAGTCACAAGCTAATATAAATATTGTATGTGTGTCCTTTGGGTATTAACGAAGGTAGGACTGTATTTTTAGAAGAGTGTTCTGGTTTTCTGAATTTCTTTATGCCTTTTATATAGCTAGTTCTCTTGTGAATCAGTGAGATAAACAGTATGGAAATAGGTATCAGCCATAACTGTCATTTTACCATTTTACCACGATCTTGCAGCTGATAAAAGAATATGTTGAAATACACAAACCAGAGGGCACTCAGGTTTTCTGGAAATTCATGTGAAAATGAAACTTTCGTGCTAACCCTGTTCCACATAAGAACAGGTCGAATGTTTGGACCTTTCACTCTGTTGTGTGAAAATTGAAGGGGTGTTTTCTTTCTTAACAACCTTTTGTTGTCCACAGCGATTCATCAAGTGAATATTCTGACTGGACAGCAGATGCTGGAATTAATCTCCAGCCTCCAAAGAGACAAACCAGGCAGGCAGCTCGCAAAATCTGTAGCAGTTCTGAAGATGAAAATATGAAGGGAACCAAAGGACTGGAGCCAAAACGAAGGAAACTTAAACAGCCTAGAAAAAAGGTCAGTAGGTCTTAAATTTTTCTAGTGTCTCTTTTACCTTATGAATATAAAATTTTTTGGAGTGGTTGTTTCCAAACTAAAATTGTTCATGACTAAATATATAGTAAGAAAGAATTTGTAGGCTTCACGGTAATTACAGTATCAATGGTACTACAGAACTGTTTGTTTTGTACTCTGTGGTATAACTGTGCTTCCACGTTTCATGCAGGTAGTTGGAAGTGTGTTTCGTCCCAGATTTATTCTCTTCAATGCAGTTAAATTTATCCCGTAAGGTAGTTGGTTTGCAATCCTATTGTAGCTATGTGTCAGACTTCTTTTCCCTTTTCCCATTTTTCAAATGAAATATGATCTCTCTATTCAGCAACGTTTTAATAATGTATTTTAACGAATATGTCTTCTTCCATACTATTAAGTTGAGGTTTTGGGAAGGTTGATATTCTTTTGCCTTGTCCTTTTGTCAAGTTATCATCAGTAAGCGCTGTGTGATCAAATTTTCATTATGTTCTGCCACAGTAATTACCTTTCTTTCCAAATTTAATGTATTTCAGAAGCCAAGTGGGCTGCTCTCGATGGAAGGTGAGCCCAGTGAGGAATGGTTGGCCCCACAGTGGATTTTGGATACCATACCTCGCCGCTCACCATTTGTCCCGCAGATGGGTGATGAGGTAAGGAGTGAGGCCATTCTGAAAGTGCCACCTAGGCTGATAAGCTCAGGGTGTTATATGTAGAATATTTTCCATGAATCTTGCTCATTGTAGGCTGATAAATCCATCTTCAGGCCATTAGGTGATTACAGAGAGCCATCCTGTGTCTCTTTGTGCCTGCTTAACTTGGGAGTAGTGAGGAGAACAGATTGTGCATCTTCAGATGACCCTGTACACTCCATAATGGCCCAAACTGCATCCTCAGACCAGTCTGCTGACTTTGTAATGGCCCCAGTTTTGAAAGTCCATGGCAGGTGCTACGCTGGAGGCTGGTACGATTGTTTAAAGGAGAAAAATGCTTTATAGTGAAATACAGAAGGGTGTGCAGTGTATTCTGAAAGGGATGGTGTGTTCACAGGAATTTTAGCAGAAAAAGAACTGTAAAATGATTGATTTTATTTTACCTTTTTCTTTTTAGATCATATACTTCAGGCAAGGCCATGAAGCTTATGTGCGGGCAGTGAGGAAGGCAAAAATTTACAGTATTAACATGCAAAAGCAACCATGGAACAAAATGGAACTCAGGGTGAGTTGAACAGATACTTCAAAAAGCTGGAAATCTCTGTAATGGTAAATTGATATTAAAAGCCAGTATGTAAAATAGAAAGGAAACTTTAGAGTATTAATATAAAAATTAAAATTGTATATCTTCCTTTAACCTTTTACTTTGAACCACTGAGCCCCTGAACGCTTGATCCACAGTGTTGTCATATTTTTCGTGCTTTACTCTTGCCAGGACAAGAGCACATACAAGGACTAGTGATCATATAGGTTTGTGCCAGTTTTATTAATGAAAAGAATTGCTTTAATGGAAAAATACCTAGGTACTCCTATAGTCAGTGCTTCCAGCTGTAATCTCCAGTTTGTGGGGAAAAGGAAGTAGCATCTCATTTAGAATAGAGATCTTACCACCAGTTGCCATTTGACAGGACGTGAACAGGACAGGCTATTGTTGAATTTCCATTTTAAGAGGAAGAATTTCCTTTCATTCCCTCTGCCTGTTACTGTGCAAGGGTGAGGGGACCTTGATACAACCTTCAGTGCTGTTGGTGTGGTTGTAACTGGGTATGTTTCTTAAAACCTTATTACAGAAGTTCCACAGTTTATGGATATCCTGTTCACAAATCTACCAAGTGAATGGGCATCTTCAAAGGAAATATGAAAAAGTTGTTAAGGTGACTGTGATTGATTTATGGCATTGGGAAAAGCAAACTTCATGGCTGAAATTAATTGGGCTGTAGAGCAGAATCATACTTGGTTTTTATTAAATTGGTACTTTGACATGGATGATTTTGTTGTCAGCGAGTTAAACTAATGATGTTCTGTGCTCATTGCTAAACAGGAACAAGAATTTGTGAAGACTGTAGGAATTAAATATGAGGTTGGGCCTCCTACCCTCTGCTGCTTGAAGCTTGCATTCCTGGATCCACTCACAGGCAAAATGACTGGAGAATCATTTTCCATAAAGTTAGTAACTCAAGTGCCGGTGTCATTCTTCAAGAGATTTTTCTGACACTTTAGAACTTTCCCCCTACTTCCCTCTTGTCTCTTTTTCTCTTGCAAGTCATGATAATGGCATTAATTACTCATTACACCAAACTTGCAAAAAAATGGGGGAAATGTTGTGTTTGTAGACTGTGTTGGATGTGTAAAGCTCTGTTTCTGGCTGACAGAAGCAATGTTGTATTTCTGTTTCATGAAGGTACCACGATATGCCAGATGTTATCGACTTCCTTGTGCTGCATCAGTTTTATAATGAAGCCAAAGAAAGGAACTGGCAAATAGGTGATGACTTCTTTTCCACTTCTGTCTGTGTTGCAGTAATTCTGCAGCTGTTTAATAGGTTACAGAGTCTATTACTATAATTTGAAGTGTGCAGGGAGCTGTGACAAATTACTAGAGATGTAAAAGTCCTCCCTTTAGGGGAAGAGCTCGGTTCCTGCCATGTAAAATGTAGCGACTGAAGTAGTATGTTTGTGAGATGAAGTATTTAACACTTACTTATGTTGTTCTTTAGCTGAATTAATTATTTTTCCTTACAGGGGATAGATTTCGCAGTATAATTGATGATGCTTGGTGGTTTGGAACTGTGGAGAGTCAGCAGCCTTTCCAGGCAGAATATCCTGATAGTTCCTTCCAGTGCTACTCTGTCCAGTGAGTATTTACTCAGCTGTAAAGTGTCACACTGGTTTACATCCTCTGGGTCTCCCTAACATTCATCTTAAATGTGTACCCAAAAAAATGGAGATACCTTTTTGTATTTAAAATACATAATCAGCCACTTGGGGTTTATTTTTTAATTATAAAGTCACTCATAAATTTTCTTGTGACTGTGTAAGACAATAAACACATAAAGGACATGAGAAAAGTAAGGAGTTGGAATGTAGCTCCTGACTTGTCTTGTTTCCAGTAGGCAGGACCTTTGTGGTTTCAGGCTTGTGGAGAAAAGGTTTATAGTTATATTCAGCTCTAACTTACACATTTGAATATGGGGGTTTTTTTTGTTGTTTTATTTAATAGCTGGGACAATAATGAAAGAGAGAGGATGAGTCCGTGGGACATGGAACCAATTCCAGAAGGAAGTAAGTGCATGTTGAATTCATGTCCTTATACAGAGTAAATAGTTTTTTACACCAGTTTTTTACTTAGTCTTGTTGAATTCTTCATGTTTAGCTGCTTATCCGGAGGAGGTTGGTGCTGGGGTTCCTGTGACTCCAGACGAGCTGACAGCTCTTCTCTACAAACCCCAGGAAGGAGAATGGGGGGCCCATTCCAGAGATGAAGAATGTGAACGAGTTGTCCGGGGGATTGAGCAACTTCTTTCCCTTGGTATGTTGGGAGAGAAAAGATGGAAGGATCAAGAATATCAGCATGGTGGGAAGTAGCTGAAGAGTCAATAGGACGGAGCCTTGGGAGTTAGTGTGGGGTGCTGGAAACAAAATCATTGAAAATAGCCTTTTAAGTTTCCTATGGTGGCCTTTTCAGTTATATTCCCTTTATTCTGGGGCTTGACCTCCTCCCTTTCAATTAATGGAGTTTTTCAGTGGGTTTATAACTAAATATGAACAAGCAAAGCATTGAATTAAACCCTCAAAAGACCAACCAACAAATAACCTTGTTAACTCATTGGAGCTGTTTAATAACACACTCTGATTTAAATTCTATCCTGTATTTATACACAGGGCGTGTCTGTGTTCTGAGCTTGTGTTTTGTGTTGTAGTATTGCTGTTGTAAGCACATATGCCATGGTGCTCTTCTGCAGTCTGGCTGGCTACTGGTCCCACATCTCAGATGCGATACTTCATCAAAAAATGCTTTTTTCAAGAGTTTTCAGCAGATGGTGCAAGAGGAAGGATGTCACCCTTTGGGACATATCCAGCTGTAGGCTTTGCTGAATTCTTAGAAAGAAAATCCAGAAACCATCATAAGGAATCTAGTTGTAACTTCTCTTCTGGTATCTCCCAAAGCATCTACATTATTCTGATTCCTTTTTTGTCTTTCAGACATTTCTAATCCCTTTGCTGTTCCAGTGGACCTTAGTGCCTATCCCATGTATTGCACTGTTGTTGCTTATCCAACTGACCTCACCACAATCAGGAGGAGACTTGAAAACAGGTTTTATAGGTCAGTTGGGATTTTATTTGCAATGAACATATACTGTGGCCCCATCAAGGACAGTATGTTTAGCTGAATACAGTGTAAAGGCATTTCAACAGTCACAGAATATTGAATAGTAGGGGTTGGAAGACACCTCTGGAGATGATCTAATCCAGCTCTCTTGCCACATATTTCTTCAGTGAGCCAGCAGAATAAGATCAGATTCAGTCTGGCTTTGGGCAAAGTGATGCTCAGGACAATAACGTAACGCACACCTCTCTGTTGTGTTTCTCAGGAGGATCTCTGCGCTGATGTGGGAGGTACGATACATTGAACATAACGCCAGGACTTTCAATGAGCCAGACAGTCCTATAGTCAAAGCAGCCAAAATTGTAACAGATGTCTTACTTCGCTTCATCGGGTAGGCACCTGTTTGCCTTCATAGACCCAACTTCCTGACTTCCTGACAACTTTCATTATGTGTTTTGGCTTTTGTTATTGTCCTGCAGGGATCAGAGTTGTACAGATATATTAGAAATATACAACAAGGTGAAAGCAGAAGACCTAAGCAGTACTGATGAGGAAGAGGAGGTAAGACCATTCAGTCCGATCATCAGAACTTCTTGCCTTTTTCATTCAGCACTTGGAAGAAAACTGAACACAGATTTTTGCTGAGTTTTTATTTTATGGGTGGTTGCACTAGGTGCTTGAGATGAGCCCATTGTGTTGCTCACCTGAGGCAGTAAGCTCCTTAAGTAAGTAAAAACAGTTCTTGGAAGTGCCTGTCTTTGATCTGCTCTTGGTATCTGCTCTTCAGTTATGTGAGGAACCAGAAAGACTAGAGTGAGGTGGCAGAGCAGGTTTTCTTATGTTATTCTGCATCATTTCCCATCAATTGTGCCATGGAGTGAAGTGACAGATAGAAACCACTTCCCTTAACTCCAGCCTCTCACAGAGATGGTTTATAATACCTTTGGGTTTATAATATGCTTTCAAATAAGAAAGAAATTCCTTTCAGGTTCTTCATAGGAACTTCCCCATCCTCTCAAAATGATTTATTTTTAATTACTGGGAGAAAGGTAATACAGGGAGAAATGAGCTGATGGTGGGAGAAAGGAGTTTCTTTTGTTGTAATTTCTAAATCCACATTCTATAAAAAGTATTAAATACTTGATGTAAGCAAGGTGTGCTACATGAAACTGAAAAAAGCTCAGTACAGCTGCATGGAGCATGAAAGTTTTAGGTGGGGACATGCAGCTCTGCAAGCCCAGGACTTGTCTAAGGTCTAAAAATAATTAATTGGTGTTTCCTCACATGTTCATTATGAATTTTTCTATGGAAGCAATCTTCGTAAGAGACAAAACAGCTTTTTAAAATATTATACCAGTTCTGCTTTGAAACAAATTTCTGTTTTGCTCGAACCATTCTTTGCATTTGAGTAGTTTAACATGGTGCTTGTTGGCTGACTGGATGGTTCTTGCCCCTTTTCCCACTGCACCAGTGTGTGTAACCGTTCCCTTTGCCTGTAACCATTCCCTTTGCCTTTAGGTGGCAGAAGTAGATGTGGATTCAGATGTTCCTGGAACTTCCTCAGGAAAAAGACGAGTGAGTAACTTTTGTGCTTGGGCTGCCTTGTGAAGGGAGTTAGAACAGGCACTGGAAAACACTCCTTTAGGTCTAGAATGGTTTAAATCTGTCAGAGGAGTCTGCAGGACTAACTGTGTCAATTCAGTTGCATGTGTTGGCAGACTAATTTATTTAGTTGCTGAAGTATCTTGAATCATTTATTTAACTCGAAAGAGCACCAGAACAGATTTGATTTTCAGTCAGATTTGGATGAAAGCAGATAGGAACGGCAAGGCTGGATCTGAAATACCTCACACAACTCATGGGTTTCAGTGTTTTCAGTCTGGTGTTAATTGTGGAAATCTGCTTTTAACCAGAATGCTGGGAAATCAGTAAGAACTTAATGAAAAGTGTGAATGTTCTGAAAAATGGTGAAATAATTCTGTTTCCCTGCAGGTAAGATGTCGAATAAAAAGGCAGCCCATGAAACCAAGTCCTGATGCTTGGAAAGAGCAGTGCAAGCAGTTGTTAAACCTGATCTATGAAAGAGAGGACTCTGAGCCTTTTAGGCAACCTGTTGATCTCTTCTCCTATCCTGTGAGTCTAACTTCATCATGCAAAATTCTGAAAGTGTATTTGTTTTCCTTCATCAAGGGGCGTGTTTCTAACCTCTCCTTTAGGAGTTGGAACACACTGGTTTTTTTCAGATAATTATTTACAGTAATTCTCAAATACAAATAATTAGTGGAGAGCAACTGTATGGATGAATCAGGTATTTTTACTTCTGTAGGATTGGAACAGCTTTTATTATTTTCTCTTACAGGATTATCGAGATATCGTAGACACTCCCATGGACTTCAGCACTGTGAAAGAAACCTTGGAAGCAGGAAACTACACTAGTCCCTTGGAATTCTACAAAGATATTCGTTTAATATTCTGCAACTCTAAAGCTTACACTCCTAATAAAAAGTCTCGAGTGAGTAATAAATTTTAATACCTTCTTCTCAAAGAAATGAGCTGATAAATCAGCTTGGTAAGTGCATACATACATCAGGATCTTCCTTGATCTACTCTTAATGCAAGTATTATGCAACATTCCTATTGCCAGAGAAACAGGAGCATTGTAACACGTGATTTATTTCTATTAGTATCCTTGGCAAGACTTTAGCACAGTGTTGCCTTTGTTTCTCAGGTGCTTCTCCTACTTTTTTCTGTATGCAGGAATAGGGAGCTACTTAGGCAGAAAAAAATGGATTGGACTGGAGCCCTGAACAGGATATGGCAAGAGGGCAAGGCAAGATAAAAGCGTTAGGATGTAGCGATTTTCCTGTGAGCTGGTTAAAACAACTGTAAGTGTGTGTAAACGTAGCTGTGTTCCTGTGCCCTGCGTTGCCTCAGCTTCTCCTAAGCTGCTGAATGATCAAACAGTTCCAAAATCGTCACAAATTCACTGATAGGCACGAGGACACAGATGCAGATTTTACCACCGTTGATGCAAACCAGAATTTGAGGGTTGTCGTCTGCATAATGTAAAAGCAGACAGAATTTTATCGTGTTTCCAGGTGTTAAATTGTAAAGACCTTATTATTATAAGGAAAAGCTGCATATTCAGTAAGATGCTTAAGTTGGGACAACATCACGTCTCTGAAGCTCATCATAGATAAGAGTCACAAAGTTATCTTGTGTAGAAACTGAAGCACTTAGAAACTGTTATGAAATACGTATTGCTGAAACTGGACTGAGATCCTACAACTTAAAGCGCAATAATGCATCATCCTTGGGGTAAGATGATAGAAGAGGGGAACTTCAGCTGAGTGTTAGCGAGCCTGAGGTTGCTTCAGGTAGATTGAACTCTGAGTGAGCTATGAAGATAAAGACCAGTGACTTCTGCTTGCTTTAAGAGAAGGGAAATCAGTGGAGGATGGCAAGAAGATAAATGATTTGAGGGTGTTTCATGTGTGCTTGACATCCGAGCAATCTTGGCGAGTTATTTACTGCTGCCCTGCTCCTTGGGAGCTTCCCTGAGTATTAATAACTAAACAACTTGTGAGTCAACTCCCAAATTACTTTAAGAGAGTGCTCCATCAATATCCATTGGCTTGAACAGTGTGAAGTGTCTCAGTGAAGTGATCCTTGCTGGAGGGCTGGAGCACATGGCTTGGCCTCCTGCTGCCAATATGTGCCAACATGTAAGGTTTTCCAGCCTGTTTTACCTTCTTAGCAACAGAATCCTGAATGGAGGCAAGAGGGCAGCTACTACATATCCAGAGCTTAAGAAAGAGATTTGCTAAAATAGAAGGACTGGGTAAAAATTAAGTCCTATGGATGTAGAGAAAAGTATGTAAACGTCAGTATGACCGTGCTTCCTCACACAGATTTACAGCATGACACTTCGACTCTCTGCCTTATTTGAAAATCACATGAAAAATATCATCTCAGAGTACAAGTCAGCAATGCAATGTCAGAAGAGGAAAAGGCCACGGTACCGAAAGCGGCTCAGAAGCAGCAGCAGTTCACCCTCAACCAGCAGAGCATCCAGGTAACTTAATGATGGGGGACACACTCTTGGTGTTGGAGGTGATGGCTGTAGACATGGACTCATGAATAAGCAGACAGTACTCATGCTGCTTGTTTCCTGTTGCTGTTCCTCTTTGGGGGGATAAAATAATGAACTCAAATTCCACCCTCAGGTAGTAGTTTGTGCATCATAATTTTCAAAAGGGAAGTGTTTCCTCTGGCGGAAACAGAAGACCAAGTTTCTTTCTGTTGTGTAGTAACTGTTGGAAAAAGGGTTGTGTAGCACTTTACCGATTTGTGAATGATCCTTTACCTAAGCACACTGGGTATTTGTGGTAAAAGGTCAGATAAAATCTTGTACTTGCAAACTCACATGCCTTTGGCAAATAGAATGATATTGTAGCTATTTTTAGTGTTACTATACTGGGAAAAATAGAGATCATTCGTGTTAGGAATTTACTGCAAAACTCAAGGCACTTTGCAGAGGAAATGGCTTTTGTGTTTGAGTGTTTTGGCTCTAACAGTTTCATCTCTGGGGATTATTTTGCGTCTTCAGCCCTAAAGGGAAGCAGAAGCAAATGAAGATTCAACCCAAACCCAACCAGAATACCTCACTGCCTTTGACTAGGACTAGTTCTTCAGTTTCATCTCATGGTGAGGAGACTTTTTCTGAGTGTGTCCTTTCCCTTGCAGCAACTTTTCAGGGCAGATTCAAGTGTTCATGAGACAGAGGTAAAAACCACCTGCCGAAAGAGCAAGGAGTAACATCCTGGAAATGTGTTGTATGTAGATTGTGTTGGTCCTCCTGCTGTTGGTAAGGGTCAGAGAATAGGGAACATGCGTCTGTCCTAGATGAGAATTGACCTAGTGACAGGAGCCTGGAGTTCTTCTCTAAGGGCTTCTCTCCACAGAGTCGTTAAAAATACCTTAAGTTTACTTTGGGTTACACCCTGGAGGAATCTGCCTCTTCATGACTGCAGAGGCAGCTGGTTGAGATTAACTTGCTGGTGTGGGCTGACTCAGGGAATATAGAACACTGCAGAACTATACATGGGGGATAAAGCTTATTGTTCTGTCATGTTTGTGGTGTCCTGTCTAAAGTTTCAGATACAGCAGAAGAACCTTTGGGTTCAGCCGCTGGTGAAGAGCTGGAGGGTCAGCCATCTTCCTCAGGCTCAAATGCACAGAACCGAAGTGGAAATACCATTGATCCAGGGAAAAGTAGACCACTCAGGAGTAAATCCACACCAGTGAAACAAGGTAAGAAAGAAAGAAGTCTTCTGGTCTTTGAGTTACTGGTTGCACTAGAAATGAAAGGAGCTGCTGCTTCTGTCTGGTGCTTACAGTGTTGTAAGCACCAATCTATTCCCAATCCATACTAGAGAATTCCCATTCTTGGGAAACTGTACAACTGTAAAGTTGTGTGGTGTCTTACCTGAAGCAGGGCATGAAGATGATGCCACATGCACTTCACTATGGTCCTTGAAAATGGCTCCAGATGGAAAATGCTCAATTGCTTTTAAACTTCTTGAGAATTGCAGTTAAAAAAAGCAAACCAAACCAAACAAATCTCCACCTCAAACCCTTGACCTTTTGTTGATCAAATTCTTAATCAGGCTTTTTGTATCTTGTGTTAGAGACATTTAGTCTTTGTTTTCAGATTCTGAAACTGTACAGTACTTTGGATCCCAAGCCAGCAAGATATTCGATACATCTTTAAGTTAAGCTGTTCTTCGTGTTATTTAGTCTTGAATTTGTGCTTGCCACAAGGATTCCTGGATTGATCCTTTTGAGAACATGCATTTAATGGGGAATAAATACCCCTCGCTGAGTGTTATTTTAACATGTATCGGTTTGAAATGGATTTTAGACTTTTCTCTGCTTAGAAACTCCAGGTAACATTCATTTCACTAGAAGTTAGTGCCCAGCCAGTCTGGGCTCTTTTACTGGCTGGATCCTCACTGAAGTCTTCATCAAGAGGGTTTGCAGTCCTTGCTTCCAGATAAAATGAACTGTGTTCACTTTATATGATAAACTTTTCCCTTAGAGATCCTCCACAGCCTATAAAAGTAATCTGTGGTGAGTAGCTCAGAACTGGACCATTGCCAGAGCTCTCATCAAAGGAAGATGTGGCAAATGCTGCTTTATGAGTCCTGTCTGACTGGAGTGTGATGCTGATAACCAACAGGCTTATTTTGTGTTTGTTTAGATCACTCTCCTGATGGGCCACTTACAAATGGGGACGGCAGAGAACCTCGGACTGGAGTCAAGAGGAAGTTACTGACTGCGTCAGAAGACGACGAGCACCTGGAGGAGATGGCGAAAGAGGAAAAGAAGAAAAGAGAATTAAAAGAAAAATCTGGTTTGTCTTCATCCGAAAGTGGGGAATCAGGATCCAGTTCGAGTTCTGAGAGCAGAAGCGGTTCTGATTCAGACTCCGAGTCGACATCTAGAACGGATCAGGATTACATTGATGGAGACCATGACTACAGCAAAGTGGTGCAATCCAAAAAACCCAAAAGAAAAATCACAAGGAAAATTGCCAGCAGGAAACGGAATTGGCAGGGCAGAGGGACAGGGAGGAGGGGTAGGTGGGGGCGG
>JAOXOE010000694.1:9309164-9343769 GCA_028565055.1 Phoeniculus purpureus
AAGGTGTGATGGCGGTGCCGGGGTAGAGGGGGAAGAGGTGGGAGAGGTGGACGAGGCTGTGGCAGAGGAAGAGGCGGCGGCAGAGGAGGCAGAAGAGGCCGAGGAGGCCGAGGAGCCTCGCGTGGAGCCACCCGAGCGAAACGTGCCCGGATTACAGACGACGAGTTTGAGAACCTCTTTGGAGGACAATTTGGTGAGAACATGTTTGGCGGGCGCTTCAGTAGACCCCCTCGGATCAAAACGAGGAACGAGGGCAGGAGAACTGTCTTGTACAATGACGACTCCGATAACGACAACTTTGTGCACACCGAGGATCCTTTGAACCTTGGTACTTCCAGGTCAGGCAGGGTGCGGAAAATGACAGAAAAAGCCAGGGTCAGCCATCTCATGGGATGGAATTACTGAGATGACAAAAAAAACCCCACAAACTTTGGAACACTTCTTTTAACAAAAAAAAGAAGAACTTCAATGGCCTTCTACTGCAGGGATTTTACCAGAAAAAAAAATCTACCAAGCAAGTTGTGCGGGGACTCCACTCACCTTTCACAGGTGCTTTTCCATGATGTCACTTTGCATTTGTTTGGGGTTGGTTTCTTTTTTTTTGGGTTCCAAACTTGAGAGCTCCACGCTTCATTGGTCAAAGCAAGCCTTAGTCATTAGGCCTTAAATTACAGAAATTCTTCCCCATGCGCTCCAAGTCCATCCCACGACAAGAGGCTTCCAGAACGTGGCATGTTTAGTCAACAAGTCTGACTTCTCTCTCCCTTGTTTTGTTCTTTTTCTTTTGTATTCTAGAAACAACACCTTCTTCCAGAGTTTTTATGTGGTTTCTGCCATAAATCCTTCTACACAGTAATAATGATAACTTTTGCACAGTACACCAATCCTAAAGGCAGCTATAAAATGTTTACAGTTTCTATTATCATAAGAAGGATCTGGATATTTTAAGCTTCCGAGGCCAAATGTTCCAGAATTGTGCTGAACTGGGAGGAGTGTGTCTTATCCTACAGTTTCGGAGGCTCCCAATGTGCTCTTTGTTCTTTTCTTCATGTAAAAAAGAACACAAAGGGGTTGGTGCCTTGTAAATATGTAGCAAACTTTTCGATGTGGTGTGTCCTCTGTGTGCATTAACTTTATTAAAAAGAGAAATACTTGAGAAGAACGAAAACGTAGGCAAAAGGTGCCAAATGCAAAAGTTACTCGCATCTATTTTCTTTTTGGCCGCTCATGTTCTGGGTTTGTATAGTGTTAATGAATAGCGATTGTGCAGCTAAGGAGTACCTTCAACGTTTGGGAGGGTTCTCCTCTTCAAAGAGTAATGCCGGTTTTTGAACTAGTAGCTCAGCTACCTCCTCTTTACAACTACTGGAAACTTAAAAGAAAATAGATGCTGTTACTCAGTCTGTGGTGAAGAAGAGGCAAGAAGGAGCAGAAGTGGGTGGAATCACTCAAGTAACTGTAGGGTGTCTTCATTATGTTGATGCAGAGAAAGCAAATTAAGCAGTTACTGGTTTTCAGAATGTTTTCAGCAGGTAATGATCAGAGTTTTCAGAAGCAGAATGTTTGCAGCAGGTTGTTGTGAGTTCTCAGAGTGTTTTCAGCCAATGGGCCAACTCGTCTCCCAGGCGTTTCTGCTGCCGCTTGCTTGGTGCAAATCTCTGTTGGGTTTCATTTGCCTAATGAAGGTGCTGAGGGAGCCTCCTCCAGTCAAACTCTGGAGCTTCCAGAAGGGAATGGGTGTTGCACGGTGCTCCTGTGCTACTGCTCAAAACCAGTAGCAGCGCAGGATGGGGTGTTGTAGGGTTGCTTCTCAGTGACCAGAACCAGGTGTTCGGCATGGGCTGAGCTGCAGGTGAGCAGCCTCTTAACTTTGTAGGGTCTGGCTGGAATATCTTTGTGGGACTTAAGTTTTCTCCCGTTGTCTGAAGGAGTCTGACAGTTCTGGTTTGGGTTAGCAAGTTAGATTTCGTGGCGAGAGAATGTGAACCAACTAGAAAGTTCCGGTGGAGTTTTTTTCTGTTCTGTTTAAACTTTCCTCCAGTATCCTTAAGTTCTTCTGTGCACAGCTTGGTCAACAATTCTGGAAAACTTCAGGCAGCAAAGAGTGACCCATGGATATTCTCAGATGCAGAAGGAGTTTAATTTTTTGACTTTATATATTAAGCACTAGCTATTTTATCTCGCTTTCCAAAAAAATTCTAGTTAGGCACAAAAGGACTCGAAATAAAATGAAAAAAAAAAACCCTAACAAAAACAAAACAAAAGCAGAAGTTTCGTTTTGTGATGGAGTTGGGGGTGTATATCTTGAACTGCTCAGAGCATTCCGGTGAGTTTATGGTACAAAGAACAAAACTGTCACGCTTTTCATTTTTTTTAAGGGATGTTTTAATCTGTTTCTGGACTTGATTGAGTTTATTTTGATGAGGAGGGGGAACAAATGAAACAAGGGGAAGATGCTCTCCTAGCTGTGTGTTGGGCTTCAGAGTATAACCACGCCGTCCTCTCATATCTCTGTATATATTTACACAGCTATATATTTATAAAGAAAGTGTATTTTTTTCTTTGATCAGTCCTTCTACATGTGGTAACCAGGAACAGCATGTCACAACCATACCCCTCGGAGTCTGTTGAGCTAATGGAAACACTATGGGTTCTGTCCTAAAGCCTGAAAAACCTTGAAATGCAAAAGAAATGCTTTTTATTATTATAATTAATATTATTACTTTTTTCCCTTATATTGCTGACTGTGGTCACAGATCCACTTCCTTTATTTATTTTGTGTTAGAGAATGGGGAGAGAGAGGAGGAAAAAAGACCCTCTGTGGATCCCAGAGAAATCCTTTTTGAAGTTTTTGTGTATTTTAGCAGTGATTAGAATAATATTAAATATGGTCTTAAATGTATCTTTTTCCTATGTAATGAAGTACTGTGAAGATAACAGCACAGCAGCCCTTTGCTGTGGCGTAAGTATTTAATCAAACGGCTGACATGATTGAGAGCTGAGCCTGCGGGGGGGTGGGGGGTGTGCTGCAAAAAAACCCCACAAAAAAGCCCTTCTTTGGTGCATGAGAACCTTTTATGAGCATGAAAGAAATAACAGGTTTGGAGATGTTCTTTGGACTTGCTTTTGCATCTGGATTCTTTTCTCTGATTCAGGTGATGGATCACTCACAGCCTCATTCCGTGCTGTAGGTGTCATTTTGTAGGGACTCGGGCACTTTCAAAACCCAAATCCTATCAGGAGCCACTGAGTGGTTGCAGAAAACTTAGTATCGATGCCAGAGGTGCAGCAGCAGTTAAAACCTTGTACCATCATGCTCCCTGATCCCAAACCTGGGCACTCTGGCAGCATCTTGTGATGTTCTGAGCTTGTAGTTTAAAAACCTCAAAAACTCTCCCTAGAAAGATGGTTGTAGGTTTGATTCTGTGCCAGATGTTCATCCTTGTTCTCAGATTCCTCCTGGCTACTAACCAGCACTGCTGATTCTTCCTGAATGAGGGCACAAAGCTGCTTCAGCCATAGTCCTGTGTTGTGGGCTCAGTTCAGCCTGAGCTTTGCCTGCTCTTGGTTTTCTCTGGCTCCTCTTGGTTTCTGATTGCCACGCTCCGTTCCTCATTAGTTTCCATTTATTTCCCCTTTATGCTGTTGGGGAAACTCTTCTGGAAACTCCTGATGATTTCTGTGTTGTGTGCTGAGATTCTTCCATCCTCCAGACTTCCTGTATCTTTTAGATCTGCCTCACTTTATTTGTGAGCAGCATTCCCGGGTTGCTGGAGGTGGATTTGATGGTGATGTAAAGTCTGAGGGCTGGTTTCCAGGCTTCTCTGTGGCCATCCACACCCCGACTGGATCCGGTGAAGCAGCACGAGCATTCCCTTGCTGGTTCCACTTGAGATCCCAGCGCATGTGAACTCCGTCTCCATGGAATTGACTCCTTTTTCTCCTTCTCTTGTGCTTCCAGCTTCTGATTTCTGTTCCAAATACCCCTTGGAGCTGTGGTACTGCTTGAGCTCTGCCAGCAGTAAAAAAAACAGATGGGCTGTTCCATCTGTCCTCTATCACACCTTACCGCACAAACTAAGCTGAGGCCACCCTCACCTTGTCCTAATCACGTCTGCAGGTCAACGAGTTGAGTATCATCACAAGCCATTTCTAGATGATCATTTCTGGCTGCTTAAAATTCCGCATCGACACAGATTCGAATTTCCCCCAAACATGCACCACTGCAGACAGAACAGGACTGGCACTGGGCACTTAGCAAAGAGAGTTTTCAAGTAATTTATATTGCAATTACTTTATAAGATTCCACGTAACTTCTAAAGTTCCAATTTGTAAAACTCCGGGTAACTTACAAAATTACATGTCCTGCTCTCCTTGGTCACGAGTTTGAGGGGTTGAAGGCATCTTTGTGTGTTTACATGCTTTATTTTATTTTGAAAGAAAAAAGGCAGAAAATGTAGAAACTGCTGATTGGAGGCTGAAGAAGCAGTTAAGGATCAATGATAAGAGAATGTTTAGTGTCGCAGGGAGCTGCTGTCATGTCCTTACAGGTATGTGCTATAAGAAATTGCTGATTTCCCAATATTAGGTTTACACATTGATCAATGAAACAAAACCCAGCTCCTTTCTGTACAGTAAGTAACAACCTGTAAAATCTAAGTTCAAAATTCTCACTATTTTTTAGTATTAGGGATGCGGAAGGCCCGTTGGAAGCTTGTGGGTTTATTTCTTGTGCACCACGTTTCAGCCCCCAGCAAACTTGCACTCCAGTGCCCTGAATCCCTCAAAAACTGCTATTTCAAGTGGGATTGCTGTCGCAGCCTTAACTCTAGTGTTAGGAGAGTGGTGCTTCAATACGTGGGTGTGTGTGGATGTGGGTACCCTCAGGAGTTCGTGTTCCTGGTAGAGAACTACAGCAACTTTAGGGAATGGACAAATTGTGTAAATCCTAGGAAAACTCTTTAAACCAGTGAACAATGAAGAGCAATTTCTCAGTGTTGGGTTTTATTTTTAACTGGTGAGTGCTGCGTCTCTGTGGTGTTGGGTTTGTGAGTGGTGACAGGGGAGGTTGGTGTTGCCCTGCGTCACCTGGGCAGAGGAACCCGAAATCCTCGTTCTTTCTTGAAAACACTTCCCCGAGTGTGGTGGCTGCTCGGAGAGCTCCCAAAACCCCAGTGTGATGATTATTTTTCAGTAGAAGCGCTTAACCCAGGCTATTGGTTCCTCCATGACTCATTTGCAGCAGCCTTCATTTAGAACTGCCAGAGCGACAAAATCTGTGTGATTTAGGATGATTCAAAAGTACTCCCCTCTCCCCCACAAAAAAATTGCACACCCCCCCCACGCCTTTAGAATTATATCTCCGTTCAATATAGATTTGATTATGATGATTTGATTTTTGTTTTCAAGGTGATTATTTATGCCCATATCTTCACATCTGCTATCTCAGGTCCCTTTAAATGAAATACTTCAGGGATTTTGATGCCACTTGCTGGCAGACCAAATGTAATATTTATATGCAATGAGCTGTTAGTTTTTTGTATTGTACAAATGTAAATTTGTAAAGATCTTCTTTTTTTTTTCTAGAGGTTTTTTTGAAGTCACTGATGTAATCTAGAGGATGTTTCCTTTTTTTTTTTTCCAGCTGTGGGATTGTCTTAATAAAAGAGGAAAAAAATAATAAAGTTCTCACTTTGGTTTTTGTGTTCCTTCCTGAAGAGTTTAGATAGTAAAAAGACCCCAAATATGGAAAATTGAGGCTTTGATGGGAAAAGAAAAACCACTTTTTGCTTCAACTGGATAATGTTATGGCTATAAAAAGGGAAGTTTGTATAAACTGGTTGTATGGACTTCTATCAACTGCAGATCTCAAACAGGACTGGACAGAGTGTGTTGCCTCAGCCCAACAGGACATGCTGGGGATCTGTCACGCAAACTCTCATCCAGCCTGGCTTCAAAATAGCATTTTCCCACCCAAATACTCATCCAGCCTGGCTCCAGAATTCCTGAGCAGAAGGAGGGGAGTAGCTTGTGTGTTCCTGGGGAACTACATGCCAAGTGCTGTCAGGGCAGTGGTTCTGCGCAGAGTGACCCTAAGTAAGGAGGAGGAGGAGGTTTGAGTGAGGTCCCTTCTGCCTCTCAATGTTGAGATTGAGTTTGAGGAGGTTGTACCTTGAGCAGGGAGAGGCTGGGGGCTGTCCTAGGGGTTACCCTGCCACGTATTTTGCCTTTCCCCCTCCTTAATACCTTGACTTTGCCATTTAATTTCGCTGTGCTCATTGAAACTGACCCAGTGGAAATTCCTTTCGGATGCGACTGAGTTATCTTTTTTCACCCAACACTCCGACTCCAGACCATGGGAACGGATGGGGCTTTTGTAATTATTTCTTCATTTTTTTCGTTACAGAGAACAAAACTCAACCTGTTTATGCAGAGATGCTGAAGCCCCATGCTAAGCACCCCATCACTTTTTTGTTAATGGTAACTTTTGCAGGTATTTTAGAATTGACAACTTTTATCCACTTCAGCAGCACATGGACTACAGATTCCCTTGCTCTGATGCATGGGACAGCTGTGTCCTCCCTACACTCAATTCCAGCCTGGAAAACCCCAAAGTGGGATGGGGGAAGCTCAGATTTGCCTCCATCTTTCAAAACAGGTACTGAAATAGGTTTTCCCTTTGGTTGATGGTGGGATCTGTTTTTCCATGCATGTTAAGGGCTCTGGGTCAGGCTGCAGAGTGTTTTGGAGCCCTTCTCCCTTGGGAGCCCTTCGAAGGCTCTTTTGGGGTGCAGGACACAGGGCAACGTTGGGCCCCACCAGCCGCGGCTTTGTGGTTTTTTTTGTTCCTCAGGGAATAAAAGCCCTTTGTCTTCAAATCCAGAGGATCAGCCAGGAGAGCCTCTCCGTGACGCCAGTAGATCTGGCAGCCCTCCCACCTTCGTCCTGCTCTGCCTCTCGCTGAAACCCCTTTGCCCTCGCTGCTGGCGGCTCGGAGCGGCCCCGGCCAGCGGCTGACGCAGGGCTGCCAGCCCTCCTCCATCAATATTTGCTCGGGTGCTGGGATGGGACGTTTTAAGAGCTTCCCGCTGACGCAGACTGCCCGTGCCTCATGCTTTCCCTCCTGAGGCTGATGTGCCACCCGCCTGGCCCTCGGATGGTGCCGGCAGCTGCTGTTGAGGATGAGGGATCGTCTGGCGGAGCTGCAGCAGCGAGCAGCAGCCGAGGGAGACCTGCACGAAGACTCTGTCTGCTTTGACAACCCAGCTTTGGCTGGGGACGACGGCAGCTCGGTGGGCCAAGCACTGCGGGATGCGGCTGAGCTGTGGCGGGCGCTGGATGGGCTGGAGCAGCTCTCTGAGCGCATTGAGCAGATGCAGCAGACGGTGCTGTGCTCCACCTCCGAGGAGAGCGTTGCCCGCGAGAAGCTGGGCCTGGGCGCTGCCAGAGCCGCCTTCGCCCGCGAGGCCATGGCCCTGCAGCCCCGGCTCGGGGCTCTGCCGACGACAACGGATGGTGGGACAGGACGAGCAGCTCCCCGCGTCCAGCAGACGCAGCGCTGGCTGCTGCTCCAGCAGTACCGAGCTGTCCTTGCCCGCCACTATGCCCGCGAGAGCCGCTACCAGCAGCGGCTACGGGAGCAGATCGAGAGGCAGGCGGAGCTGGCAGGCATCGAGCTGGCGGCTGCTGATGTAGAGAGGCTGGCTGAGAGCCCCGAGGCTCCCCGCATCGTGGGCCGCGACCTGGGCGAGCTGCAGGCCAAGCGGCACCTGGCCCTGGCCCAGGCACGCCAGCGGCAGCTCCTGGACCTGGAGGCGCAGATGGCGGAGCTGCATGGGCTGTTTCTGCAGCTGGAGGAGCTGCAGGCCGAGCAGCATGGGGCAGCCAACAGCGTGGAGCACCACGTTCTGCGCACGTGTGACTATGTGGCCCAGAGTGGCGGCGGTGAGGTCAAGAAGGCTTTCAAGTACCAGCGGCCATCACGGCTCTCGGCCTGGCTGGCGGCTGCTTTCAGCCTCTGCACCTGCTGCGCCTGCCTGCCTGGCCCCAGTGCCACCCTCCACTGACACCAGTGCTCACAACATTCCTCATGGCTTATCTGGCTGTGCCCATGCAGGAAGTGGTGGTGTGAGAGAGATGGCTGCTCTCTTGAACTTCTTGAATGGCGGTGCAGGGGCCATGTACAACCTGAACATCATCATGGGGACCATCAGCATCTTGATCAATGATGCAAGGACCACGGACAACTAGAACGACAGCATGAGTACCACAGAACCCTTGTGTGATGACACAAGGTCTGTGCACACCTTGCACACAGCAGCATGAGGACCATCCACACCTTGCGCAATGGTGTGAGGACAGTGCACGTCGTGCAGTTACAGCATAGAGACTACGTGTGCACAGCAGCACCCACTAAGGAAAAGCACCTTTAATACTCAAACCTGGCTTTAAAACATTCATGTTTATTATTTAGGGGGGAAAAAAAAAAGCCTGTTGAAATTTTAGGCCGTTTGTTGTTATGTGCGAGGGGATCAGATGGTTTGGTACCACCACATTGCAGCATGAAGGTTCCTCCACCACGTCTGACTCTTTACTTCCCCCATTTCCTCTGATTTCTGTTTCCTGAATCTTTTTCAGGTGTTTTAACGTCACATTTGCATTGTTGCTGGTTTGTACCCAGGTGGTCAGGTTCTGGCTGGATATGTTCGCCCCGTCATGTGACATCCTTTGCAGAAGGTCGTTTTGTGTCCTGCCAGTTTCTGGGGTCGGGTCCCTGCTGTCTTGGCCACCTTTATGTTTATTTGCACCTTCTGGCTGAGCCTTCATAAAATATTTTCTCAATAACATCTAAGTGTGGGTGGGCAAGTAACTTCTTTGCGGCCCAAAGCTCATGAGGAGCAGCAACAGGACCAATTCTTGGTGCATCTATTTGGCTTAATTCATACAAACATAGAAGACCTCACTTGCAGGCTTCTGTTTGCCCCTCTTTTCCCTTTTATTTTGACCCTGGAACACTCCTAGCGACAGGAATGTCCATCATGGAATGTCTTATGGGAAGCTCTGGAGACTATTTAAAGACTCCCAGGACATAGCAAGAAGTGGAAAGAACCTCAAACCTCATCGAGGCAGAGGATATGGCAGATCCCAAGCGCAGCGTAAGTTGTACTTACCCAGTTTATGCCACACCAGCACAACTCTGCAAAACTCTGGCTCGGATCACTGCAGCCCTGCAGAACTGGTTGAGCTGCCCAATCAATGGCTGTCCATCAAGCAGAGGAAAAAACCCCTGTGCTGGCGTCAGAGCTTTCAGCCAGGGTGTGTTCACACCAGCACAACCTTCGCTGTGACAGGCTCCCAGTGCTGGATCCTTTACTGGTGGGTCTGGAGCTTCCTGACAGAATTAACAGCAAAATAGCCCTGAATTGCATGATGAGGACAGGCAAGACGTTAAAAAGTAAGAGAAGACGAGAAGAAACTTTGTACCTTGTGGCAGACCTTTCCTCTGATGGCTGCAGCCAGCAGTTATGAGACTTTATGGTTTGTTTTTCCTGTAGCTTGGCTGCCTCTCATTAAACCTCAAATGGAGCCTGGTTACTGCACAGCAAAGTAATTAATGGGACAGGGTGGGGAAGATCCCCTGGCTGGGAGCACGTTAGCTTCATGAATACTCCTGGAGTGGCTGAAGCCGAGGTGGAGACACCTTGATTTAAAGACTACACCGGAAAAGGCTGATTAAATATTTCCCAAGTGAGCATTGTAAATTTGGGAAGTTCATATTAACGGGGGAAATTAAGAGAAAGCCAAAGAGGGTTAGGTAAAATCAGGCTACTCAACTTCTGTAACAGAATGGGATTCACTAAAAGAGGAATTTCTTACTGAAAAAGGAGCTTTAAAAGTCCAAAGCTTTCCTGACTGTGCCGGCAGCACATGCTGCTTCTCCCTTGCAAAGTCATTCAGCTGAAAGAATGCCACTGAAAATGATTTTTGGGAAGATGTTTACAATCTTTTCTTGACATGTAGACAAGCAAATAATTCCAGAACAATTTAATCACCCTACAGACCGTTTTTTTGTAAGGTGAGGCAGGTTATTATGATTGAACTGTCAGTTGTTCTGCTCAGGGTTCCCAGGAGGACTTGTTCATCCTGGTTCACACGTGGAATTTTTATCACTTCAGTGCTGCTTGTTTTTCATGTCACAACAAACCCCCTCAAATGAATAAATTCCTATAAACACAGCTTTTTCAAAGCCTCCTAAACATCAAAGAGCAACTAAGTTCCCTGAGTTCCACTCCATTGGCAGCCTCCACTTGGGTAAACCTCAGACATTCACATTTATTGGTAAAAGTTGGGGGGAAATCAGGGTTTAGGGCTGCGATTCCATTTTGCTGGGCTATAGTTGCACCCAAATAACAGACCCCAGTGCAAGAGCAAGGATAAATGCAAAATATTTATCTATTTTAATTCAAGATGGATATTTTCCTTTTCCTCACGTTATTGCCATTGAAAATGATCAGCAAGTATTTGTGTTTCCAGAACTTTTGCAAGAAGTGGGTGGATGGGGGTTTATTTGGGGGGGTAGAGTTCAAAAAGGTTTTTTCCTAGAAAATCACACTGGAAGTTTTTATTTCGAGTACATTGAGCATCAAATCAGAAGTTGATTCTCCTGTGTGGGCTGCCAAGTTACTGCAAAGCTTCAAAAGACTTCATTCACCGGCGCACAAATGTGTCAGCAGCTTAAGTTGACTTGATTTGGGTTTTTCCCCCAAGTTTTTCCTCTGTTTCCCAGTGAATCAACAACTCTATTCACAGAGCTCATCAAATGTCTTCTGCCACAGCCTGCCTCTGAGAAAATACGGAGGAGATGTTGCTCACCAGCCTTTCTGCCGGGAAACCCACAGCGGCTGTTTCTGCCTTTCCAGCAACAGGTTGGAAGCTCCCTCTTGGTTTTTTCCTGGCAAGCTGGGCTTGTTTCAGTGTCATTTGGGTGGTTCTGGTGTGGTTTTGTTGTCCTTCTAAGCACGTTTCTCTTATGGACATGAAAGAAACAGGGTGCTCTGGTGTTAAAATGCAGCTGTTGAGCGCACGTTGACCTCCATGCTCCTTCCTGCAGTCAACTCATGCAAAAATCACCAGAAATTGTTTAGGAGGAAGCAGTCTGGTCCTTTTTACAGGGTTCCCTCTGTTAGAAAACCCTCTCCTTTGGTTTCTGGACCAGCAGCTCTCACAGGTTTTCTCCTTGTATGAAGTTTTCTCCAACACTGCCTTCTAGCGGGTTCACATGGATGTGTCGCTCCGACTCCTGGTGCTCAGCGCTCTGCACTGCCTTACAAGTGGCCAATTCAGTTTTCAGCAGTAAAAATAAGCCTTCAATTCATGGCAAGACTTATTTTCGATTTAAGGTAAGGTGAACCTCTAAAATCTCCTATTGACTAGTAAGATGATAAGATGATGTACAACGATAAGATTAATTTATTTACTATTGAGAGGAGTGACTTCTGCTTGAGTTACTCCACCCTAACTTCTCACAGGAATGTGTGTGCTGACAATTCTGGGCTTTGGGGCTCTGAATCTAAAAGGGTGTTGTCAGGAGGGTTGATCCTACAGGCAGGACTGCAGAGGATAAAGATGCCTCTTAACAGCCTGTCCCAATCCTTCTGCTTCACTGCAAAATCAGGGGAATAAATAAAACCTGTGATTTCCATGGGGTGGTGGGGACAAGCCAAGGAGGACCAGAGGCTTGCCCCAACCCAGCTCTGAGCTGTTCCACTTGCCTCAGTCTGGGCCAACTCGTGCAAACAGCATGATGGGCGGTTCAGACTGGAAATTCCTGTTTACTGGAGCCTGAAGCCTGCTTTGCACAAATCTTTCTGAAATTTTTCCAAGCAGAAACTTGAGAAGTTCTTCAGTGGGGCTGATTTATAGCCTCTGCTCAGTTGGGAGGGCAAAGTACTTGTGATGAGAAAGAAATTGGTCATCATTTATCAGACTCAGCCTCTTGAATGGGGATGGCGGAAGCTCATCACCGTCTGCTAGGACCTCATATGAGCAGCAGATGATGAGACAAGTAGATAATAGCTTCTCCAGGGGTGATTTGGTTCTCAACTGCTATCTCTACAGCTTCAGGACAGATCCAGAGGACAGTTTGATCTTGCCACCAGCAATCTGCATTAGTGAAGCACTCAAAGGCTCAGGAGTGAGTCAGGTATGGGGACAACGGGGCAGTGGCCGTGGTGTGGCATAAATGCGATGGTGATGCCATAGCTTGGCTTTGAAACAGAGTCTGCGAGTCACCTTTGCTGCTGCATGATATAAGCCAGAGCTTCAAATAGCCCCTACACTACAGTTGTGTGCAAAACTAACTTCACAGGTAGGTTTTGATGTGGCTTTGCATCACAAAACTATCCCTCTGGGCTTTGCAATTTGGATCAGTCTGGTTCTGCTGAAGACGGAGCTCCTGAGTCCCATCCCAGTGTGTGGGTGCCACTTGCCAAAGCAAAGTAACAGCAACAGCATCTCCTTGAAGTAGCTGCATCCCTGGTACCCCTGAAGTGGGCTTAGCCCATGGCATTTGCTCATGTGTGATGCTCAGGATGATGCAATTCTGCTCCCTCTTACAGGATCAGAGGGACACTACCTTTCAGCCTTCTGGGAATTATCCTTTCTAGGGTATCTCCCCATTTCTGCCTGGGTTCCATGCCTGCTCAGAGCAGAATTCCAGTTCAGGGCTTCACTCCCAGATCCTTGAAACCTTCCTTTGCTCATTGCTGTTTTTCTGTGAGGGGTTTAAATCAAGCACCAGGCTCACGGTGATTTGTCATGTAAGACACTGAAAAACAGTCTGGGACAGAATTCCCCTTAATCCACGACACTGATGGTATGAGGAGAAGGGCTTTGGTACCCAGCACTACTCCTTGTGCCTCTCAAACACACGATGCTTGCTGGGGGTTTAATTAAACCATCAGAGCTGCTTCCAGCCCAAGTGTTTTCTTTTTTAACATATATAGGTGTGGGCTTGCGGCTCATCCTTAAGGATTTCCATTACTTAATGTCTTTTTCTGTGTGATGTGGGATAAGCTGTTTCTGTAGGTGATGGGAAAACAGTGTTTAGTGAGAGTAAACAGGAAGGTGACTGGAGCCACAACCAGAAAACATTTCCCATCTCAGGCAGAGGGTGGATAATCCGGAGCCTTAAGACAGATCAAATAGGGGCACTTCATCTGCTGGTCAGAAGAGCAGTAGGATGGAGGAAAGTCCCTGCTATGGGCCCTTTAGAGACCTATTGAGACCTCAGGCTTTTTCCTGTCTCTTCTTACACTTTTTTAATTTTAATTATTATTCCAGAAGGGAAAAAGTACCTTTCTGTTTGCTTGGAGTTTGAAAGGAGCCATAGACTTGGTCTGTTTCGGTGCCCTGCTGAAGAGGGAAGAGGTAGCTTGTGAAGTTTGACTAGATGGCCTTCAAAAGTCCCTTTGGGGTGCTAATATGAATTTTCAGGGCTCCCTCACCCCTTTTTCAGGACAAATGCTCAGCAGGGGACACACACGGTACTTTCTCACCCTTGTGGGGTTGCCTGAGCAGCGGAAAGCCTTGAGGTGGGAACACTGCCTCCAGCCTGACCTGCTCCTCCTCCTCCCCGCCTCAGCTGGCTGCCAGCCAGGTCATGATCAGAGCAAGCTGTCCCTCACTGCCAGGAGGAATTGATTCATCCTGACTCATACCTGCATGTCCTGCTTGGGTGGGTATGATCCCTGTGTCTGCCCTCAGCACTGTATTTGGCATGTGGGTAGGGCAGAGCTCCATGTCAGAGGGGCTGCAGATGTTCCCACCAGCTGTGAGCATGTTCTGCTGGCACTCAAGAGCTGCCCTTCAGTGCTTGTCCCAAAACATGAAAGGAATTTCCCTTTGGTCCTTGACTCTCTCTGGACTTTGGTCAGGAGCAACATCCCAAAATCACAGAATCTCTTTGGTTGGAAGAGACATTTAAGATCATCAAGTTCAACCTTTGACCCCTGAGCTGCCAGGTCACCACAAAACCCCATCCCTAAGCACCAGGTCTACACATCATTTAAATATCTCCAGGGGTGGGGACTTCAGCACTGCCCTGAGTAGCTGCTTCCCAACCAGGTGCCCCAGCACATACTGGTGCATGGGGCTGATCCTTGCATCATCACCCCCATCTGATCAAGCCTCTCTTCCCCACTATGGAAAGGCACCAACAGGTGCTCGTGGGGTTTCTCCAGAGGTGGTTGTTGTTGCTTGGTGCCCACGTTCCCCATGGTGAGGTGCAAGTTCATGACGTCTCAACACGGTCCATGACCCACCCTCAAGACCGTGAGGGGTTAATCTAGGTTTCCTTATTCTAACAGGTTTTTTTTCCTCCTTGCAACACATGTGCCCTGATACAATTTCTTCAGGATGGAGTGGTCTCCAAAGCAGGAACATCTGGGACACTCTCTCATTGTGACTCCAGTTTGCCCCCACAGCTGCTTCATGTAGGAAGTTGATGAACTTGCGCTGGAAAACCCTGAAGAGCTTTCCTTGGTCTGCTCTATGGAAAAGTTCAGGGCCATTTCCATGTCATCTTCTTGTCTTAGCAATGGACATACTCTTTCCTCTAGTGGGTCAAGCTGAACTTTATTATAACAAATTCACTTTAGACTGATTTTTACCTCTCATTTGTACTGATATAGAACCAGTTGACAGCCAGTGAACTTCTGCCGGTGGCTTTCAAGTGAAATTGTGGACAGAAACAACAAAAGAGGAGTAGTCATCAAGCAGGGTCAGTAATGAACGTCATGCCATGGGCCATGAAGAGCATTTCACACTTGTATTTAATTTTTGACAGGCAGTTCGTGGAGTTATAGAATGGACCATTGGAATATCCTGATGACACAGATAATAGCAGACAACACCGTCATCTGGTCATCGTAAGTAAATTAGTCTGGGCTTGCCAAAGCCTAAAGCTCCAACCTGCAATTAGTGTGAAGTGGATGGGACCCTTCAGCACATCACATCCGCAATGCAGATGGCATCTGGTAGATGATGACCGTCCCCAGCATCCACAGACCAGGGTATTTATAACCCACACACTTAGTGATGAGTTTGATTCAATGAATCTGAATAACAGCAGCAGCAGGAAGTCAAAATCACAGCAGAGCTGATTGCAAAGGACCTCACAGGGCTCATCCTGTCCAGCAGCCTGCTGAGCACCTGGCTACTGCCAGCTCCAGCCCCAGTCAGCCAGGACTTCACTCCACCAATCCTTGACACCTTCAGGGATGGAGACATCATAGTCTCCAGGGCAGCCACCTCTCCACTGGTCTATTAATCAAGTTTCTATTAGAAGTTGGGTGATCACCAAGGACAACTGGAGCACACGTTGGCTGCAGCCCGAGACTTTGAGCCATTTCCTCTATTTTCATCCCATTTTCTTGTGTTCTAACCATGGCTAGTTACACTCTCAGAAATGCAAATGGTGGAGGGAGCAGATGTGCCTCAGCATCGTGCTCAAGAGAGCAACGCTGCCTTTTTCTTTTTGTCTCAGAGCTGTTGAGTGAGCAACAGCTTTTGGGAGGTGATTTTGGCACAGGCCAGATATAGACATCGCCGTAGCCGAGCGCCCGCCCGCTCCCTCCCTTGTGCTGCCATATAATAGAGTCACAAAGAAATGCATCTTATTTCCTTACTGAGTCACTGTGCCTTGAATTGGGCTGCGGTTCAGCTGCTGGGGAGCAGGGCCAGGTGCAGAATGCAGTCAGTTTTGTTCCTGCAGCAGACGCAGGCAGGGGAGGGAGTGCTCTGCCCCTTGCCTGTACAGCAGCCACAGAATGGTGTTAAATAAGGACTAAAACGTTTCTGATGAATAAAAACACGAAGTTCCAAGGAAGAAAAAAGTGTTCTGCAAGAAGAAGCTGAAGTTTTCAAACTCGCAGAATAGGAGCGGGTTATAAAACCGCACTACCGTGATGGGGTTGCGACGCGCGTGGCAAACAGAATTGGTAGGGAAAGGACTTTGCTCTAGGGCATAAAAATCTTTTTATAATTAAAATTAACAGGTGTGCAACAACAATGGGCAACCCCTGTCCTGCCTTCCCCAGCCTCCATCCAGGCAGGAAACAGAAGAGCCGGTGGGACCTCACTCTGTGGCAAGTAGTGGGTTTGCCAGCTCTGTGGGGAAGTTAAAAACCCCTAGTTCCTGCTGTTTCCCTCCACTTTGACCACCTCATGGATTTTTCAGTGTCTGCAAACTACTCTCCTGTGTAGAGGAGAGTAGTAGATGCAACCACTTAGCAGCTTGGCAGCACCAAGGGTGCTGATGAGACTCCTCCAGTCCATCTGCTGTATTGGGTACCAAGGACTCCCCAGCTCTCCACCAGGGTGACACAAGGTGTTGTTTCTGTGTGGACTCACACAGGCTTCTCCTGGAACAGCCTTGGCTCTCCAGAAAGCTACAGATCCCTCACACCTGAGGACACCTCTTGAGCTGAAGGATGGGGAGTGACCGTTTGGACAAAGGACGCTGGAGGAGATGAAGGCTCCAGCCATGGCTTGTTCTAGCTCAGCACAGCCATGGGGAGATCCATACCCCCTGCCCTGCCCCACAGATGGGAAAGCAAGCCTGACCAAATCTGAGGCCATGTGCCTGTGCTAACTGTCTGAGTGGTTTAGTCTGGAGTGAAGCAGGAGCTTGTTGGGAATTGTTGTGGTATCCTGAAAATAGCAATGAAGTGTCAGTCTCAGCAAATTCTTCCTTTGTTTTCTCCAAACTCTGGTTTCTCTGCACCATCCAAGAGTGTCCTTGCTTGCACAGAGCATCCCATCACCCTGTGTGCTTGTCCCTGAGACACCTGCCCTTCGTCGCCCAACAGCAGCCACAGCCTACTGTGGCCACGGAGAAAAAATTGAGGAGCCTCCCTCTGCCAGTTGAAACCAAACTAAAGGAATAATTAACCCATGAGGCAAAACCCTTCTCTGATGGACGCAAAGGCAGAGACCGAGGTGGAGACTCCCACTTAACTTCACCCCAAATTGGTTTATTTCCACCAGCCCTCAGTGTAATTAAAGTCTTTCATGCACAGTAATGGTTGCATTAATTAAGTGCTGTGGTTATTAATTAAGGAGGCTCATTAGCATTTGCTGTGGAAGCTGAGATGGTGGTGCTGGTGTGTCAGGTTCTCTCCAGGTAACTCACAGCTCCAAAATGAGATGATCCCCAGTTTTTCCAGTTTGTGTGGAGGATGTTAAATACTTTTAACTCATTTAGCCAAAAGCTTTTAAATTTAGGACTTTTTTAATAGATTGTGCAGCAGAACTTGTGGGTTTTAATCCCTTTAGAGGGTTCTACATGCACCGGGAATATATCCAGCACATTCCCAAGGGGAAGGATTTTGTGTTTGTGCAAAACTGAATTGATTGGAAGTGTATAGCCAGTCCTGAGATGAATTTGGGGCTGTTAGTTTGCTGGTAGATCATACAACAAAGTTTTTATGGCAGCTGTATCATCGCCACGCGGTCGTTGTTGAAGTTCCCGAGCTAAGCTGAGCAGCCCTGTACTAAAGATTCATAGATGTTGAAATAGTCACAATATAAAACCTTAACAGACACACAGAGCACTAATTTAAAGCATTCCAGCCACTGGAGCAAAAGAGAAAACACCCCAAACCCAAACCATGTGGCAACACTGGCAATCCAGCTTGGTTTCCTCATGCAGTTACTCTCAGTCCTGATAAACCAGGGAGTCCTGTTTGCTCCCCATTTGGTGGAGTTCACGATCAGAGGGGCCAGCTGGGACCACTGTGGCTAACGAATGGTCAGAATTCCCCTCACCAATGCCATAAAGTTTTATTCAGCGTCGTGGTGATCCAAGTCTTTGCTTAGGAACAACACTTTTCCCTCAAAACTTAATTTTGAATCGATTTAGGAGCCGTTAAGCTTTAGGGAAGGCAAAAGGAAAAGAAAAGGATTGATTTCAGTGATGGGAGATGCTTCTTTTACCCCATGTGCAATGGTTTTCTTTATGTGAGGTGATCTAAAAATCGCACAGAGAGAGGGAAAACAGAGGATTATAGAAATTGGAGCTGGTGCCCGTTGCTGAAATCCATCGCTGAGTACAGTAGAATCATTTTATTCATAAAATGGCCAATAATTTCCGTGTTGGAAGGTGTTTTGCAGGGACACAAATGTGCAGGATTCATACAGCAGCCCAAGAAAACCTGTTGGAACGAAAAGAGCTGCAGAGACTTGGTGTGAGCTAGCTCAAGGCTCCTTCACCTCAACACGCAGCCTCTAAGCGCTGAGGTGGGTCATTGCAACATCCAGAATCCACAGGTTAGAGCTTTCCCATTCACTTGGTGCTGTTAGGTCGGATGAGGTTTACTTTTCACTTCCAAACCACATCTCATGTTTCTTTTGTAGTATCAGAGAGGAAGGAGCTCCCTGCAGCTTGCTGTGTGTGAAGTAATTTCCTACTTGATAGAGTGTTAACCGGTGTGGGGGTGTGCTCAGTGTTGGGCTGAAGGGTGGACTTGATGATTTTAGAGGTCCTTTCCAAACGTAATGATTCTGTGATTCTGTCTGTGGTAGCCTCCTGTTTAGAGCGTTGAGAGGAGAAAAGGTTCAACCCTGCTTTCACAGAATCAGGGTGATTTGGATTAAAGGGACTTCAGAGATCTTCCAGTCCCAATGCCCTGCAATGGGCAGCGACACCTCTCGCCAGACCAGGTGGCCCATAGCCCCATCAACATGGCCTTGAACATTTCCAGGGATGGAGAGGCCACACCCCCCTGGGCAACCTATTCCAATGTTCTACCACCTCCACAGTGAGGAATTCCTTCCTAATTTCTAACCTCTTCCAGCTACTCCTTGTCCTATCACTCTCCTATTTACTTCCCACTGGAGGAGCCCATCACAGCCCATCAGATGGGATTAGACACTGACTCTAACTGCACAAATTGTTCCTTTGGCTACTAACAGCCTTGATATTAGTAGAAAATTATTTTGCCCAGCCCCTACCAAGCAAACTAGGTCCTGAGGGCACTTGTAGTCCCTTACACAACGCTGACATTTTCACCAGTAGGATTCCCAGGCAAAGCCCACCTTGTAGCACCATCTGAGACCTCGCTGAGACAACCCAGCACAGATGAGTCTTGTGCCTGCCAGGAAAGGATAACGCAGCGGTTAGGGATCGCTATGAACCCTGTATATACTGTATTGTCACTGAAGTCTGTTCTGCCCAGCACTGCGGAGAGTGGCAGCGTCCCACCTGAATTTTAGGATTCCAAGCAGATTTCTGGGGAAGACTGGGGAGGACAGTTGTGCTGTATAATTAAATCAATTCCAGAGCAGTTGGCTCTGTCTGAAGCATTTTTATTGCCTATAGCTGCAAACCATTTCTGTGCCGGTGAAAATAAAGGTGTGTTTTAGCTGGGGGGCATATGGTGGGGTACCACAGCTACAGGTACAAATCAAAGTGCAGAAATACATATCAAACCCCAAAATGGCTCTTCTCTGCTTATCCAGCATTGAAGCAGCCTCCATCGCTGTAATAGTCAGAGCTAGGCTTTCATCTGAATGTGGTTTTCTCAGAAAAGAAGAGTTTTCAAAGGAATTTTCCTCTATCCATTGATCACAGCCCTGCTTCCCAGTGAAGCCTCCACTACATGCTCTGTGCCCTTAGACCTGGGGAGCTGGTGATTCACCAAGATACATCTGAATACGAAGAGGAAGTAGCAGTTAGACAAGATAGAAGAGTCAGGATTAGTGCTGCTGGTGTATCCAGAGGGAATTTGCAGAGAGAAGTTTGGAAGCTTTTCTGCAGAATTATTGCTCTGGCAACCTCCTTTGCTCCGGTGCTGCTTTACTATTTTATAGCACACAATGAAGAGACACGAATTCATTCTTCCCACCACTATTTCCCCCAGGGGCCCACAAGAAACTTAATGATTTGTATTTTTTATTTTAGCTTACAAGACAAAACGTCACAGCCAAGGCAGGACATGGTACCACTCTGGTCTGGTTCTCAACCATGTGCCTGGCGGCTCTTGATCCTTCTTCATGCCTCAGTAACGGAATTAAGAGTTGTTTAGTGGCAACACTCTAAATAGTGGCAATGGGAATAGTAAATTCTTTAGCAGGACTTTACTGCCTGGTTTTAATCTACTTTCAGTCGCCAAGTTTAAAATTCATGTGCAGAACCATAGTCCTGCACCTGCCGGCATCCCACCACTGTCTGCTCAGCTTGTCACTGTCCCCAGGGATCTGCCTCCACCTGTTGAGTTTCTTGACAGATAATTGGATCAAAAGTGGGTGTGGAAGCTCCTATTTGAGGATGATGAAGCCATGGCTCTGTGTGGCTTGGGAGAAGCACTGAGGATGCTGTTCATTGTGGACTTCCCAGTTAGAGCATCTCAGGGTCAGCAACACTGAGTGGGGAAGAGCAAAGAGAGGGAAACTGCAGAACGATGCTCAGCAAGTATCTTCTGAAGTAATTTTTACCAGGGATGCTGTGCTGAAAAAACAGAAGGCAGCATTTTTGTTCTGTAAGGATTGTGAGTAGGAACAGGATGGTTGAGTGACAAGAACATTAATTGAATCATCTTCCAGAGGCAGGGAGAGTTGAGTAGGCAGAAAAAACAAGCTACTTATAAAAGCAGTTTATAAATAATCACCATTTACAGCCTTTAAATAGTTTTAGAAGAAGGCACAAGGCTCCAGCCCCAGCCTTCCGTGGCCGTTCACTCTGATGCAGAACTGCAATAGGCTCACAGCTGGAATGACAAGAAACAGTTAAATAGAAACCCACCACCAGTAACCCTTGTTTGGAAATATTTGGGAATATTTTGGGGCACATTGGCTGCTCTTGCACATGGAGCTCATTTTGTGCCTGGCCAGGCTGAAATTCCTCCTGCTTCATCCCATCTGTCATGATTTTATCACTGTAAACCTAAAAGGAATTAGAGGACTTCTGAATCGATCCTCAATTAATTTCCTCTGCTCAACATTGTACAAAGGACCAATTTTTTTATCTCGTTCTCTGCCCATGGGACTGATAGCTGGCAACAGAAATCTTTGCCTGTGGGCAGTGTATTTCAACAACAACAGCAGCTAGGTCTTCTGCTGCCCATGGAACTCAGGGAAACTGAGTGAAAAATATCAAGTGACTTGTAAAATGCAGCTGCTCAGGCAGAGATTGTTAGATTTTTATCCTGCCACCAACATCACCGTTAAAACCAACAACATCAACATCCTAACCCTGCATCTTATCAGCTCAGAGCAGACAGAGCCAGTTGGTCAGCAGCCTGAAATACTTGTGGTGTTTCAAGGGATGTAATAGAATAGAAATAGGACTTGGTGACCACCGAGCCCATGGAGAAGGGTCAAGCAGCACCTCTGGTTCTCCATGTGAAACTCTAACCAAGAAGGCTTTTTGCACCAAGTGAAAGGAAATAGAACCACCCCTAAAATGGAGAATCTCGTTTCTCTCTGCTTTTCTGGGTCTGATAATGAGAAACCAAATTATTCCCAATATTGGGGAGACTAGGAGAGGAAGATTCAGGGCTGGATGTTTCATGAATCATCCCAGTGACCACCTGAATCAACCCAGCTTGATTGATGTCTGGTCTTGGTTGCCACTGTCCCCTCAAGGCTGTTTTGTGCCCTAATAACTAGTTAGGTACAAGTTTGGAAGTCTTACTTTTTGGTTTTTTGGAGTCTCTTAATCTTCTGTGATCCAACAAAGCCTGTGAGAAGTCAGGATACTGCCACCACCTTAGGAGGGTTGAGGCTTAATTAAAGATCTTTGACATGCTCGGCTAAAGACATTGAAGAACAAACCACTAATGGTTTGTTCTAAAGCACATCCTGGTCTGGAAGATCAACTGAAACTTGAGAAAAGGAGGCTTTGGGAACAGTTGGAAATCAGTGCTGGAGACAAACCTTAGTCTTCACCTGGAGCTTAACCTGGAAGACATCAGACCTTCACACCACAAACCCAGTTGTGGTCTCACAATTGTGGCTTCTGCAGTCTGGACCAGACCTTAAACTCTGTTATGGTAATTCTCCTCTGAAAGAAAACTGGGTCTCTTTTGTCTGTATTGAAACATCCTTTTGAGGAGTGGAGATAGCAGCCTTCGATCTGTAGGAAAATATCTGGGGTTAATGACTTCTAAACGTCAAAGTGGGGTTGTGTTTGTGGATGCTGCACAGCAGCCAGCTAAAAACGTAAAGTCTGGCCTAAACCAGCAGGTACTCAATTAAACTTTCCTTAATGCCACCAGCAAGAGGCAAAAAAGAACACTGACCCGGTGGGAAATGTTCACCATGCCTACACCACCAGCTCTGAGATGTCCCCCTGCGCTAATGAGCCGTCAGCGTGGGCTGGCCCTTCAGAGAAGTCGCTCTCCACACTGGTTTTTGTGGTGTGGCCCCACAGAGGACCTGTGAAGCTTGTCCCTGGCTGGCACTGCCACCAAATCCTGCAGAGAGGTGAAAGATGTCACCTCTACCAGGGAGGCAAAGACTTTCCTCTGAGAGGTGGAGAATTCAAAGTAGATTGAAGGGAGACACTTTTGAAGCTGAGGGCTGTGAGACCCTGGCCCAGGGTGCCCAGAGAGGCTGTAGAAGTTCCATTCCTAGAACCATCTCAGGTCTGGTAGGACCTTAGGGCTCTGCGCAGCCTGCTCTGGTTGAGCATGGCCCTGCTCGCTGCAGGGGGTGGGACTGGAGTAGCTTCAAAGGTCCCTTCCAGAATTTACACTCAGGTTCTTACAGATGCGGGTGTTCTCCGCTGGAAAAACCAGCCATTATTGGATCTCTTTGCTGTCTATAGTGTAAATCAGGAATGTTAGGATGTCTGGATCTCGCTCAAAAGCCTCCCTTAAAAAGCTTTGAAGACAACATCTGCGAATTAAGGTCTCCACAAATACAGTGGTTTTGCTCGGCTGCCATAAATACTTCATGGAAGTGTCAAAGGGAATGTGAATTGGTTGAATGGAGCTGCAGAAACTCCTATTAAAGATTCACCAAGCAGACCACAGGCTTCATTCACAAGAGATTCCTCATGATTTTTTCAGCTCCCAGAAAGGTTCGTGGACAGGGGGGTATTTGTATCTTCCTTTGACTGAAAAGCTGGTTTCATTTGAACTGATACGACTTTCAAAGCCAGCAATGAGGAACCTGGGATTTTGGCAAAGGCATCACATCCCCGCTACAGAAATAGTCCAGGATTTGTGCTCAGGATGGGTTTTATCTCACTCCCTGAGGGGTAAACCCTGGGTTTCAACTCCACAGCCCACCCCAGATGCCTCGTGATGGGGTCACCCACAGCTTGTGGGTCAGAAGTGTCAGGAACCCATGGGACATCTTGGTTTTTTCCATGTCTCCCTCACTGAATACAAAGTTAACTAGTCTAGAAACACTCAGAAACGCAAATAATTAGGGGGTTGGGATGAGTAACCTGCATCGTTTTCATGTCCTGCTGCTTTTGTGGATACATGGGATCAGAGAATCATAGAAACATTTAGGTTGGAAATGATCTTAAAGTTCATCCAAGGGGGATTTTATAGCAACCTTTCCCCTGAAAGGGGCTGGGGAGGAACTTTTCAATATGGCAGGAACGATAGGACAAGGGGTCATGGTTTGAATCACAGAATCATCACGGCTGGAAAGGACCTCCAGGGTCATCGAGTCCAACCTTATCTTATTATCTTATTATATTCTTATTTGAAGCTGAAAAAGGTCAGAGTTAGGCTGGACATGAGGAAAAAGCTCTTTAATCTGAGGGTGGTGGATCTCTGGAACAGGCTGCCTAGAGAGGTGGTGGAAACCCCATCCCTGGAGCCATTCAAGGTCAGGCTGGATGGGGCTCTGGGCAATCTGGCCTGGTGAGTGATGGGGGGTTGGACTGGATGACCTTTGGAGGTCCCTTCCAACCCAATGCATTCTAGGATTCTATGATCATCAAGTCCAACCATTAACCCAACTCTGCCAAGCGCACCACTAAACCATGTACTTGAGCTCCACACTGCTATGGGGTGGGCACCTTCTCCACCCCTATGGCAGAAGCCAGGGCTTGTGCCGGGGCTTATTTTAAATGGTATCTGAAACGGAGCTGCATTCCAGTGCTCTGGGGTACTTTTTAGGGTAGCTGAGTGCAGTGAGCCCTAAATGCAGTGTTGCACGACACAGACACGCTACTTAAACCCCAGATGAGATTTCTGTGTTGGAGATGGATCTACAGCCAGATCTGATTTGAACTTGCCTCATTTTTCCCCCTAATTTTTTTCATTATTTATTTGAATGGATCTTGCCATCAATTACTGAGGGCAGAGCCTCTCTCTGTGGTCCCTTGGGCTCTTCTGTGCCTTCCTGCGCTCACAGTTTGGATGTTTTTTAAGGCAAATGGAACACTTCCACGTGCATTAGCATAATTTCTCATTAGAGTGACTGTGCCAAACCCATTGGGAGCTCCCAAACCTGAATGTTTTTCAGGGTGATTACTTTCTTCTGGTAAGATATGCAAATACAGTTGTCTTGTTATTCAAATACTTCAGGAATTATCAGTGGGAAATTAGTTGGTGATTGTTCTTGAATCATGACAGGAGCTGCTAGTACCTCGGGTGCATATTAAAAGTAGTTATTTATAACAGTTAATAAGTCAACTCAGCAAAGGTCAGGTAATATAAATGATGCGACTGGATCTGCAGTCGCATCATCCATTAAGGATGAACATCTGTCTGGTAATAGAAAAACATGAAAGCAGCTTCTTGGCCTTCACTAACTCCTTTAAGACAAACACTCATTGGGGTTTTGTGATATTTTATCAATCGTCTGACCCAAGGAGATGTCAAATATTGACGGGGTTCTGATGGACCACCAGGGGTTGGAAGGTGCTGGACCACAAACACTCAGCTCTCTGACACCGCTAAAATTATCTCCTTGCAGTGGTCCAAGATGCAGCCCAGGTTTGGCTGATGCCAGCTTCTGAACCACTCGAAAGAGTTTTGCTCCAGTGCTGCTCAAACCAGGGGGATGAAACCATGAAACCGTAGTTCAGTCTTATGTCTGCCCATTCATGTTTGCCTGTAGTTACTGTGGCCGTTGTATCAGCTGGGTATATCTTTGCATGAGTGTTATAATGTGGAGTGTCCTGAACCTCTGCTCGTGATGGTGAAGCAACAAATTCCAAGTGTGTTATAGGAAAAAAAATCCAAATCTGTTGCAGAGCGTTTCTTCTTTGCTGTTGTTTGGACACTTCTCTTTTCTCAGGCCTGGCAAAACCCCACTGGAAACCATCAGCTTCGTCACTTGCCCAGCCTGTCCTCTGACGAGGCTGGTGTCCAGTATTCTGCCTCAGTCACCATGACAACAGGATTGCACAGGACAGCCAAACGAAAAATCCTTCAGAAACCTCTGGGGCTCATGAGGAATCTAAATCATCATCACCCTGGACTCCTCTTGTCTCCAGGGATAGCTGTGAAGGTCCATGGTGACGCAAGCTCTGAAGTCAGCTCAGAGCCCTGGTGAACCCACTGCAGGAACTTGCTGTCAGTGGGGCAGTTGCTGGCTCCTGGCCACGTCCCCAGTGCTGTCAGTCATACAGTGAGTGATGATGGGCAGAGGACAGGTTCTGGGCACATCAGGGCCATCAGGACCTGGAGTGCTAATCAATATTAGCAGGTCATACAAAGCTTCTACTCCTGCATAGCAATAACCCACCTCAAAAGTGGAGATCAGGGATTGCACAATACAAATAATAATAATAATAATGACTGTGATATTTAAGGGAAGATAATGGATGTGTTTAGATATCGTTTAGATGTGGTGTTTGGAGATCTGGTCTACTGGTGAACTTGGTTAGATCTCAAGTGTCTCTTCCAACCAGAATGAGTCCGTGACTCTACGTGGAAGTTCATTCATGTGGGCAAATGTTGTTTTCTCAGAGCAGCTGAATGTCAAGGGGTGATGATATCACCAAGACAAAGCTCTCCTGTCCCTACCAGGCTGGGACCATGCCCTCAACCTTGCTTTGCTGTTCCAAGGGACTGCTGTGTACCTTCACCTCAGACCCCATGGAGTGGGGGAGATGATTTTGCTTCCCCTAAGGAAAAAGAAGGAAAACCAGAACAAAAGAAGGACAAGTGAACACATTTGGGAGGATCCCAGACCCTGGCCACAGGAGCTGACTTCTCCAGCATCAGCTGCATCTCTCTTTTCCTTATTGTGAGCAGTCAAAGCAATATAAAGCTTGTTCTCTGGCCACTTCGTAATGCTCAGCTGGGAGATCCCAAGGGTGTGGAGCAGAAATAATTGGCAAGAAGAGGACCAAGTGGCATTGTTACACATTAAAGATTTTCTACTAAATCAATACACGTCAGGAAGTATTCTGATGCCCAGAGCTCTCAGTGGAGAAAGTTCTCAGCAGTATTTGAGATCAGTGGAGGTTTTAGTGGATTTTTAACTTCGGTGTCTGTTGAAGGAGCCCATATCCAGAGAAGCAGCCATGGGAACTCCAGAAGGGAGCAGAAGAAGGAAGCACATCCACTTCCTCCTCAATTGACTCTTCTTGATCTCCGGGAAATAACTGAAGGTGCACGTCCCCTTCTTCCCCCCTTGGCTTTAATTAAAGGAGTTGCTTGAATTTGATGGCACGGCTCAACAGACTTGCAGTAAGCCAACACAGGGGTAAAGCAGACAGCTCCAGACGTCCTGTCCTGCCTGCAGCCTTCATGCCGCTGAGACTCACCTCCCTGATCCTGAACCCCTCTCACTTTACAGCCCAGAGCAGAGGATCCCCATGGCTACATAGCTCAGCAGGTCTCATCCCCAACACATAATGAAGTGGAGCAGCCTGACCGAAGCTACAGAAATAAAAATTTATAAGAAATGGCTAAAATCAGATTTTTAGTGCTAAACATTAAAGCAAACATCACCTCAGCTCCTGCTCCACCTGACCAGCACAAGTGGCTGGGAGGGAGGGAAAGGAAGGTTCCCAGTGCTACAGCTGAGCACCCAACATGTTGTTCAGCAGTTGCAGGAGCCAAATGACCTGGCTGCTAATTAAAACTTATTATGTTCTGCAAGAAATTGCTAACAGGTGGCCTGGGTGAACAAAATGAAGGGCCAGGCTGCTGCCTGTCCTCAGAGGGGAGAGCAGGGCAGGAGGGGCTGCTGATGGGCTCTGGGGTAAGCTGCTGTTTTCAGCTTCAAGAAAGTTGTGTTCATTTCTTTACTTTTCTTTACTACCCTTCTCTTGTTGGTGTTTTGAGCACAGAGCTGTCTCTTGGCTGGCACTGTAGGAAGTTGTCCTTTGGGTTTTCCCCGGGAGCCTTTCATTTGAGCAGATCACAACAACATCCTCTGGTGTTTCTGGAGAGAAGGACCCTGAGAAATCAAGAAAAAGGGTTGATATCCTAAAGGAGCTGCTGCGCTCGTTGCTTGTCTCTGGTTACCTGCCAGTGTAGGACAGGGCAAACCCTGGTACTGTGCCTGTGTTTGGAGCTCAAGATGCTCTCTGGGTGAGGTCAGAAATGGCATTCTCTGCCCTAAATGAAGCTCAAGCTTCTCCACAGATTGCAAAACCTAACCTTGCTCTGAAACCTTTAAATACTCAGGCCCTCTAAAACTTTGATGGGGAAACTTCTGGGGGAGCAGAACTTGGATGTGGATGAATGTTCTTGAGTAAATGACCCCTTATGAGTGGAAATTCTCAGTAGCACCAGAAATGGGGCTGAAAAACATAAAAAACTTCAAGGTGAGCACAGAGCAGCGGGCAAGGGTTTGGGCTCACACTATGCCCAGGCATGCTTAACTGTTAAAGGTGTAGGAACTGCAGCTGATACAGAGCTATCGGCTGCTTGATCCGCTTCCTTTGGTATTAAATAGAGAAGAAAGCACCTTCTAAGTATAGAAAGAAGTAGTTCTAAATGTTCTAAATATTAAATTTCTAAAGACTACACTGATAAATAGTTTTGAAGTGTATAAATTAAATATAGAAGGAATATCCTCCTTGCTAAAGGAACGTACCCTCTTTCCTTTCTGTCGTGATTTAGAGCCCAGTCCCACACTCTGCTGTGATTTGGGGGTTGATGTGTTTTACCCAGAGTAATCTCCTGGTTATGAACTTTTCTCACTGTCTGATGTACTGGGATTCCAACAACTGCAAGGGAGAGCCCACACTGCTCTCCTCCCTTGCTTTAATGGGCCTTCTGGGAACACTGCACGTTGCGAGCAGAATCGTAGTGTTCTGTGTTTCTTAGCCCTCGTTGCATTTCAATGGCTTTTTTAGAGTCTTCCTGAGCGCTGTTGAGTTGGTTGGTTGTGTTACACTTCCCCCTCCTTTCTTATTTTTGCATCTCAGGAGGACCTGTTGTGCAGCCTCTACCCCTGCTCATTTTTCATTCAGCTCCTCAAACTTCACGTTATCTCTTCAATCCAGGGTTAGTAGTGGCTTGGCAGTCTCTGAGGTCGTGTCTCCACAGCAAACACTTCACAGACCCTCTCAAAACAGAGCTCACCATACACCTCCTGCTGCTGACAAACCTTCAGTGTGGGTGTTCACCCAGGACCATGAGGTTTTTACCTTTAGCATCACAAACCCATGAACGGCCACACAGGTGGTTGCACTAGTGGGTGGCGTTTTGACCTGGGGACCAAATTCCAAGTGATTATTGATTTAAACAACAAATAAAAAGCAGAAGAACAAGCTTTGTGATGGTTTGATAACAGGAGACACCTTCATGTGCTGCCTTGGCTCACAGGTGAGACTTCTCCATTCACTCTTCCACGGCTTCAGCTCTCCTTAAACTCAACAGGTATCACTGAGATGGACCTTCCTCTTGTGAGGCTTACGTGTTTTGTTGGAGGTGGCCTCAATACAGCTCTTGACAGCTGTTTAAAGCTCCTTCAGTGAGGCTTGAGAAGGACTCGCTGACAACTGCAGAGGTGTTCAGGACAGCTTGATTTAGAGCAATCAAAGCTGCTGGGTCCTTGTGCAGCAAGAGCTTGTTCTGGCCAACAAACTTTGAGTAGACTGACTCAGGATAGAGCTAATACTTGTAACTTGCTGAGTGGGAGCTTGTAACAAAGAAGGCTTGAAGTAACAAAGGCTCAGAGAACAGGCTCTTGCTTGTACTGACATTTCTGTGGGTGGAGAGAGGCAGTGAAAGTTAATGGCAGCAAAATATTGACCATCTGTTCATGGCTCTACAGCACAACCCTGATGGTATAAAAGACCCATCACCTTACCCCCAGTGTTCCTGATTTCAGCTCTCTTGAGTTCTGGTCTTCTTAGCTCAGCTGGGGCTCCACATTGCCCCATCCAAAGGTTGGCCACCTCCTCTTTCCCTGCCCCAGGGCCACCAGCATCTTCTGCATGTTTGGAGTTGACTCTGGGTGTTTGGCCCATGGGAACATTGAGACAACCCAAAGGTGCTGGCTTTGGACTGCTCATGGGAGGGTATTTATGAACATGTTGGATTTCAACCATGGTTTTCCCAGCCTGAAAACCCTCAGGGAAATCCCCACCCTTCACTTCGTTGCATGGCCCTTAAGTAACCCCCAGAACTGGGCTTGGGGAAGGACCCGTAGTACAACCATAGTAAAAGTTCTTTGTGCTGGGCTGCAGCTCAGCTACATCACGGGCAGAGGCAAGAGTTATCTTTTATTAATTTAGCACAAAATGCGTGGTAGCCTCTGCCTAATGAATACTAATAGAACCTTTAGAGCTTGTTTAGCAAATCCGTGCAATTAGCAGACAATGAGAGGAATTACCTACCAAGCACATCCGAGCAGGGCTGAAATAGCCCCTTTGTTTAGGGCAATAATTGCAAGATAAAATACATTGATTGCTCCAGATTTATAAATTCAAGAGCTATTTGGGTCTGCATGTGCCTGTCCTAACGGGTAATGAAGGTTATAAAAGGATCGAGCGGCTTCATGTAAAATGCAAGGAGAGCTCTCAAACCACATGAAATTTGAGAAATAAGGGACTGTGAGTCAGTCATTTCCTCATGTTTTTCCCCCACCAAAGGACAGGGAGGATGATGCAAATAGGATGTGGGAGGATTTGTGGATATTTATGAGCAGGTGCTATTCAGCTGGAGTCACTCTGGAAAAAAATGGTACCTGGGGAGCGTGTTGGGCAGCAGGAGGCTTCTGCAGTGTGGCTTTGGGTTTGCACCATCCTCAGGGTGAAATTTAGCTTCCAGGGGTTTTTCCTATTGGTTGCTTTCTTTTCCTTTTTAATGGTCCCAAGAAAGCGGCTGGCCAGGTTGTGTCTGTGCCACTGTCGCTCTGGGCATGGTGCCAAGCGATACCCAGAGAACAGCAAACAGGTTCTGCCAGGGGGTTGGAGATCTTCAGTCCTACCTTCCCCAGAGGTCTTCCTTATGGGAAGCTACGGAAAGAGCCTGAAGCTTTGCTGTTGAATGGGGTGACAGTGCCCAGCTTCCCCTCCAGCTGGTTTTCTCAGGCCTAGGGCAGAAAGGGGTGAGTGTAGGATCCCTTGAGCACCAACCTTGCAATGAAAGGTTTCCAGGCAAGAGCCACTGGATTCCTTTTGTCTGCAGCCTCAAGTCACGCTGACACTACTTCATCTGCAAATACAAAAATAAATGGTTTGGCCAAAGGTGTTTTTTGCTTTAAGCCAAGAAGCAGCTGCAGCGCAAATCAGTTAGAGGAACCTCAAGAACTTTGCTGGTTATAAAGGGGTGGCAGAGGTATGTCTGTGGAGGTCCCATGCGAGGTCATGGGCAATTAGCTGCAGAGATAAATATAATTACCAAAAGAGTAAAAAGAATCCCACTTAAACCCTGCAGCTGAACCCCTAATCCCCAGAAGAATGATCCTAAATTACACTATTTGTCTTCTGCTGCAGAACATCCACTGGGCACTTGGATTTATTCTTGGGGCTTTGGGCACATCTCCACAACATCTGTCTCCCTGATGGTTTGCACATTCCCCCTGCAGATCTGTGCGATCCCAGTGCAGTAGCCCCTGGACATGTCACTCATCTGCCAGTGAAGTGATTCATCTCTCCCAAGTTCAGGCAAGAGCCACAAGGGGTTTTCAGCAGCAGTTGAATCATTTTCTTTATTGTTAAACTGATCTCTGATTCCACAAACAGCCGGTTTTCAGATTGCTGCTTTAAGACCCCAACGCATCTACCCATTGTCCCCTTATATCCCTAATCCAGAAAATGCCACTGGTTGCTGTGGGGGGGGATCAGCCTCTCAAAACACACACATCACCCCCAAAACTGCTGCCAGCCACTGCTGGGCCACAGTGACACATCCCAGTGAAGTAGCTGAATCTTGATGAACAGTTTGAGACTCACCAGCACATCCATCACAGCTGATCCTGGACAACATGTCTTGATAAATCAGTGGAGCTGATGCGTGCAACTTTCAGGACAGGGATTTAATGAATTAGTGGGTTTTTTTTCTTCCAAGTATTATCTATTAGCTCATTACAGGCTAGTTTTCTTCTCACCAAAAAAAGAAGGCTCCATTCTTTGTGTGTGTGGTTATAACACCATCGAACTTCATGGAAACCCATCAGCAGTGATTTGGCCCCAGGTATGTGCAACTGAGGAGGAAGAAGGACCAAATTCTGCTTGCCTGTGGACCAACCTCAGTAGCTGGGCCAGCTCTTGTTGCATCACATCCTGGCTGGATGCAGCTCTTGGACATGTTCACATGTCAGAGGTTTATGCCAGGTACTGAACAGGTTGGGTACCCACCACAGTCTCCTCTGAGACATTCAACTGATGGGGAAGTCCCGAGTAAAGAGGAACGAAAGGTTGCACACTGCTCTTGGGAGGGTTGGTTTTTTTTCATTTAATGGATTATTTTGCTTCAGTAGATTTTAAGATGGGACCCCTGTTGAGAAACAAGAAGTAACTCACATGGTGATGACAGCATAAAAATGTGTTTGGCGGCAGAGAATTTACAAAAATGTGAATGAATTTAGGTGGTTTCTTTTCACCTAAGAGTATTTTTTAAGCAAGTGTGGAACCTAGTTGAGCCAGCAAACTCACCCTAGGATGAGGGGCAGAAAGCTGTGGCACCTTCTTGCTGTGGTTCAGATGCTTCCCACTGAGGTGGGAGCTGGGTCATTGCCATGACAGCACTGGGCCAGGGAAGGTACAGGGCAGTAGTTAAGTGGTACTGACACTAATGATGTAATTAGCTGTGTTAAAAATCATGTCTGGTAGCATCTACTTTGTTTCCAGGGTGATTAAAGCACCATAAATAATGACGTCCAGCAGTGTTTCCATAGAGCTGCTGTCTCCAGCAAGAGTGGGTCAGAGGGTCCTTCATGGCAGATGATGGATGTGTCAAGTTTCCATTCTGCCTTCCAAACCAGCAAATCCAAGGTCAGTAAATGTCCCAATGAAGGGAGCAGCTCCAGCCTGGGATCCTTCTTCCTTGGCTTTCCACAGAGAAATAATGTGCAAATACACCAAGGGTTTGGTCACCAGGAACTCATGAGCAGGAGCCCAAACCTCAGTTCTTGCCTCCAGCTCTCCCCAGAGCTGACAGAGAGGGAGATTCTCCAGTGGAAGTCGCTGATTTGTCAAAATGAGGCAGAACATGGTTTTAACCTTCTTCAGCCAAAGGTTGCTGGTGGAGAACCACTTCTTTGGCAGCCCACTGTGGGGGTAGGAGAGCTCAGTAGTAGCACTGGTGGAAGCCATAGGGTTCACATGACTGGCTCATACATGGGGTGGGACAACAACTGACACTCTTGTTTCCTATAATAAGAGTTGAGAGATTTGCTGGCTGAATACATTCTTTAATGAAAGAGCAAATCAATGCAATAAATTATTTAGAGTTAGTATCAGACCAGCTGCACTTGTCCCACCCTATTAAATCCGACAACTGTCATGCTGTTTCTCATGGCTGTCTTTCTGCCTCTCGATCCAAAACACTACTGAGCGTTTGGGCTGGAACTTGCAGTTAATCAGCTTCTGAAGAAGTGTGACGAGTGGTTTGTGCTTTAATACAAGAAGCTGGCAGCTCAGTCCACTGACCTGATGGGGTTTTTGAGCCCTTCCAGGCAGGTAATTAATCCAGACCCTTGAAGGGGAAATGTCATTACTGGGGACAAGCAGGTGATCCAATAGAACTATCTATTTCCACACCATTTTTACCCCTTAGGCAAAATGATCAGCTGCAAATTCATCCCATTGTCTGGAAAATGCCGTGGGGTTGCATCAATGTCTTGAGGTGAGACTTGCTGTTCTCCCAGCATAGTCTCTGCGCTGTGGGGTAAACAGGACAGTGAAGCTGGTCCCAGGCAGCCACCAGTCATGTATTTGTGCGGGAATGGAGGAACATAGGAGCAGCATCATGTTCCTGTCTAGTCCAAACAGCAAAACAGGATGAGTGTAAAATAGATTTGTATCAAGAACAGGATGAGAGTGTTAATGGGGAAATCAAATATTGGGTGGGGAAAAAGGGGCTGTGGTTGGTGGGGAGGCAGCAGGGCTGCGTCTCGGTGGGGTTTGCTGTGCTGTGTTCACCAGCACCCCACATATATGGAAAAGATGATAAAAAATCTTCCATTAAGCCATGTCTGTTTGGGCACATGCTTGCCCAAACAAGTGTGCGTGTGTGTGTGTGTGTGTGTGTGTGTGTGTGTGTGTGTGTGTGTGTGCAGGATACCCTTCTCCAGAGGACTTTATATTTATTTTGCAGTCCCCAGCTGAGTGAGTAGCCTTCGAGTGTATTTATTACGGGATTGAATTGCTTTCCATGGTAACTAATTGTGATTTCAGAAGTGCAGGTTCTGCTATGGTACAAGCTGAAATGGAGCTGAATGTGGAAGCAGCTGGGAAGAAAAAGAAAACCACTTGATTGTGAAATAGTGTTTAATGATGGAGCTGAAAAAAGTGGTGTGGGGGGCAACAGGGAATAGAAAACAAAACAACCCTCTGATACCTTCAAGTGCTTCCTCAGGAAAGTGTCTGGTGAATATTTAAGGAATGGAAACCCCTGCTCTGTGGGCTGCCTTCACATTTCCCCATCTCTGGTCTTATTAAGAGGCAGACTGTTAAAAACCTGGCTGTATGCAGGATCAGCAATGGCCAGGAAATAAAGTTATGGTGAAATGGTTATTACTGGTTCAAATAACTGGAAAAGCTTTTACAAGAGCCTACCCTTTCCATTATGAAAAGCAGGTGAGAGAGGATGTCTTGAGTAATGTTTGAGAAAAGGTTTCCCTGGGCTGTGGGCGTCTTGCTTCTGTCCTACACCCCATTGTTTGGGGTAGCACTGGGTGCTCAAGGGAGAGCAGAGCAGCATGAAGCAAAATGGTAAAACATCGCAGACCGTATTGAGTCAACTTTTGAGTGTCACTGACACTGGGAGGAGACCTGCAGATTCCCCTGCACAGCAGATGTCATCCCTCTTCCCACCACTTTAATCTGATTGGGAGTTTCTGAGCTCTCTTACGAGACTAACACGTCTGGCATGTTCCTTCCCTTCCTCTGTAAAGCACTAGAGGAGATTCTGTGGGATTTAACAGGGCATTGATGCCCCCAGGAAGAAAGAACAATATTGTTGTGTTCTTTTAAAAAAATACAGGATTGAATTAAGCCAAACCCTG
>JAOXOE010000694.1:9343869-9380029 GCA_028565055.1 Phoeniculus purpureus
CCCCAACCCAACAACAAAACCCCAAAACCAACAAAAAATATCCCCAAGGCAATGACAAAACCCCAATCCAAAGGAAAAAAAACCCTTAACCAACTAAAAATGCCGCCAAACCAACCAAAAAACCCACCCAACTAACCAAAAATCCCACCAAACTAATAGAAAAAAGTCACCAAACCCCAAAGACCAGAAAATCCAAGCCAACGACCAAAAATCCCGCTGTGAAGAGTGATGTTGGCTCTCAACAGAGAGCTCAGGATTTTGTAGGAGATTTGCTGCGCTTGGTCCCACATCCTGGGTGTTGGCCATATTCATACAACAGGAATTCTACAGGCTGGACCCTCTGTGTTCAGGTTTATGGCAATGGGCACTCAGGTGGATAAAAGGTGCATTCCAGTGGATGTAAAGGCAAATCATTCATCGAGTCACGTATGAATTTTATTCACCTGGCACCCAGTTATGGTTTTATTTTATAAATAAATATCCAGGCACTTAAAACGTGAACGTTTGACATGAGCCTGTTAGACAACTAGTACGGAGCCATCCCCATCAGTGTCGGTGTGACAGCACATTTTGGTGGTTTATTGTCCTAATGAAGTGTAACCCAATCTTTGGCTGCAGGAAGAAGCCTGCACGCCCTGGTTGAGTCCAACCAAACTAATGAAGGTATTAGAAGCCAACCAGATGTTAAACAAGAAAGTAGTTTTAATGATTGCTCCCCAAATACCCAAAGGCACTAGTCAACACTGCGGACTAATGGCCTACAAACCCGTGCAGTAAGGACAACATTTTTAGCATCACGACATCTTTTTTCTCAACAACTTCAGATGGCACATGGGTGTGAAATACTTTTTCTTTCATCTACAACAGTTTTGTCTTGTCCCACTTGTTTAACAGAAAAATGAACAAAAACTGAGCTGTAGGAATCATGACACCCTGCTGGCTGCCATTTCTCCTGATACAGCCCAGGGCAACCCCGAATTTCTATCACTGTGACTCCTTTGGCATCAGGTAGAAACCCAAAGTGAATCAGACTCAGTACTCCACAGACCTGCAGGCTCAGTGTAATGCAATACAACATCCCCAGTGAGGACGGTTTTACTTCATTGCTTTTGCCCATTGAAAACCAAAACCCTATAGTAATGTGTGGAGTATCAAGTTCACAAAGGATGTAGTAAAGGAACCACCATAAAGTAAATGCTTCACTTAGACTTTTTACAGCATAACACAAAAACCCCAAATGATGTTTTACAGGAGAGCACTTGAAAACTTTTAACACTGATGTCTTGACAACATTAGATTACTTTAAGCTGTAAACCTGAAGAAGTTTTCTGTGACAAACTAAAACCGGCATTACAATTTCCAGGGATCAGAATCATCAAACAGATCGAAACAACGAGATACAATTACGATGTAAACATGAAGCTCAGGAGACCAGGATGGAGACAACTCAACTATTCGTAGATTTATCTCTGCACATACTGAAATCAGCAACAACTGGAGAAGAAATCACCGTATTTCATCTCAGGTGTTGATGTTGCAGGCAGCAGCCCCTTCTTCATACTAGTTTGCAGAATCACTGTTACCTTGCCAAAACTCCAACCCTCTGTAGGTCAAACACTGCTGCCCAGTAGCACTATTAACATCTGGAAGGAAATAGCTAAAACCATCCCATTTGGTTACATGTAGCTCTGACATTTCATACATGTGAGCAAATACAAAACTCAACCTTCAAAACAGAACCACCTCTAGGTAAGACCTTTTTCAATAAATTTAAAGGGTTTCTTTATACCTGAGACATTTTTGCATATTGGTGCCCTTGTACCTTTGCCTACAGGTACTCAGGAAAGTCTTTTTTTTTCAGGTTCTCGCACAAAGCCCGTTAGAGCTGGGTGGATTCTTTCCATTACCTCCACGGATTTTGGCTGAGTCCTTCCTTATCTAACCTGGATGTACAAGCGAAGGTGTAACAGAATTAAATATATTTAGATATATTGAAAGAAACAGCTGCTTTACGGGTGGACAGGGTGGTTCATACAAATCCAGAGTTAGTTCACTATTCCTGACACTTTTCACAACATCTGATCCAAAATAAAATTCCAGTCCTTTACACAGGGTGATCCACGTGTCTACTTGTTGGTTAAAGACCAACATTTTGGATTATTTCTCCAGGTAATGGATCACTGGATAGACACAAGATGTTCAAAGTGCTCCTTCTTGGCTGAACTGTTTCCTGATTCTCGAGAAGATCGACCCATTTCTCCACCCAGCAAGCCAGGGAACCAGGAGTGGAGAGAAAATACATTGATGCAGCTACATTACATTAAGGTTGGAGGCCAATGCCTGATGGACTGAGATTTTTAAACAATTTTTGGGGAGTTTGGGAGACCAGTTCCTCCTGAAACTCAAGGCGTTTGGATATCCAACCCCTGCAGATTCATTGGCCAGCTGCAGCTGTGCCCAGTCAATCTTGTGGCTCCTTGGCCCTGTGGATCCCATGTGCCAAGTGTGATAGCAAGGCCAGAACCCATGTAAGGCTCGTACAGAACTCCAGAGTGCTGTTTAATGTGGCAAAAACCAAACTAAACATAACCTCCAAAGGTTCCCTTGGTTGTGGAGCTTTGTAAGCTCCATTAAAACCCCCCAAAACACAAGATCCACCACTTTTCAGTCCATTTTGCTTCTGATGGGGGAATTCCCTTGACGTGTTTACATGCAAATTCTGGTGTTATCTGATAATCCAGCAATCTGAATTACAGAATTTATTAAACAAACTTCAGCTGATTGATTGATGCTGGGGAGACTGAAATAACCAGTGGGTTTGGAAATGGCTGTACTAGAAAACTCAGCAAAGCCAAAAGTGCTACAGTCGTGAAAGACATCATGAAGTGAAACAACTTCCAAGCAGATGCATAGACTCTTCTTAGGCTGCAGTAACACTGGGGGGTGTGGGAGGTGTTTCACTATAATTTTACCAAAAAAAAAATTGGTCTTTAGTGGTGGTGGTTGGCCAAGTTGTCTTTAAACAGCTCTTTGTCATACTGTACAGTGGGCGAAAAGGGCAGCTACATTGCAACAGGACTTGATAGACCTCAGAAATTTCAGAAAGGTTAGATTTAAAACAGTTGAATGTTTCCCAACACTGTGTAGAATAAACCAAACGTGATTTTAAAAGACAATTCCAAGACCTGACACCGTTTTGTAAACAGATAAAAAAGTCAAGGTTTTGCACAAGAGAAGGACGAAGACATGCAGTGAGGTACCAGCAATGAGCTTGTAGTACGGCACAGTGACAGGGTAAGCATTGGATGTACAGAACTCCACTCCTGTGCTTTCCATTGGCTGCTCCCATGTTTCTAAACCTCCATTTTTAGGTTAGAAGGATCTTGTTCCGTATTCCCATCTAATGTGGAGGATTTGCGGTGAGGACACCTTTTTGTCCCCTTGTCCCAAATATAATTCATACTGAAGTAGATGGTGAACACTTCTTCAACCTTCAGTGCTACGAGCACGTTGCAGCTATCAGTGGAGGAGCAAGGGGATACAGATCCCTGTCTGAAACTTGGGAGCTCATCCAACGTGGTGGTCAACACATTTAACGGAGCAACTGGCAGAGTGAGGCACTTATGTGACATGTTTAAAACTTCTCTTTGGTAAACACTCACACACACAAAAACTCATAACTGATGTTTCACTTCCTGACCATGAGAGGAATCGTTGTTTGCTACTGGTGTATTTGTGCAGGTACTGAAACATAGACAAGACGCTGCTTGTATCAGATATGTTTTTCAAATGCCACTGCCGAAGTTCTGTTTCCATTCATCTGAAAACGATGCAGTCCTGGGCTCCTTCCCAACCCCGTTTATTAGACACTAAGGCATCTCTGATAACATCAAATTAGCAATAGATTGCAAGCCCTATGCGCTCCATTTGCATCTCGCTTCTCATTCTATTGCCTTATTTTTCAAGAGCAATTTAATCAGATTAGTTAATCTCTTGCAGCTTTTGCACCTCAGGTGTCTACATGGACCTGAGCAGGGCAGAACTCAAACTACCAAGAGACAACTCACCAATCCCTGTTTTCCAAAGAAGCTACTAATAAGTGTTGCTGGATGGATGATCCACTCGAATATACTCAGAGCACCATCGCGTCTCAAGTCAGGCATTTCGACTGAGAGGTATATTATTGGCTTAATTTTTCATTTACCCTATTTAAATTTTGCTTAGGATATTTTTTTAGAACTCAGAACTTAGTGCATTTCTTTTCATAAAATTAGAATCTTTCTCTTTTGGCTGAAACAAAACCCAAACTAACTTATAATCCAAACACTCATGGGGGAATAAACATAAATGACGGCCACTTCACTTACTTTACAACCTACTTCATGGAGTTTTAGACACTGACCAACCAAACAACTTTGGCAATTTGCACAAAAGTTATGTCCTGAAAACAAAAGTGATGATAAACTTGCTTTAATGAGGCCTTTATTATGGAGAGGATTGGAAAGGGAGAGGAGTGTAAGTGCTGAGGAGGTTACCATGTTCCTAAACCATCCCGCTTTGCATCTGTATGTGGAATGGGTATGGCTGGTAGATGACAGGTGGCTGTCCGTGAGCAATGTAATAATTGCTGAAGTTTCTGTCACTGATATACGGAGCTGGCTGATAATAGCATGTGACATTGGCTGCATTTGGGATGATATTTTGCTCTCCAAGTACTTTTAATGCCAGAATTGTGATCATATTCAGGGTTTGTCTTCGTTCGTGTCCCATGAGGCAGACTGTGCTCTCGTTTACAACTCCGCGTAGAGTCATCAAGTAGTCATACTTGCTTTTCTCTTCCCCAATGAAGTGATTGCGCAGATATGACTCGATTTTCCTTTGCTGCTCAGCAACATCTGGAAAGTCAATGAAGAACCTGGAGCACATGTAACGTTCTAGATATTTAATTTCAGCCTCGTCTGCTGGTTTAAAGTCACGAACCAGGAGGTTGCTGTACTTCAGGAGGCCTCCTCCTCTGATTTCCTCTGGGTTCCTGGTGGAAATCAGTTTGTATTTCAAGTGGTCCATTGCTTCATTGAAGTCTCCGTACATACTCTCAGCGATGACAGTGGGATGAGAGTCTTCTGTCAGTTTGCAGTCCGTTGCTCCATAAACGTTCAGAATGGAGTCCAAGATGATTTGGAAGGAGTCCACGCTGAACTCAAACTGCCGTCGGAGTGAGTTGACAAACTTTAATTCTACATTTTTGCCACTGTTGTTTGACAGCGAGATGAGACTCCAGCGATCATGGTCATTGGAGACTTTGACCATCTTCTGCACATAGGCATCCTTCATGGTCTGAGCAGTGATTTTTTCCTTATTAACACATTTTGGTAAGAAGTCCAGCAGGCAATTAAGAACTGCTTCTTTAACAACCTGGAACTCGAGCTCACTCGGAAGTTCCACCCCAAAAATGATGTCCAGGTCCTTGTAACTGGTTCCGTTCTGCTTCACGAGGATGTGGCTGGCTGTAGAACCATTGAGGCGGATGTCTTTAATATTGATTTGCTTCTCGATGAGCTGTTCCTTTACCACATGAATGATATCTTTCGGCTTTACATCCAGTGTTGGAAAATTTCCTCTCCCATGGATAGGTATGACCTCAGCTAGAACTTGATCCAGGATTTTAATCTGATCCCAGGTGAGACTACTGAATCTGTAGTCTGAGTCCTCCGTCATTATGATGTTGCTTGGCTAACTGGAGAGAAACAGAAATTAAGAGCCAAATGTTAGGACTTGCTTGAATGTGAGAGCGCCTGGCATTTCACTTGGTTATAACAAGCATGTGTCTTTCTTCCTGGGTGCTGTGACAAAGCAGTTCATTTTCCAGAGAGACAATCCCAGCTAACAGTCTGAGTCAACAACTGCACTTGTCGCAGGCTTTTAATTGAAATTTAATGTACCTAGGTTTTAATTCTGCTGAGCTGCTGTATAATCCATGACTAAAAGTAAAGGCACTAAACCATATAGACTTCATTTAAAACTATTCAAAGGTCAATAATGTCCAAAACTTGGTAGTTATAATGGAACTCTCATCAATTTCAGTGCTGAAGAGCTAAAATGAACAAAATGAGCAAATTCCTTGTGCCCTGTCTAGAAATCTCACCCTGTTATTTGAATGCTTGAAACTTTGAATGTTCAGCAATTTGCATGCTTACACTCCTGTTCAGGATGTTTTTAAAGAACAAGGAAGGTTTTTAAAGAGCAGCGGTGATGCATTGTGGTCACTGTTTATCAAGCTGTACTCTAGTCTCTAGGGATCACCTTTTAATTCCACTTGTTACAGGTTAAGAACTGGATACCAGTGACTGTTGTTTCCACTACGTTTCTGAGGCAAAATCCTTTCCTTCTAAGCCCCTAACCTTGTTCCTGTATTAGTGCTCCAAGAGCCTGCAAGAAAAGCCCTTGCAGTCTGAGCCGATACTCTGAAACTTCCCAAGAGGCCTGTCAAGGACAGGAAAAAGCCTGGGCTCTGCAATTCCTCAGTTTAAAATTAAACCTGGGATTTGGAAGGGGCTGTCTTTGAGAAGTGCCTGGAGATGTGAAACTCAGGTAGTGTTCAGGTGTGATCTGAAAAGGCTCTGTGAGTCACCAGCCCCATGAAAGGAGTGACTTCTGGGTATCTGCCAACGCTGCAAAAGTAAAACAGACAACGTTGCAAATGCTGTAGAGCAGCGTAGGAGAAAGGGACCTGGGGGTCCTGGTGGACAGCAGGATGATCATGAGCCAGCAATCTGCCCTTCTGGCCAAGAGGGCAAACAGCATCCTGGGGTGGATCAGAAGGAGGGTGGTTAGTAGATCGAGAGAGATTCTCCTCCCCCTCAACTCTGCCCTAGTGAAACCACATCTGGAATATTGTGTCCAGTTCTGGGCCACTCAGTTCAAGGACACAGAACTGCTGGAGAAAGTCCAGGACAGAACCACAAAGATGATGAAGGGAGTAGAAGACCTCCCTTGTGAGGAAAGGCTGAGGGAGCTGGGTCTCTTTAGCTTGGAGAAAAGGAGACTGAGAAGTGACCTCATTAATGTTTACAAATATGTGAAGGGTGAGTGTCAGGAGGATGGAGCCAGGCTCTTCTCAATGTCATCTAATGATAGGACAAGGGGCAATGGGTGTCAGCTGGAACAGAGAAGGTTCCATATAAATATGTGAAGGAAATTCTTCATGGTGAGGGTGACGGAGCAATGCAATGAGCTGCCCGGGGGGTTGGAGTCTCCTTCTCTGGAGATGTTTAAAACCCACCTGTATATGTTCCTGTGTGACTTGGCCTAGGTGATCCTGCTGTGGCAGGGGGATTGGACTAGATGACCTTTCAAGGTCCCTTCCAATCCCTAATGACTGTGAATAATGTGTATCTAAGTTGTTGAGACCTGGAAGATGCCTGTTTGCATCTCATTTGCTACATATTTGTTGCCAGATATATGATTATAAGAAGAGACAATCCTTCTGGATGGAGAAACGTCAGGGTCTTTTCCGGACTGTGATTAAGTGCTAAATAACACTTAATAAATCATTCAGTCTGCTCAGAAACATCTTTGAAGCAAAGATTTAGTCTACTGATAAAAACCAAGCTACAGACGCGTACCTGCTGTGTCTACTTGGAGAATGAACTGGAAAGTCTGTTTGTGAGAAAAACTGATGTCTACAATTCCCCTCTCTGTGCATCTTTGTCTTCCTATAATATTTACTATTTGCTTAGACGTTATATGTTATCAATTGAAGAGAGACTTTTTATGTATCTACAGAAGAAAGAGCGTGTGTTTTCACAAATATAAGATAGTGAAAGAGCTCAAAAATAAACAAATAAAAAAAAAAGACTAAGTTGTGTTTAGGGTTTGGAGTCCACTTACGCTTCATGGCAGAAATTGCTGCCTGTCATCTCTTTGTTCCAGGTGTTACAGTTTAAAAACTGAGTAGAATCTGTAAGTTTAATTTGTGCATCTTCTGCAGAAAAGTTTGAGTGAACCCACTACAATCTGTAAAAATTTTAAAGAATCACAGACGTTCTTCTTTTCTAAAAGAATTGAATGGTCTTGAACTAATTTTTCTCTTTTAAAAACATTAAAATTGAAAATCTCCAGCTAATTCTTTCTTCTAGAATAATTACTGACTCAATTGAGATTTTGTTGCAGTTTTCTTTCTATCACTGTTTTTGAATTTTGAGTCTGTGGGGACAGGAGAGTATTTTACTCATTCATTACCATTTCTGTGTAGTTGATGAATGATGATCGTTCTTTGCTACTTCCCGTGAACTATTAATTCTCTTCACAACAGCTGATATAATACAAGAAAAATTCTTTTTCTTACCTGTAATTTTGCCTTCCCTCAGTATTGATTCACTACTTGGTGTGGTGTTTTCTTATACTAAGATGGTACATTTGGTCTGGCATGGAATTCCTGTTGATTTGGATTGACCTGAGGGAAGACAAGAATATGGACTACAAAAGCTTAAATTAGCATACATTGGCACGCTGCTGCATCCTTTGTATCTTCATTTCAAAGCTGCTGTTTGTGGATAAGTTATGTGTTCCTTCTGCTTTGAAAGCCTGTCTCCAGGAAAGCTGCAACGGTCAAGCAATGTATTACAACTAAAATTATGGCTCTCAACATTAGACAACTGAATTATTTTACTGATACTGACCCCAACCTCATGACATGCCAAACCTGACGGCATTACAATGTTATTGTTAAAAGCAATCTTTTTTTAGAGACAAAAACAGTACAGGTCATGACAGTGAGATTCTAGAGAATAAACAAAAAATGTAGTCAAAACATCTTCACAGAATCATAGAACATAAGGGTTTGGAAGGGACCGTGAAAGATGGTCAAGTCCAATCTCGTCACCATAGCAGGATCTTGTGTTTTTATTGAAAAATTTTTTGCTGTTTATTTTGGAGGTCATTTAATCAATGTTTTCCTTCTTTTTTTTTTTTCCACATTTCGTCTTTGGATATTAAAGAAGTTTAGAAAAGGGTTGAATAATGATTTCTGTACCAACTGCTAGGGCTTCCTACTTAACCTGTATTGCTACTAACTTTTTTTGTTTATTTGAACCTGCCAAAAGCTTTTCATTTGCTGCTGGTTTCAGGCATAGAAAGAACAATTTGTGGTACAGGCAATTCTTCCTCTTCATGAAGAGTTTCATATCCATGGTGTGTTTTGCTTTTGGATAAATTCTGAGGAAAAAAAAAAGGAAAAAAATACAGAAGTTTAATTGTTAAAGGAGGTGGTTTTTTTTTTTTCCATTGGCTTTCCATTCATTGTCCTGGGCACTGCCTTAAATTATGTGTTCTAAAAGTTCATGCTTCATCCGATACAATTTAGTACAATTTCATTTAGTACAAATGTACTAAAGTTGTATTGATATAAGCATATGCATAATTCCAAGAATTACAAAAGAATACTTAGTCCAGGTATTTGTTACAGCAACAGCTATCAATTGTCATCCTGTTACTTTGAGGCTGACAGGGCTGGCATGCACTTAACATTTTTTTTCCCTTTCTGCCTGTTGTGTATAGACAGCTGCACTGACTCAGAATTGCATTTCATGTAGTAAAGCGTGAAAAGTTGGGCCAGATACTCTAGACAGCCTCAGTGTTATGGACTCCTTATTCATTATTTAGCGTGGGTTTGCTCACTCCCTGTGATGATTATGCATCCAAAAAAAAAAAAAGAAATCTGTAAAAATTTTAAAGAATCACAGAAGCACCATAACACTCTTGAGCAAACAATGGAGCAAAAATAAAGGCAATGCAATAATTGCCAACGGTGTTGTAGGGTCTCTCTTGTCAAGTTCTATCACCGAGAATAGTCAGAAGTATACTAATCACGGATTTATTTTTTTTCACTTTTCATTACAAGTGTAAATCTATAGTTTTTAAAAAGAGTAACTTTTTATTTTCGTAATTTCTTTGTTAGTCCTTACTCTCAATATCCAAAAGTATGTAATGGAACCAGAGGGGCCTTAGGTTCTGAAGAAGAGAAAAAGGAGAGGAAATCTTTTAGGGGTTTTTTTTTCCTGTCAACTGAAGAAAGTTTAAAAACACTATGCTTGGGTTTTATACATGGATTGCAATTCCAGGAGAACATTCTGTTTTCACTGATGTAATGGTGGGAGTTGTCAATGATAGACATCTGGTACTTCTGGTTTATACAACTAGTTAAATCCAGGAATTTTATGGTACAAGAAGCACAGCCCCTGTTTTGTTACATTTCATATTTTATAATGATTATTCCTGTGTTTCTCAGGCGTTGACATTTTTACCTAATACATGGAGTGCAAGGTAAGAATTTTATATGGGCCGAGATGATAATTGCCCAATAAAAGTTTCATTTGCAGCTAAGGCAGAGGTTAATGTTCAATAGATGAAAAAAGAGTGAAACAGAGGGAGTGTCCATCTATACCCTTTAAAGGATAACACGCCAGTATGATTCTGTTCAGTTTTCAAAGTTCAGAATGACGAAAGGAGATCTACAGCTGTTAGGCTGCAATGTATTTATGGGTTTTCTATGCCTTTGTCATGAATGACATTGTAAAGAAAAAGAGTAGATCTTTGGATGCACTTTTAAGGAAACAATGACAAGGGGTGCATCATTCTGTCAAGATTATTCTTATCTGTTCATTCTCTCAAAGTAGGGTGAAAGATCTGACTTTTAAGTTAAGCATCTAAATGCATGCCATGTTTTCAGTTTGGTTTTTTGGCTTCTAGAAATCACACTGCATGTCTGAATTTGACAAAGTAAAGACAACGTGAGAGGTAGAATATACCTCTTTTAAAGGTGGTGGGCTGGAAAACTAGGCAATTATCTTTCAAAAATAGAACTTTCTCTGGCATTCAATAGTGAAAAGTTGTACAGATCTCTGAATCAAAGCGTTCACAGTGGTCTCGCTCCACTAAATTTGCTTGTTTGTTGGTTGGCTATTTTAGAGCAAGACAATGACCAACAGACTGCTGAGCATTGGCAACTTTTCACACAGTGAGAACGTTTGCTGACAAAATTATTCAGGATTTTTTCAAGATTACATTTTATTCATGCCAGACCTTTCTCAAAGCTGCCGTCTCCATCTTTTAAGTGTCAGTGTTCTAATGGCTGCACTGCCAATTGGGTGATCTGATGCAGAGATTGGAAGGACCCTTGACAGTAAAGTGACAGCACTGCTTCAGAAGGGAGTGAAAGATTTATTAGAGACCAAAATATTGTGACATTAATTGCTATTAATAAAGTTTCCTTTCTCCAAATGCAAACTCAACAGAGACTTGCTGTGCTTGAAATTCCTTATGCTGATAATAAACATGAGTCAATGCTTTGATGCTCATCTTCTATCTACCCACAGTTAATGTAGCAGACCTGATATGCATTGCCAGGCACCTTACAGATTCCTTTTTCTGTCTCTTATTTATATAGTTATTTATCCATCTAGTTATTTATTTGTTTATTTTGAATAAAATAGAATGAATTAGTTCCAATTGAAAGGGACCTACAACAACCATCTAGTCCAACTGACAGGCAAATTCAAGGCTGACCAAAAGTTAAAGCAGGCTAAGGACAGTGTCCAAAGGCCTGTTAAACATTTACAGGTTTGGGGTAAAGGAAGCCTGTTGCAGTGTTTGATCACTCTCAGTACAGAAGTGTTTCTATTACCCAGTTTCATTTAAAAGCAAATGGAAGTTTAATGCCCGTTATCTCAAGCAAACAACATCCTAGGGCTGACTAGTTGTCAGCATAGCATTCTTTTTATCTCAGTTATGAAAAAGTATTTAAATCTCAAGAAAAATTGAATCGTGCCGTCATTTTCCTTAGAAAATATGTTAATGAAGTGACAGTATGTTGCAAGCATGTACTATCCATGTCTACACTGCTGGATGGTTACTGTCCCAATACAGCTGCGGAAGTGCTTCTACAACTGGGCAAACTGCTCCAGTCTTTCACCAACCGCATTGTAAAACATTCCTTCCTTATACCTAGCCTACACCCACCCTCTTATAATTTAAAACCACCACCCCTTGCTATGACAGGCCCTGCTAAATTGTTTTTCCCCATCTTTCTTATAAGCCCCATTTAAGTATGACGTTGTCCAATAGGATCATGACTGACGTTTGTGCATGCAGTAAAACACGATGCACTGCACTCAAGCCTGTAAAGCAACTGTCACAAAACAAAACCAGTATTATCTACAAGTTTTGTGTTCCGCTCCAGTGCTTTCAGGAAACTGTGGTCTTTATGGATTTATAAAATCGTTGTTCTCAGTCACTTTTGATCCTTATAAAAAAACTTCGGGGCAATAAAAACCTTGAGATTTAAATGCTCAGAAATTAGCAATCGTAGCTTAATGGCATAACTTTGTGCTCTTTACCTGCCCATGCTGTCAACTCGTTACAGAAGGCAGTTCTGAATCTGCATTCATCAGCCACACTTGGATCATGTCCTTAACCTCTGAATCTACACTTTGCAAGTTACAAATTGTTGTAAAAGCTGGTGAAAATATTGTCCAAGCTACATGCTGATCTACTGACTTGCTAATAAGCACTAGCACTAATCTAAAATCTAACCCAGTTCGTTTAAATGCCTTATCTAATGAGGACAAACTAAGACAATGTCCTAGAAACTGATGCCTGTATAAGGTGAATTACTTTCTCCACAACCTAATATACTAAAAATGGTAGCAAGACATGTTGTTTATGATATATGCTATAAAAAGTGAACCAGTGGAAGATTTACCTTTTAAAATCATAGAATCATCTCAGAGCCATAGAATAATTTGTATTGAAAGGGACCTTTAAAGATCATATAGTCCAGCCTCCCCTGCAATAATCAGATTGCTCATCATGACTTGATTGTCTTCACTTCCTTGGAGAAAATGCTAGTATACTATTACTTCATACCAATACCCTAATTTGTATTATTCTACTATTACTGGACTAGAATTGTGACCTTCATTCCCATAAATAGGTAAACTTTATCTAGTGGCTTTTTGTGACAAAATGACTACATCAGTGGACAAGGGATGACCTATGGATGCAATCTGTCCAGACTTCTGCAAGGCCTTTGATGCAGTCTCCCACAACATCCTACTTGCCAGATTGGAAAGTTATGGATTTGATGGGTGGACAGTTCAGTGGATAAGGAATTGGGTGGATGGTCAGATACAGATAGTAGTGGTCAATGACTCGAAGACCAAATGGAGAGCAGTGACAAGTGGTTTCCCTCAGGGGTCTGTACTAGACCTGTACTGTTTAATATTTTTATCAATGATAGCAGGTTCAGCAAGTCTGCAGATGACACCAAGCTGAGTGTTGAAAAACCAGAGGGATGGGAGGTCATCCAGAAGGACCTGGACAAGCTGGAGAGGTTGGCCCAGATGAACCTCATGAGGTTCAACAAGACAAAGTTACAGGGTCCTGCACCTGGGTCAGAATAATTTTCACTATCACCACAGGCTGGGGGGGTGGGGAGGAGGTGATAGAAAGCAGCCCTAAGGAAATGAACTTGGGGGTGTCAGTGGACGAGAAACTGTAAATGAGTCCATAATGTATGCTTGCAGCCTAGAAAGCAAATCGCATCGTGGGCTGAGTCAAAATAAGCATGGTCAACAGAGAGAGGTGATTCTGCCTCTCTGCTGTGGTGAGACCTCACTGCATCCAGCTCTGGAGCCTTCAATACAGGAAGGATGTGGTCCTGATGGAGCGAGTCCAAAGATGGGCAACAAAAATGATCAGGGGCTGGATCACCTCTCCTGTGAGGACAAGCTGAGGGAGCTGGGGTTGTTCAGCCCAGAGAAGAGAAGGCTCCAGCCAGACCTGGTAGGGACCTTCCAGTCCCTGAATGGGGTCTGAAAGAAGGCTGAAGTGGGACTGTTTATGAAGGCCTACAGTGATAGGATGAGAGACAATGGTTTCAAATTAGAGAAGGGTAGATTTAAATTGCATGTTAGGAAGAAGCTCTTTAGCATGAGGATAGTTGAACCCTGGAACAGGTTACCCAGGGAGGTGGTTGAGTCTCCATCCCTGGAGATATTCAAGGTGAGGCTTGACAAGGCTCTGGGCAACCTGATGTAGTTGAGGATGTCCCTGCTCACTGCCAGAGAGTTGGACTAGATAACCTTTGGAGGTCCCTTCCAACCTGGATGATTCTGTGATTCCATAATTCTGTTTCAGAGTTTGAGGTAAAACTTATGGACAGTGTTTCTTAGCACATCAGTACACTTACATCTCCTTTATCCACACTTACATGTATGTGCACACACACATTCACTTCTGCCAAAATAACCCATCAGCCTAGCTTTGCAAGGAAGATCACAGTACTGACTAAATACTATTCTTATCTTTAGCTCTCCATATCCAGAAAAAGCTCTACAATGGTCGTGGTTGATAATGATATTTTGTGTTGCTTTGAATAGCAGCATCATTATCTGTCTCTGTGGCGTATTCAGGCTCTGCTAAAAAAACAGGTAGACACGGAGCTGGATTCTCCCAAGACTATGCACTGAAGTCCAATGACAAACCAGAGGGGTGAGATGTTAGAGTAATATCTTGTGGAACAAATGAAGGACTTGATATGTAGTAAGTTTTAGTCATCAAACATTTATTACTGAGTTTTCTTGCAATAACAGAGCTGTGCTGCTGTAGGTGCTGTCTAATCACAAAGGAAAACAAAGAATTTTCATGTTTATTTGTACATATGCAAGTACATTCCAACAAATTTACTGAAAAGGAGGTTTTAGCAGGCAAGTTGTAATTCAGAGTTTGTAGCTATGTGACTAAATGATAAGAATTTACAGACTTATAAATAAAATTTAATTATTTATATGTAACAGTTTTTAAAAGTTCAGAAAAATTTTGTAAGGATGGTAGACAATTTTTCGGAAATGTCTGCTAGGAGCTCTGAGATAGTTGTGCTAGAAGTACTGGAGCAGCAAATGGTAGGAAAGGCTAATGGAAGGGAAGAGAAAAAGGAAATGACAGGTAAAAGGAATCCTTAATCTTGAAGTGCTCCTTGATTTTCATTATAAGGACATAATAAGCAATGAGCGTGGCAGAAGTGGTAGGAGGAAGTAAGCTAGATAATTACAAGCAGATAAGGATTTTTGAGATATCTTAGTGACTAGAATGCCTTTTTTCAGTGAATATGCCTTAGCAAAAGCTGAGGAATATAAATTCAGCAAGTCTGTTAAGCAAAGACTCTAAAAGACAAGGTGTGATTATTATTTTTGCTTTTAAGGACTTTGACATATTCTTTAATTTAGCAAATCATAGGTAGGATCCTTTTTTCTTTATGAATAATCCATCAGCCTTCCCCAGTTTGAGTAATCCACCATAAAGAGACAGGCAGAATTTCTTATTTTCTTACATCTTGGTGGTAAGTCTTCTCCTAAAGTGTCCTGATTCGTTATGTGATCTAGACAAAGTGGAGCGTTCTGAATTATCTGGACTAGCTGTAATGATGAATTGCACATCTGTGCAAAAATCATAATGGTTTTATCTGGAGTATGATACCTCTGTTGGCCCAGCTCAGGCAAAGGTTTATCTGGTTAAAACACTAGGTATTCAAAATCCCATTCTGTTTGGTATTCTTAAGCATTAACTTTGCTTGAATTTTCTGAAGTTAGCAGCAGGTTTAGTCTAGAAAGAGCCAGAATCAAGCTGGAAGATGGCCTTCTGCTCTTGGTTTCTGTTGCTGGGTATTCCTTTTTATATTATTAGCGCTGATGTCAGCCATAGTCATTGTTTGCTGCAGAGAATCCCAAGCTGTGAAGAATGGCCATTAGACTGTTCAACTTCTTTTTTCCATTTTTGTTTTAATTCTCTTTTCCTATTGAAGCAGGCATGGAGGTCACTGATATGCATTGGGAGGTCTATAGCACACTACAGTAATAATCTCCAAAAGCTCAATGTTTTATATTTTTGCCATGTTGTCAGGTTCTTGATACATCTACATAAATGATCCTAACAATCAAAAAACTCCTAATGTGGAGAAAAAAACTACTGAATCTAAATAAAAGAAATTAGATTCTTTTTCTGAAAATAGGAAGACTAATGAGACAATTAATTAAGGTCTGTGAAGTATTAACTAATGAAAGTGCAAGTACCTTGTTTCTTTTTTTCTCTCTTTCACTGTGTACACATTTAGTAAATGTTACTTTACTGAAAGACTTTTTCAGATAGAAGGTTTTTAGCAGTCACATTTCACGTAAGAAATGCCAGTTGCTGCAGCATAACTTGGAACGCCCTGTGGGGATTTTCTAGCTTGGACTGATCGTGCCTTAAGCTTGTGGTCAGGCTTATTTTTCAAGAGGATTGATAGCTGGGGACTGCTGGGAAATTGCTTTTCTCTTCTTTCCAGTACAGGAAACAGAATCACCTGCTGTTTAGAGTAATTTCCCATAAAACACCTTTGGAAAACTAGATAAATAATGTGCAGAAAAGTAAGGATCTTACGTTGTGCATAAAATCTTTCCCTCTTAATAAAATCACAAGCACATTAGGTCTTTTCCTTAGCATGTGAATTTAAGACCTGACTGCTAGGCGTATTCTCACATCTTTTATTTGAGCATACCTTCCCCTTACAGTTATAAATAAACATTGTGGCCGCAAGGAAAGATATTCTGAAACCGTGGGTATTCCTGCTGTTACTATAATACTGTGTTCGGCCATGGAGCTGTAGTGAAATGTCAGTCTGCTGCTTTTCAAACTTAGTTATAAATTCCCGTCTTGTACCTGGGAAACCTGAGCGTGGTGTTACGACTGTAATTAAGGCTTTGTTCTTCATAGTTTTAAGCAACGTATTACCTGCTGGAAGCTCCAAGTATTGAAGTGATGGCCCCGTTTTCACAAAATGATTGCAGGACACTTTCTACCTACTTCTGTGTGATTCTCTTTGCACAGATGCCAGTATCTGCTAGCGCCTGAGCTGCCACTGGCATCTCTTCCCAAGCTCTCGGCAGGGTGGAGATTCCCTGTGTGCACTTCAGGTATCTGCCTGTTAGCAAATGGAATGTAAACACATATTTGCAAATGGCATTAGAAAATGGAGTTGGCTACCTTTCTGTTATTAGCTATTGTAGGTTATTGCTTTTGCAAGTGTAAAGCAAACCCAGTGTAGTCTGCTTAGAGGCCTTACTTACTGAGAGCATTGTTGGTTAGTGTAAGAGGACTGAAGTTGGGTTGGTATGTTTCATCATTTGCTTTTAAGTAAGAAACACATTTCGTTATTAATTGGCTAGTAAGGCAGACACAGACACATCCCCGTGCTAATTGTGTGGGTATGTTTGTATTTAGAGTGGACACTAAGGATATTTTGAAACTATGAGATGCTTATGACATTTGTTCAACACCAATGATTTTGATTTATATTTATGTAGTTACTGTGTATGATTAACATGAAAGTAATGTAAAACAGTATTTACTTCTTGCCATACCTTCCCAAATACACTGTAGAGCGTGCAAAGACTTGTAATGGATATGGAAATAAGCTTAAAGAGGAGTTTCAGGAACATGCATTAACATGCTATCTTTAAAAGTCAGCAGTTGGCTTAGTCTGTCAAGCCAAGGAAACTTAGGAAATGACAAGGAGAGACAGTAACTGCCGGCAGACTTTTTCTGGTACAATAAATGAGACTTTTAATCTTTTTTATTTTTGCTATCTTTTTAAAAAAAATTACTTTATATGATCAATATTTTAGTGACACTGGTCAGAGATGGACTTGGCCAAAGTTATGTGGCCCTTGTTTAAGGTAAAATTTGGCCATCATTATTGATAAATAATTAAATTGCAGAAGGTACATTTTTTCCAGCTGATAAATTTCAGGCTGTTCCAGGATTATTGAAAAAAAAAGCATATACAGTGAATAAGGCACACACTGAATGTGCAAGTTTATGTATTTCAAAGGCAACCAGTGTTATTTGTCAAGAAAGCAGGAATTGCAAACACAAGGTCTATTAGCATTTCTGCAATGTTTGCTTATTCAGAAGACCAATAAATCCACAAAGGGGAATATGCTCAAAAGATAATTTATTTAGAGACTGGTTTTTTTGTGTATGCAATTGCCACTTCCATGTGCAGTGTGGGAAGTGTTAGAAAAGGCAGAATTTGTTAATGGCATGGGTTTCTTGATCACTTCTTGCCAACATTTGACAGCAAGGAAAGAGAAACCCTTATATGCTTTGCTCATAGGTTTCTTCCTGAAAGTGAAGCAGAGGTCTTAACATAAACTAAAAATAAAAATAATATCTGGATGCTTTGGAAAGGGACAAAAATGTTGACTGTTGCATCAGATGTATTTCTGATACCTTTGTTCTTCATAGTTTCATTTTCACTGAAATGACCTCACCAATAATTTAAAAAAAAGGCTGAAAAAACTCAGTTCATCCAAGAAGTCTTCAAACTCTATATCCTGCCACATTTATGTTTGGAAGAAAAGATTAATGATTTTATTTTGCAGAGGTTTTGAGAAGGGAGAAGAGCTATGTTGTGCTTGTTCTCAGATGGCCAGTTCTGACTAGAATCGGATTTGTAGGCTTTTCAGTTTAGGTGAGGTCGTCTCCATGTTGGAGAAGGGGGTGAGTTCCTGGGAGCAACGGAGCAACAGGGCGAACAAGTTCCCAGTGTGGGAGAGTCCCAAAGGATGTGCTGTCTGAACAGGCTTTCCTGTTCTGTGCAAAGCCAAGCTGGTTCCCTCGGGGAACTTTAGGTTACACAGTGCAGCAGTATGCACAGGTGCTTCTGCTAGCGTGGCAGTGCCTCATTAAACCAGTTAACAAGCCTTGTTAACCTCTTCCTCCAGCGTTTTCCACTGGCATCAGTGGTAGGAACCTGAGTCAGGAGTTCAGAGATGGGCCTTCTTAGGTAGCTGTGCCATCACCCTGAAGTAATTGGAGCCATTGCACAGAGGCTCAAGAACCTCTCTGTCCTGCACCCTGCTGCACGGTGGTCACAGGCTCTCTGAAAGTTTTCAGTTTTGAGAAGAACTTTGACGGGAATTAAAAGCAAGTAAAGGAAACTGCAGGGAGCAGGTGTGAACTTTCTGAATAGCAAACTGGCCACAAAGCTTTTCCTTTTCTCTTGTCTTTTTTAGCTCATAAACATATATATATATGTATATATACACACTTGGCAGGAGCTGAAGTTAACTCCATCACAACAGAATTTTTTACACAAAGTTGCTTAGTTTCTTTGTTCTATACTTTGTGCAGAAAAGTGTGAGACTATAGTACAAGGCACTCAAAAATAAGCTCTTGCTACAGGAAGTAGACTTTCCTATCCAAGTCTCCCAAGTTTGTAACTGGATAGCACTATCCCCACATGAAGTACTGTGTTAGCTCTGGGGTTCCCAATGTAAGAAAGGCATGGACTTGCTCAAGTTGATCCAGTGCAGGAAGATGACCAGGGCGATGGAACATCTTTCCTAGAAGGACAGACTGAGGTAGTAGGGATTGTTCAGCATGCAGAAGAGATGGCTCCAGGGAGACCTTACAGTAATCTTCTAGTATCAAAAGAGGGCCTAAAGGAAAGATGGGAAGATATTAAGAAGAAATTATTTATTGTGAGGGTGGTGAGAGACTGGAACAGATTGCCAGAGAGAATGGATGCTCCACCACTGGGTGTGATCAAGGCTACATCGGATGGAGGTCTAAGCAACCTGATCTAGTGGAAGGTGTCCCTGTTCAAGACAGGGGAGCTTGAACTGGATGCTATTTAAGGTTCCTTCCAACCAAAACCACTTTGAATCTTGAAGATAAAACATTTTGAGAGCAACTAATGTCTATATTGAAAAAACTCTTGCCTTCCTGGGCTATGTACTTGCATCTTCCATGTAGGATGCATTGAAAAAATACAAATCTCAAATATTAAAAGATGCAGCCAGATATTTTGGGGGGAATAGTAGATGGCTATAAGCATGGAAAACCCAGAAATAACTGCAGATGCACTGGGCAAGTATACTGTGCTGCAGGTTGGAAGAAGGTATAGGAGTTCTCCATAAAGGACATTTTTTAATGTCCTTTCACCTTTGGCAACAATGTGAAAAAAGATGAAGGAATACGTTAGGTTTTTAGCAGCTGTAATTTACATTTTTAAGTGTTTGGATTGGAGACTTCTCAGCCAAACTAAATAATGGAAAAGAAATTAGATGAGCCCAGTAAAAAAAAAAATCAATAAATTCAGTAACAGCAGAGAGAAGCTCACATAATCTGTGCATGTCCACTAGGTGCGCTGGACTGTGCACAGACAGCTGAAGCTGACACAACATGTTGGGTCACAGTCTGGTGTTAGGCATCCTCTAAATCACAGAATCACAGAATCACAGAATCATCGTCATGGCTGGAAAGGACCTCCAGGGTCATCGAGTCCAACCTTTATCCTATTATCTAGCTGCTAGACCAGATCCCTAAAATTCAATTACATTAATTCTTTCACCTTCTGCACCTTCACTGACCACATAATCTGCTCCATCTGGCAAAGTATATGCTGCTGATTGTAGAGACTCTGAGCTTGCTTTTGTTTTACTTTTTCTTGTACTTTGTAGTTTATCTAATGGCTTCATGCCAAGTGCTAAACCTAGAGGCAGAAAACTACCAATATTAACATGGCATAGACTGTGAAAACTGAATTCCCATGTCTGCTGGAAGAATACGATGAATTATTGCTTCATTCATTTACCCATCTGTGTCTACTTTGTTCCAATTGATGTTAATAGAAATTATGGCTCTGGATCTTGGGAAGGTTTTGCCAGAACTTTACTGGCCAAATTATGCAACCGATTATTTTTTGAAAACTTCTCCTTTTAAAGACTCACTCCCACCCTGAGTTGTAGACCAAGACATGTGTCTCTGTGCATGGAATTTTAATGGTAAAAGAGGTTTACAAAATTATCATTTGTCTATCGCACTGTTAGATGCACTTTAGATTGCTTCTGGTCCTACAGTATCTTTATGTGGCCACAAGTCACGCAGCACATAAATCAGAAAGGCAAGAGGAGGAGAAAGTAGGTATGTATCTCAATGGCAAGCAGCAGTGGCGTGGCAAAGTTTTTGCTGTGTGCTCTGTTAAAGCACTTGCTGTGTTATTACCTAAGTAACAGGACCGAAGCATTGCATTCTGAGTTTTTATTTTCAGTAAGGCAAAAGGCGAAGAGACAGCAGTATTACAATTTCATGGCATGTCTTACTTTGGTAACATTGCTCGTTATTGTGTTTATAAAATGGGACAAAATATCTTTTAAAAGTTACTATCACATTTTAAAGCCAGAGTAATTTCAGTGTGAAAAGTAAATAAAATAAAACATTTTATTATTCCACAGTTAGCCAGAGTTTTGCAGAGATTGCTAAATCTGTTGGGGACTGTTGGCACCCACACCTTAGCTAAACCTTGGGAATTTCATGCACAGAACAGCACCGAGTAAGAGTAACCAAGGAAACACCTGACCTAAAACTGAGACCTTACTTTGTTGTTTCAGGAAAGCATGTGATTCTTCTTGATGCTGCTTTAGAGTGGTTTTAGCTTCTCATTTTTAGACCTGTTTTACCCTGACTTCAGTGAACATTTTAGTAAACCAGCTGTTTGTAGTAGGCTCTCTTATCTGAATAGCAGTTACTTCTGTAATCAGCCCTGCAGTTACCAAATGCTAATAATGTGTGTGCTGCATGAGGTTGTATTTGCCTTCAGCATCACTGTGAAACTCCTCTTTTGCAAGTGGGCAAGACAACGTCTCATCGTCATGATTTGATTTATCCTTTGTACCTTTTTAGAGTTTTATAAATGATGTTCAGTCTTAACAAACATTAGTTGAAGCCTTCCGTATGTTGAACGAATTGCTTCAAGTAATGTTAATCAATGAGGAAAAGCAAAACTGGTCTTCATCTTTCTCCAGCATTGTGTAGGAGTCCTGTAACTGCATCCTTTCTATGTTCCATTGATTCCAATTGCTATGGTTGTGTGGGTGGAAGTTTTGAATGAGTGTGGACAGCAACAGGTCCAGATGCAAATTGAATTTCTGGTTCGTACGCACGTCTGGCTTCTTCAAATATTACTCTCTCTGGAGTTGTGTTCAGTTCATCATTAAGTAAATAGGGTCATCAACAGTCTTAGTTGTGGCTTTTGTAATTATATGATGACTCACGTAGGAGCAGGGCTAGTTCAGAACTCTGAAACAGGCGTGTCTGAGCTGTATTACCCATTCACTGATATGCCCAAGCCAGTAGGAGAACATTCAACTAAAGAATCTAGTAACTCTAGATCTTCAGAATATAATTAAGAACACACAGTAGATGACTGGTCACAGTGTGAAATTGTATGTCTGTGGTTGTGATAAATGTAGGGAAATCTGTCCTATTAATAAATGAAGATTGCTTTTCCTGTCTACAGTGGAAGAAAGGAATCTTTTGTTTCTGTTTGCTTCCTATTTCCTATGAGAAGGAACTTCTTCACAGTGAGGGTAGCAGAGCACTGGAACAGGCTGCTCAGGGGGATTGTGGAGTCTCCTTCTCTGGAGAAATTTGAAACCGACCTGGCCATATTCCTTTGCTATTTGGTCTAGGTGGTCCTGCTGTGGTGGGGAGATTGGACTAGATGATCTTTCGAGGTCCCTTCCAATCCCTAATGTTCTGTGATTCTGTTGTAACTCCAGGGTTGTTTGTTATTATCAGCACTCTGACACGGCTCTAATTTACTCACAAAATAAACTACTAGAATTTAGTGATCTTGCTTTGATTTTACCTCCTGTTCATTTGTAGTAGCATTGATTTTTACATTTTTTATTCAGAATCACGTTCTCTGAAGATGCCGAGAGAGGAAGTGAGTAAAAATGCTGCCATTTGTTTGTCTTTAGGTCCTCGCACAAGATACTGCTCTGCGTTGTAGCGAGTGTCAAAGCTGTAATGGTTTGTCATATTGCACTATGAGGCAGTGAGGGGAACATGAATGTGTCTTCAAAAGCAGTCCAGTAAAGACAAGTAATTTGCTTTTCTCTGACGGACATAAAGATTTTTCTTCTTTATTTTTTTAATAATTTCAGTAATCTACCTGATGCACAGTTGAAAACCAGTAAGGCAGAGATTTATAACGTCGTAAATTTTCAGGCTGCAGTGTTTTTCGAATCACTGCTGACTGCTTGCACAGCTAATCTTATTTTATTGAAAATGGGTTTGCTTTGGTTAATTACCTATTTAGAACCAGTTGGATGGTATTTATAGAGCTTCAGACATACAAACCACTGTTTAAAAGCTAGGATTTCAGTTAAATGCTAAGCCAGATCTAATATAAAGTATTTACATGGATCTTGGTCCTTAGAAGTTTTCCATGAGAGATGGAACACAAGGTGATACAGTGTTCAAAACTTAATAGCAAACCTTATCGGATTTTTTCTGGAATAGTTTAGGATTGCTTAAGATTGTGGTTTCTTATCTAGTCTACCTCTTAGAATACTAATTAGCATTTTCACTGAATGCTAATTAGTTCTCACAGAAACATTCTTAGTTTGCAAGGTGGGACAGTAGAAATCTCAAATATTTTATTGCACTGGATTTGGGCTGAAGAGGATGTGGTTTGTTTACCTGCTGAGACATTAAAACCTGGCATAAAGTTTTCAACTGGATTAGCTGTACATTTGCTCTTAACACATTGGACACATCAAGGACAAGAGGGTCATCAGGGACCGTCAGCATGGCTTTACCAAGGGAAAGTCATGCTTGACCAACCTGATAGCCCTTTATGAGGGCATTACCAGGTGGAGAGATGATGGCAGAGTGGTGGATGTGGTCTGTCTTGATGTCAGTAAAGTATTTGACACAGTCTCAGATAGCATCCTCACAACCAAGCTGAGGCAGTGTGGACTGGATGATTGGGTAGTGAGGTGGATCATAAAGTGCAAGATAGAAGCCAGGGAGTAGCGGTCAATGGGACAGAGTCTAGTTGGAGGCCTGTATCCAGTGCAGTCCCCCAAGGGTCAATACTGGGACCAGTCCTATTCAATTTATTCATTAATGACTTGGATGAGGGATTAGAGTGCACTGTCAGCAAGTTTGCTGGTGACACAAAGCTGGGTGATGTCACTGACACCCCAGCAGACTGTGCTTGCGAGACCTGGAGAGGCTGGAGAGCTGGGCTGAGAGAAATTTAATGAAGTATAACAACAGTAAGTATAGTCTTGCATGTGGGCAAGAACAACCCCAGGTACCAGTATAGGTTGGGGACTGACTTGTTGGAGACTGACTTGTTGGAGTGCAGTGTAGGAGAAAGGGACCTGGGGATCCTAGTGGACAGCAGGATGACTACGAGCCAGCAGTGTGCTCTTGTGGCCAAGAGGGCCAACAGCATCCTGGGGTGGATGAGAACAGGGGCAGTTAGCAGGTTGAGAGAGATTCTTCTCCCCCTCTACTCTGCACTAGTGAGACCACATCTGGAGTATTGTGTCCAGTTCCAGGCCCCTCAGTTCAAGAAGGACACAGAACTGCTGGAGAGAGTCCAGCACAGAGCAATGATGATGATGAAGGGAGTAGAACATTGCCCTGATGAGGAAAGGCTGAGGGAGCTGGGTGTCTTTAGCTTGGAGAAGAAGAGACTGAGGGATGACTTCATTAATGTCTATAAATATGTGGGGGGTGGTTGTCAGGAGGATGGAGCCAGATTCTCATCAATATCATCTAGTGATAGGACAAGGGGCAATGGGTGTGAGCTGGAACATAGAAGGTTCCATATAAATGTCAGAAGGAACTTCTTCCCAGTGAGGGTGACACAGCACTGGAACAGGCTGCCCAGGGGAGTTGTGGAGTCTCCTTCAATGGAGACGTTTAAAACCCACCTGGATGTGTTCCTTTGTGACTTGGTCTAGGTGATCCTGCTGTGGCAGGGGGGTTGGACTAGATGATCTTCCAAGGTCCCTTCCATACCTGATGTTCCGTGATTATGTGTGAGTACAAACAGCAAAATGGAAACTGCTGCTGTAGATTTTCCAAAAAATTCTTCACTCATTGATCTTAATAAGTACACAAAATGTGGTATCTCACTGCAGGGTTGTTGTTGTGTTTTTCAGCCCTAGTGATTTAGTTCAGAATGTTATACATAATATGGATCTCAGAATCACAGAACACCTGGGATTGGAAGGGATCTCAAAAGATCATCTAGTCCAGTCCCCCTGCTAGAGCGGGATGCATAATGAATGGAGAAAGGGCTATTAGCTTTCTAAAATTGTGCGATAATTTGACATGGTGTTGAAGAACTGATAAGTAGCTGATGAACATGGTATAGAATAGTTTTTAATACTGTTTTAAGGTTCAACTCCTGTAGTAAGTCATATGAAGTCACTCCATTCTCATTTCGCCTAGCAAGACCCTCTTAGTGGAATTAGAGCTAAATGAAATCACACTATGGAAAAGTTATCAAACATCTTCAAGAGTAAGCATGCTTGTAGAAAATTTCCAAATAACTGTGACAGGTCTTGCTTGCTTTACGTAATTTCTTGCTTTCAAGCATTGCTTGGTTCTTCTTTTATGAATAAACATTGTAGCGCTCAGTTTCTGTTTGCTTTGGTTTGAGCAAGGTTAGCTGTTCTCATTTCTGTTTGGATAAACTCAGTTATATGGCAAGGTTCAGACCTCATACGAAAAACAGACAATCCCTGAATTTCTTCATGTTTCTATGTGATTTCTGAATAACCAAGTTTCCTGAGTTCTGCAAGTGTGGAAAAATCTCTTTTGCTCGCAAAAATGGGGAACGTAAGGTTTTATCCACCTACAGCAGGGAGCAATACCAGGCATGTAGTCACTATGTGTTCCCTTCTACAAGTTCAGGTGAATTTGTGGCTGCTCCTTCACAAGTGGCAAGGTGTAATTTGCTGCTGAAAAATACAGTCTCAATGCACCCACTTCTATTAATTTGTGCATGAAAAAAAAGAATTGTTCTTCATTTTTCCTGTGAAGATCACACGCTGCAATCAAACCTACTGTGAACTTAACTGTGAGGCAGCACTGCACTCTTTACAAAACATCTGGCTCCATGCTGCATCACAGTTGTGCCTTAGAGCAGCTGTAGCAGATAGACTGAACAGCTATAATGCAGTTAATTAACCCTTTACTGAGAGTAGTGAGACTCATTTCATGCCGTCTGTGTTTGGACATTGTTTGGCTAGCAGCAAAATCAGGAGCTGAAGTAGGAACTGGAGTCAATGCACTAAAAAAGGATGACTCCGGAAAAGCAATCAAAGATTACACTTCTGTGTGGAAATCTCAGTAGTTTAAAAATAGTCATACCATCCAATGTTCATCTATAAGAATGAATGATACTCAGCCAGGTTTGAGCAAATGGAGAATTGTTACAGAATCACAAAACAGCTCAAAATGGAAGCTGAATAACTAAAGGTTATTTATTCTAAACCCTTGCTAAAAGCAGGGCCAACTGTGAGATCAGAGCAGTTTGTTCCTGACTGCGTCTTGGAAACCTTTGAGGCCAGGGTCCAGTCACCTGAACATCTTAATTTCCTACTAGATTGTAGATTTCTTTTCCTAAATTGTCAGTTCCTCTGGAAACAGCCTTAGTGATGGTGTTTGCCTAAGTACCCATTGCCTTGCTTAGCCACTCTTCTCCAGCCTGTGACATGAGCAGCTTATTTCAGCCAACTAAATCCACGTAGAAACAGATCTGAGTTAGTAGTGGGTGTGTATTTTGTGAAAAGAAGCATCTCGCTTTCCCAAATGTGAAGAATGAGCATTTTTTTTTAATTAGGACACATTACGCTGCAGGATCATTGTGGTCAGAACTCATTCCTGTCTCAGCTTTGAAAATTTTCTGCTCCCTAGCAGTTCTGGGCATTCTCACCTGCCTTTTAGTGGAGTGTCTTTCTTCTTTTACCTTGCTCTTCTTCTGTATATTTATTCATTTTACAGACACACGCAGAGATAAAAGCCTTATTCTATTCTAAGCGGAGATGCCTAGATCACAGGAGAGTACTCAGAATCACTTACTTTGGTACCACATTGTGGGGTTGCTCCCCTCGAAGAAAAATGTAAACATTTACATTTTAAAATTTAAAATGGTTCCTCTTGCATAAAGAAGCACTTGCTCAATAAGGAAACCTAACGGTTCCGATTAAAAAAGCTACATCTTCCAGAGCAGGCAGCCTCCCATGCAATTAACAGGCAAACAAAACACTGTACCGATTCAACAACCCTTTTTTTGTCAACAAGCTATGACTCCATTTAGTCAGAGCAACGTAACTACCAACAATAACATCTTGTATATTTTTTCCCTTGCGTAACATTTAAACCATATATTGAATCATTCACAGAACAAAGCACAGTTGTCAGAAAAATAGAAAATTTGTGTAAAACTGTAGCTGTACAAAGAAAACTGAACAGCAAGACACTGCGGAGTAACTCTGCTCCCCCATGTGGGCAATCTTTTCGTTCCAATGGGTGTTGGAATGAAAACAGCTGTTCTGCTGCAGTGGGTTTTTGCTTAGCTGTAACTTCAGCCGGCCTTCAGTGCAAACTCTGCAGTCTCCAGAGAGGAAGGTTCTTGTGGATGATCCAGAGCAAAATCCTCTACTCACCATTCTCCACAAGCTTAAGTGACAGTTTTCCATTTCATGATTGATCATCTGAAATCCAATGTAATCATAAAGTTTAATCGTGACTAAAACAAGGGCACATCATTTTCTTTTTATTTCAGCAGACAGAGGATTCCCCCAGGAGCTAATTTGTCTTTTGAACCACATATGTAATCAAAAAGATTGTGGCCAGCAGGACTAGAGAAATTATCGTCCTCCTGTACCCAGAACTAGTGAAGCCACATCTCAAATACTTTGTTAGTTTTGGGGCACCTCAGTACAAGGACAATGAGATGCCAGAGCATGTGTAGAGAGCAGTGAAGCTAGTGAAGATCCTGGAGGGCAGGTCTTATGGGAAGGGGCTAAGAGAACAGTAGTTTTTTAGCCTGGAGAAAAGGTGCTTGAGGGGAGACCCTATTGCTCTTTACAACTACCTGAAGGGAGGTTGTTGAGAGGTTGGGGTTGGTCTCTTCTGCCAAGTCCCTAGGCAACAGGAAATGGCCTCCAGCCAGGTTTAGATTGGATATCTGGAGAAACTTCTCCACTGACAGAGTGGTCAGGTATTGGAACAGGCTGCTTAGGAAGGTGGTGGAATCACCATCCTTGGAGGTGCTAAAAAAGTGTGTGGATCTGGTGCTTGAAAACATGGTTTAGTGGTCATGATGGCATTGGGTTGATGGTCAGACTTGATGATCTTGGAGGTCTTTTCCAACCTTAATGATTCTATTTTCTGTAATTCTTCCACAAGTAAAACTGTTTCATAGGTAAAAGACACTAACTATAAACATGTAATTGAAGATGATACTATAACTTTCTCTTGAACAACATTCTATGTCTATAAAATGCCTCAAGCACTTAGCATCTGTCTCATAGTAGTCACCTGTGGCTGAAACTTGGATTATCCATTTTCTCTTTGTTATCTCTGACTTTCTAGCATGCAAAAAACTGGAATAATTCATTAATGTTATGTCCATTTTTCTTATGTTTTCATGTATCAAGGAATTTTTAAAAGCCATCTTTGTAGAAAATTTTAAAATTATTTCTGTTCAGATTCTGTAGAAACTGATGTTTGTGTTTTGATGAACTTCAGGAATGTCTCAGATTTTGGCAGTGAAGTGTTACTGTTGTTTCAAGTGAGTTCCAAAACCTGGGAGCTTCACAAGCACATCTTGTTTGTGTTAATTGCTTAAGTGGAATTCTGTCTCAGTTTTCCAGGCTATGTATTGAATAACCTGCTCTGAAATCATACCAGTTTATGGTATTGACCCCTGAGGTGAAAGCCCACTGTTTAAAAAGTGCCATGGAACAGGCTGTAAAAGATCCCTTGTGGACTTTCTGTGTAGAGTGATGAGCCAGGAACACTCCATGCACTCCAGGCTGAGTTATTCTGGCCAGTGCACAGTTCCCAAAGCTTCTCATACGCTTAAACGAATACTGAGCTAGTGTTACCTATCACTTCAATACTTACTCCCAGATGCCAGCAATAGCACTAGTTGTGTAAATTACAAGGTTATGGCTGGTTTTTACGGCAAGTGTTCTAAGCAAGGTGAAAAATCAGAAGTGTGTCTGGGGAGAATAGAAATAATGCTATTTAAATCTTGATACCTCCAGTCTTTTATTATTGTAATCCCCACACCCAGCTAAGCAGGTAATAAAGAAACAAGCTGTTTTCAATCCATGCTGATTAGCTGGAGAACAGGGAAAGGGAAATCTTCAGGCACCTGCAGTTCTTAAAAACATATTTTGCAGATGAAATATGAAGAGACAGTTTTCCATCATGCTCTTATGGCAATTGAGGTAAAGAAATGGTTGCTTGTTATTTGTCTTACAAACTGCTAGGCAAGCTTGAAATGTCTCATTTGTAATGCCTTGTTTGTTTATCCTACTGTAGAAATAAATTTAGAACGTGTCTAGTTAACTCTCAAATCTGAGTTTATGCCTAGAAACTTTTAATATCAGGTAGAAGAAAAGGGCTAGGATTTTGTTTATTTTGTTTATTGTGTTTATTGCTTTGTATGTCCCAACTGATAAGACCTATTTTCATAACAACTCTGTTGAATCAACTAGATGATCTTTCGAGGTCCCTTCCAATCCCTTGTGTTCTGTGAGTCTGTGATTCTGTGATCAAATATTTTTATGTAAGTGACAGTATCATGGAACCTAAGAAATTTATCAGCTGAGCAAAGCACCACCCATACAGAATTACAAAATCAGCACAAAAATAAATATCCTACTCTCTGGCTATGTAAAACGACTGATTTACATAAGAAAATAATTCAATTCAAATAAAAAACCATGGAGTCTTTCTCCCACATCTTTTCTTTGATGAAAGAAATAACAATAACAAACATTTTAGATTCCTTTATGGAGCAGAAAAAAGCAGTGGAATGAGACCAGGACCAAAAATACTCATGAGCTGTGAGTGTATTCACTTAGTAGTTCAGTGAACACATGTCTAATAGCACGTCAGCTTATTTCACAAAAACTATGAAGTTCTTTAAAAAAATCCCAAACAAACACAAAATAAGTCTCCTGAAATCTTGATATTTTTAATTTAGGTATTACAGATACATTCTTCAAAAGCTCTGGAATTTTGTCTTTGGCAAAGAAATTACAATGAAAGCATGGAACCAAATTTAATATTCGGTGAGATAACAAGCTTGAGCATTGCAGTGCAAGGTGGCTGGCAAGATATTTGTACAGTGCATGGAAGGAAGTTTTATCCCCAAGTCCTTCTTAGCAGGGCTGCTTTCAATCTCTTCATCCTTATTCTGATCCGAGTGCAGAAACTTGCATTTGGCCTTGTTGAACCTCAAGAGTTTCAAATGGGTCTGTTTCTCCAGCTTGTCTGGACAACATCCCGTCCCTCAGGTATGTCAACTGTACCACTCATCTTGATGTTGTCCCCACATTTGGTGAAGATATACTCAATTCTGCTTTTATTGGGAAGATACTATGTAATTGATGAAGATATTAAACAATATTTGTCCCAGTATGGACCCTTGTGGGACACCACATCAACGATCTCCATCTGGAAAACAAGCCATTCACCACTATCCTCTGGGTGCAACCATCAAACCAATTCCTTATCTGCCACAATGTCCAACCGTCACATCAATATCTTTCCAATTTAGAGGGAAGGGTGTTAAGAGGTGACTATGCTAAAGGCCTTACAGAATTCTAGACAGATGACATCCATTAGTTCTTGCCTCATCCGCTTAATCTTACAAGGCCACTAGATTGGTTCAATGCTCACTTTTAAATACTTCCTGGTCTTAACTATTTGAATGTGTTGTTTTTTTTTTTCTTGTTTGTCTGTTTTAGTAATATTCCAGTTCCAAAGGAATAGATGGGAGGAAGACTTGCTGACGTATACTCAGGTTGTTTTTATCAAGCACTATTTAATTGACAGGAGTGTGCTGTTGATGCAGAATTTGTCACAATATCTTTAAAAATGAGACATTTGTATGGATTGATAAACCAGCAGAGGGAACATATATAAACCAATCAGTGTAATAGATTAATATACAAATAACAAGGAAAGTCTTGTATAAAATGCTTTAGAAGCATTAAAATATTGTCTATTCTGTCAAATGTAATCTTACATCAGTTTGTGCAACTTAATGAATTTACCGATCACACTACTACAAAGCAAAAGAAACGTGCCTAGATTCTGCCTGTATATAGCATTTGTATTCCACTACAGCAGTTCTTTATGCTGGAGTGTTTTTGTAAGGAAGCATGACAGAGTCGTAATGCCAGGGTCTTAACAAGCAGATTGTTGAAATAGGTCAAATTTACCCTGTGCTAAATGAAAATTAATGTCAGTAATAGTTTTCTAACTTTCTAATTAAGTGCAATGAATGCATTAAGAATGAACGTGCAAATTTGTCAGCCTTGATATACCACTGATAAAAACGATACGATAACTGGATTTGTATATTGAGCAGAAAATTGCTCCACACCCAGCTTGTTCAAATCCTTTCCAAGCTGCTTACTCTTAATTTGACAAACTAATTTGAAAACATGAACTGCAAAAAACTCTTAGGAAATTAGCATTCAATAATAGATAATTTTTTATGCATAGTGAGTCTTATGGGACTAAAGCAAGAAAAGAAAGTGGCACAGAAGTGCTTAATGAACAAAGCAGTTTCTCAAACCACAGTGAGCCAAGCGATGGTATTATTTGAGGAAAAAAGCCTCGCAAGATCATACTAATCTATACTAAATTGGAATGGTAGTGGGAAGGTGGTGTCTGCTTCAGTGAGCCCAGAGGTAAATTTAGATGTACATAATGGTAATAATGTACATATCAGTAAAATGTACGTAACACTTAAATGTTCTGTCATGGAATGTAGGTGATTCTGAGCTCTTGACATGTTTCTGTTGAAAGTTACCCTGCAGCCACACAAACTTTTCACTGAAATTGATAGACAGATAAAGAGCAGATAGAAAGGATATTATCCTTTCTACAATTTTGTAAGTTTGTGGTATTTGTTACTAGCTGGGTTCCATGGAATTATTGTGGGGTTCCCCTTGCTTACTGGATGTCTGGAGCAACTCCTGTATAGTTATGTTTCAGAGGCCTAAGGCATGTCAAAGCAGAACTGCACTGTGCTCAGTCACACAGCACTGTAGTCCCAAATTGTCTTCTGTTTGGTTTATTTTCATCTGATTATTTCTGACGTGCGTGGTTTCTGCCTGAAACTTTGGATTCAACATGTTGCTGTTTCCCTGATGAAATTGTCAGTTGCCTGTGAAATGATTTCATGGACAGATGCATTAGAATGCACTTTATATATATCCTAAATGTTTCAGAAACTTGAGTCAGACTTCTGGTCATTGTTTTAAGCCACATTGGCTCTAGTGAGGCCTCATCGCAAGTATTTGGTTCAGTTGTGGGCACCTCAATACAAGAAGGACATTGAGATGCTGGAGCGAGTCTGACAAAGAGCAATGAAGCTAGTGAAGGGCTTCAAGGGCAGGTCTTATGAGGCGTTCCTGAGGGAACTGGGGTTGTTTAGCCTGGAAAAAAGGAACTTGAGGGGAAACCTTATCACTTCTTACAACTACCTGAAAAGAGATTGTAGAGAGGAGGGGGTCAGTCTCTTTAAGAAGTGGAGATAATGTCTGAAAAAGACAGACTTTCCTGAAAACAAATTAAAATCTTTATAGGTAACAACAGCGTGCTCATGCATTGCCCTGGCTAAATAAAATGTAATGCAGAACAGTTAGGGTGTTAATGTGCCTGGTACAGTAATGTGAAATATAGGTAGATGAAGATCAGGTGAATGCAGAACGAAAATGAGAACAGATAGTCATTTTTTGGGTTGGTTTTTTTTTTTTTTGCATAGAATTACTAGCAAATTAATCAGAGCCTGTACAACTTTCTGGACGCTGAAAAATTATTGTCTGCGACATTAAATAGTTATGATGTTCCCTGGTGCAGTTTCAGTCCATGCCCAGGAGCACTGTCCAGAACAGCTCCCAGGCATGGTTTGGAAGCTTGACTGTTCCAGGGATTATTCTCAATGGGCAGTTCATGTGTAACCTCCTTGTTTTCAAGTTTGAGAGGATTTGCTTGTTCAAGCATAGGCCATTCTGTGCCAGCAGTCTTCAGTGCCAAGGAACATTTCTGGGCATGTTTATTTTACTGGTGTAGAAATAGCCAGAATGATCACAGTAGGGTTAAGTGCTTTCCAGAAGTGCTAACCTCATTTGGTTGTACTCTTCAGTATAACTGAAGCATCACTGAAATAATTTTTGACTCAGAGACTCCTACACATCACTCTTTCATGAGAAACCATTAATGAAAAGTTTCTTCTTATTAGAATAGCCTTAAATTTTACGTATCACTATACACATGGTCCTATGTAATATCACCAGAAATGTTTATTTAAACAAATCTGAAATTTCTCTGTTGGAGGTGTTCCCAATTTCAGGGAAATAAACAAAGTTTTCTTAGTGTTCTTTTTAAGCATCAAGCGTTTTTGTGCACCATTACATCTTTAGTTCACCTTCTCTTCAGGTCTATTAAGTCTTTCAGTATCTGCGTTATCATATAGCATTAATGGAAGGAACACTCCTTTCCTACTGGATATCACAAACAATACTAATGTGCACAATTAATTAAGAAATTGATGACCCCCAATTATTTCTGTAATTCTTCATTAATGTTTTTCAGACTGTTCTTGCTTAATGTTGACTTCAGAATTTGACTCATTTTTAGATAAAAAATGGGATGCCAGTTGAATACTAATTTGGAAAACAAATTACTTTCTGAACTTTGAGATTGTTTCGTAGAATCACATAATCATTTGGGTTGGAAAAGACCCTTGGGATCATGGAGTCCAACCATCAACCCTACTCTACACGTTCACCCCTAAACCAGATCCCCCAACACTACATCCAAGTGTCTCTTAAACTCATCCAGGGATGGCGACTCAACCACCACTCTGGGCAGCCCATTCCAGTGCCCAACCACTCTTTCCATGAATAATTTTTTCCCCATGTCCAGTCTAAGCCTACCCTGTTGGAGCTTGAAACCCTTCCCTCTGATTCTGAAACCATTACATCCGGTTCTTCAACATGAAACATTTGAACATGATAAGTCCCAGAATGATTCATGTCTATCCTTCCTTTTCTCTGTAGCTGAAGTATTCACTAAGCCTTTACAGCAGGAGCTTTCCCTTACCCTAATACATCCGTACTTTTCACAAATGCATCAGTATGGGGATGCACTTTCAGAACTTTGTGTTCTTTGTGCACTCTCGTGTTTTGTTGTCATACATTTATAAGCATATAGACACTGACTTACCACATCACTTCAGCACATTATTCCTCCTCATTCTTTCATAGTTCCTACTTTCTTTAACTCCTTACTCTATTTGGAGTTGTGAATGAGGTCTAACAGGAGCAATAATCTAGCCAAACCAAATCTCTGCAGTTCTCCTTCTGTCATCTCAGATGCTGAAACTCGTTAGTATTGAAACAGTCATGTTATATATTGAACAATTGCTGTGGGTTCATGTGAGACAAGAAGAATGTGAACAGCCTTACTTCATACTATCTCTAGTCTCCAGACCACTTTCATCCTGTTCCAAGGATTCTACTGCTATTTTTAACTAAAGGAGCAAAATTGGAGTAAAAGTATATGAAAAATAAAAGGGCACTTGTGTAAATGAAGCCTGTGCCTCAGTGTGTACCACCCAAGAGTTGATGGTTTTGAATATCACTTCTGGTCCTACAATTCCTATGCCTGGGAGTGCTGTGGGAAGCATAGGAACTGTAAATTACTGTATGCTCATCTGGTGTGCAGAAATTCTGGGTTTAACTCTAGATTCTGTTATAGACTTGTCTGTTATGTCGGATGAATCGTTTCGTGCCTGCTGTGCTGTATTTCCTCATTTCTAAAGAGGAAATATTTTCTCCAAAAGTGACCTTCATATTTCTATTGTAAAAACGAGCAAAAGCAATGTCTGAGCTGTGAGGCTTTCTGTGCTTCTGAGGTTGTCAGTACTGTTATGCAGCAATTTTAAAGACACAGCTTGCCACTCGCATTTCCTTTTTTAACCAGAAGGAAATGTAGCATATAATGCTGGGGGGAAAACTGTGTAAAAACAAGGAAGCGGCCACTCTAAAATTTAAGATATCATTTTGAATAATCAGAAAATACTTTGAACAGACTTATAAAAATGAGAAAGAGGGTTATTTGTGCTAGTTGGGATCATCCACAAGAATGTGAAGCACACTCAGTAGTGCTCCAGAGCTCTTTCCCTAAACCCCTGAGTAGTTTCTTGTGTGCAAAGCAGATAGCAGTGCCACAGATCAGAATTCTCTGCTAACTTCTGTTGCCATGAAATTTTTACACCTACTTTGTGCAGGTATAAATGCACAAAGTCAAAGACAGTAGAGAATGAAATCTAGTATCAGAGACTAATTTCAATGTGGCTTTTTTACAGGCAATGTTTGATTGTAATTATTTTCTGCTGATCCTATTGTAAATTCTGCTAGTATAATCTCATAAATGTTACTCTAGGAGCCTTCTCTTATGCTTGATCTTTTCTTCTAGCTATGCAAAGAATACTTATAGCACAAGCATCTTTTTTCTTCTTTACCTGCTATTCCAGCATGTTTCTTTTATCATTGTAACTGCTCCTAAGTTCACAGAAAATATCCTCCTATTCTTCTTTAATCAGAACTCTGACAAGTCTCAGTTTAACTACCATTCTTTCCCTTTCTTTCTAGTTGAATTGGAAAGAAATTCTATTTCTTTAGCCCGCTCTTATTCTCAGTGGCTAAAAAGGAAGAATTCCCTTTGGGGGTCCTTCTTTACTGCTTATTCATATGTTGTGTCACAAATATCGAGACTTACTAATAATTTCTTATACTGTAAAATAACAGCTTTTTATAGAATCACAGAATCATAAAATCATTAGGGATTAGAAGGCACCTCGAAAGATCATCTAGTCCAATCCCCCTGCCATGGGCAGGGACATCCCATCCTCTATCAGGCTGGCCAGAGCCTCATCCAGCCTGGCCTTAAACACCTCCAGGGATGGGGCCTCAACCACCTCCCTGGGCAA
>JAOXOE010000694.1:9400996-9419323 GCA_028565055.1 Phoeniculus purpureus
ATAGAATCATAGAAACATTAGGGATTGGAAGGGACCTTGAAAGATCATCTAGTACAATCCCCCTGCCATGGGCAGTGACATCCCACCCTAGATCAGGCTGGCCAGAGCCTCAGATGTTCTGTGATTCTTAAAAGAATATTTTATTTCACTTTAAAAACCTGATTTTCAGGAATGTGCTTCAGAAAGTGTGTTCTTCTCAGTAGGAAGTTGCTCAAACTGTATAAATTAAAACAAGTAATACAAAACATGTATTTCTATTCAAAAGGCAGGAGACGCTTCTACAGCTACTTTTTGTTTAAAGTATCTAATATTTCTGTCATACTCAGTGGAAGATCTTCATGACAGACAGTACATGTAGTACAGTAGCCGAATAGAAAGGAGTTGTTCTGGGGCTGCCAAATGAAGTACAGAATCACCAACTTGTAGTTTTCATGCCAGATATGAGCCTGCCATATGGACAGATACCACAGAAGCAGTCTCTCTGCGATTTGTCAAATCCAAGTAGATGGGCACTGATACTCCATTCCACTCCTAGTTCGTTTCCATTTACAAATCAGCTAGCACACAGCTGATGTTTCTCCTTTTCCCACTCTATAAGTTCTAATACCATTAAGATTATATTAATTCAAAAAGGCATTAAATACCATTCCTTGAATTCCATCAGAACAAATTTCATAATCTCTTAGATTCTGAATTTTTCAGAAATATTTTGTCAGTGAAAACACCTTGTCTTCCAAAGTATACTTTTGAAGGTAGTATTTACTCACAAATACATCCAGTAAAGTACCTATTTTGTTTATAGGCAGATGTGGTGGGTTCAAGACCACAATTAAAGATAAAGGAAAACAAAACAAAGCAGATAGGTCTCTGTGAGATCTCGGATAGAATTTGCCAGACAATGGATAGCCTAAGAAAACTCGAAAAGGGTTTATTAACTCTATAACTGTATACAGAAAAGAAGAAAAGATTAAGCAAGTTAGTGCACACAAACTTGAAACTGTGTCACAAATGTCATCACACAGTCTAAGAAAAATACAATGGCAGATCACTATCGTATTGGTCCTTGGGTCTTTTTTCACATCAGAGATCTGCAGGAAAAAGAGCATGTCAGTCATGTAGAGAAGCGTACCACCACCCTCTCTATTATTCATGTATCACCCCTGTTTGTGGTACAGCGGCACCCAGGCTGTTTGCAGACTGGTGAATTCTTCACGTCTTCAGCGTAGCTGAAGATAACAAAGCAGGTAACAAAGTTAAATAATAATTGTAGAAATCTTCAAATTTTAAAATTTTATTTAAAAATTTAATTCTTCTAGACCAGATGCGGTAACTCACTATGTATTGTCACAGATTCCTTCCTTATTGACTGAGCCTTCAATGCTTCTTAAAGTCTAGAAAATGACCTGAAAGTGTTCGAGCTTTATCATTTGGTGGAAACAACCTGACACCTGTGCAAATACAAAAAAATCACTCTAGTTCTAGAACTTTAATTATTATTTTTTTAAATATTTTGAGCCACATGGAAAATGTGAAGCTTACCAAGACATTTTAACGTCTGTTTTTCCCCTAAAAGTTTAGTCCATAGCGTAGTCACTTCAGTGGTATAAATTTGTGAGTGAATGATCTTTAGTCTTGGCAAACATCTCTACCACGTAGCCTCCCAAAAGAATCACACCAAGAAGAACAGCTGCACTACCTTTCTAGGACTGATTGGTAACAGATGCATCACAGTTTCCCTGTAATTACCAGTACTACACAGAGTAAAAACAGTTTTATATTTTGGGCCCTGGTTCAACAGTTAAATACAATACACAACAAGTCTAACAGAGAGGTGAAAAATACACACCTAGATCCTACTGAATAAATGTCGGCTCCAAATATGTTTGTTCTTTCCTTTAGATATTTATTTGCATCAAATATTGACAATTAAGTATCGCTTCAGATGTCATAATTATTATTGATTCCAGAATGCATAAACAGACATGAATGAGATCTAAATAATTCAGTCTGTTTGTTTAAAATCAAAAATAACCTTCTATAGACATTGAAAGCACGCAGGTTTCGAAAGTCTACCAGGGGTTCTTTGGGAAACAGATTTTGTGTTACAGTGATCTCCGCTTCTGTTTGTCTGCTCAGTCTGTTACACCCACAGACTTTACTTAGCCTAAGGAAAAGAATACAAGTGAACTGTGGTGGGTTAACTTTGGTTGGTCACCAGGTGCCCACCAAGCCATTCTATCATTCCCTCTTCTCCACTAGATAGGAGACAGAAAATACAATGAAAGGCTTGTGTGTTGAGACATGGACATCACTCAGTAAAAACTGTCATGTACAGAGCAGACCCATCTTGGCAAATATTTTTTTAATTTACTTCCCATCAAATCAGAGTAGGGTAATAAGAAATAAAAAATACAATTTAAAACATCTTTCCCCTACCCTTCCCTTCTTTTGAGGCTCAGCTTCACTCCTGATCTCTCTACATCCTCACCGACAGTGCTGAGGAAGATACGAAACGGGTTGCAATGAGGTCATCACACATTGTTTCCTCTACATAGAGAGGACTCCTCACATTCTTCTCCTGCTCCAGTGCAGGGTCCCTCCTATGGGTGACAGCTCTTTATGAACTTCTCCAATGAATTCTTCATGTATGCTTCTTTGTGGGTTTTCTCCACATACTCCAGTCCTTCAAGAAGAAACATGGGACTACAATTCCTGCTCCCACTTCTTAAATATGATATCACAGAGTGACTACCACAGTCACTTTTGAGCTCAGCCTTGGCCAGCAGCAGAGAAATTGTGGATCCAGCTGGCATTGGTTCTGTTTGACATGGGGAACACTTCTAGCAATTTCTTACAGAAGCACCTCTGTATCTCCCCTGATCATCTGGTTTTAAATTTTACTAACTAAGACTTTGCTCCATATTTACTTTTTAGAGAACTGCTGGATAGTTTCTGTGTATTTTTTGTTCAACACCCCCACCCCCTCCTTTGAACTTTTCACATAGGTAAAATCTGTATTAAGTCTTTACAGCTTTTCATCTGGAAAGTGTTTGATTGAACAGGTAATCTGAAGATAGGCGTGATATTCAGTTCATTGTATTTTCTGCTATGCAATTTGTAGAGGATACCATTAGTTACTACTGATTGACAAATGAGATGTTGTGTGTTGGAAGACAAAGGCTATATTACAAGCTACCATTTATGTCGGAACAGTGATAGAGTATTTTAATTAAATGTGTAAATGGATGTCTGATAATGGGGGAAGGTAGTGTGCCACTGCAACTTCATACAAAGCTATCTAGACTTTTCCCCCGTGTTTCCTCAGATATACACTTATTTTTCAGCGCTCGTAGCAAAAAGGTTACAGGGCTGAGAATTAATTTTCTGCTCTGACACCACTCTATTACTAAGATGTAATGTTTTTTCTGTCATGTGAACATATGTAAAGGACAAAATCGTGGTTGCTTCTTGTATTGTCAGTAAACCACTGCCCAATATCACATCACTCTTCCCCTGTTAGACTAGTCTGACTGAGGATGCAGATGTTTGCTTTTTATAAAGAATACACACACCCACCAGACAGCATGCTTCCCAGGAGGCATCATGTCACACAGACATTTATAAACATTCTGCAGAGTAAGCAGTATTCAATGAGGATTGTTCGAGTTATCATTTGTAGATATGGATTCAGTTGTTAGTACATCAACGGATGTCTAAGGAAAACATAGATTAGAAGTTAGGGATTTGCCTTCAGACTTCATTTTTCATTATGCTAGTGGATTCTTGTGCATCTTTGGATAAAAAGCTTCTTAACATTTAATTTAAGGATTGTGACATAATATCATAAATGTATGGATGAATATCCTTCATCTTTCTTGAAAGAAATGTTCTGCATGTGGGTTGGGGCAATCCCATGCACAAATACATACTGGGTGGTGAATGGATTTAGAGTAGTCCTAAGGACTTGAGGGAGGTCTGGAACAAGTTGCCCAGGGAGGTTGTGAATGCCCCCTCCCCGGAAGTGTCCAAGGCCAGGTTGGATGAGGCTCTAGGCAACTTTGTCTAGTGAGGGGTGCCCCTACCCATGACAGGGGTTTGGAACTAGATATTTTCTGAAGTCCCTTCCAGAGTAAGGTGTTCTGTGATTCTGTGATTCTCTGATAATCTAGTTGATTTCTTATCCACCAAAGAGTCCACTCATCAACAACATATCTCTCCAGAGAGAAGGATATTGTGGGGAACCGTGTCAAAGGCTTTATGGCTATCCAAATAGATGACATCTCTCCCTTTTCTCTTATTCACCAATGTAATTACTCCATTGTAGAAAGACACAAGGTTGGTCAGGCAGGATTTGCATTTGGTGAAGCCATGCTGACTGCCTCAAATAACAATCAAATAATGATTTATTCCACATCCTTTTCTGGCACCAAGGTCTGTATCTCCTCCAACAGCTAAATACTAGGAACTACTGATGACCAAAGACTGAGTGCCTCACATTAAAAAAAACAAATACTGAAATGTGGTTGTTATTAATTAAATCAGATCTAATAACAATGCCATTTTTTCCTTAACAGCAGGCAGCAACCATTTCTGTTTAATCGTTATTATTCTGAGCTCAGATTTTGCAGTTTTCACCTTCTGTTCTTTTAAAGCAGGTCTCCCAGACTTGCAAAGTGAACTACATGTGACATGTGATCACACACACACAGAAAGAACCAAGCAAAACAAATGCAGAAGAACAAAAACCTTATTGAGCACTGGATTCTAATGGATACCTTTACAATACATGAATGACAAAAATTTAAGCAACTACTAATGACTTTCCTTTTGCTGGGAAAGGTAAATCGTTTAAATGGGCTTTCACACTTTGACAGCTGTTCTTAAGGACAACTTTTTATAATGTGGGAACAAGCAAATCCCATAACCAGGTGAACATTCCTGCTAGGAGTTTTCTTGCTAAATTTTTGCAAGCCATTGGAAGCCAGGATTCCTGGGCAGAAGAGGTGCAGCAGCATTTTATGCGGCATCCAGGAAAAGTTTGCCTGCAGGTAGAGTTCATCACTCAGAGAAATCCGACTGGAAGAAAACTCCCCAGAATTGCAGTCTTCAGCTTGCAAAACAAATTGGAAAAGATGGAGGGAAGGCACGAAAGAACACATTCCCCCTTGCCACTACCCTACGCTGAGATGGAAGCACCATGTGTAGACACAGAGGATTTCACACAAGAGCTCTACTGAAGAACCACAGCAGTCATTGTTGACTTGGTAAGAAATATTACTAGACTTACACATAAAAGGCTCAGGGTACTATAAGGACAAATGATGATGATTTTTTTTTCTTTAATTTTGATTTGTTACTATTAATTTCCTTACACCTGCTCTTATCTCCATATCCCGTTATGTATCTGAGATTAAAAAAAAGAGGACAATTACTTATGATCAATATGTGATGTTTAACCATGAAAGCAAATTCTCACACTTTCTATTGAACAATTTTTCCATAAGCTGTTAAATACAACAGACCAACAAACCTACCAACACTGCTCAAAGCATGGACCAACTCAGTGAGCTACCTTGGACAAAAGGAACTGGAGCAACAACAAACAGTAGTTGATTTTGGCTTAACTCACTGATCAGTAGTAACTAGTGTAAAATTACTATTAGGGAAGAGGAATAACAAAAAGAACCATAATAAAAATCATAGAAGTGAAAGTAATGGCTTCAAGTATCTGGAAAGCTGATTAATGTTCCTGATCCAGCTCATTTCTCAGCACTTTAAGAAATGATGGCAAATGTAAGAATATTTATAGGAGCATTAGGATGAGAGTATGTGCAGGGGAGAATGGCTCTGATGTTTATGTCAAACATCTGATGAGTGTGCGTGCAGTTCTGAAAGAGCAAAACAGCTATTGGCAGCACATGTTTTATTTTTCAAATTGATTTTCAAGAGAGATGTTAAAGCTTTTATTCTTCCTCCTCTTCTTGCACAAGGACAGCCTGAGCAAAATGTAATTTAGCATGCAGGAGTTCTGGACCCTTGTAAATGTCATTATTTGTGGAGAAGGTGTTGAATGGTTGGGGGTTTGGAGTCTGAACAGAAGCCAAGACAGGAAATGAATGCCAGAAAAAGCAGCACAGCAAACAGACAGAAATCCTATTAAATACTCAGACCTGAAGAGAAAATAAGCACAAGAAATACACAACCAGAGCAGAGTAGAAGAATAGATTCTTGCATATATTTCTGACAACAAAAACTCCAGTAGATGTCATGGATTTTGGATCAGGTTTCTAAGAATAGAAGATACAAATGAGAAATGAAATATGGTTTTGGAAAAAAAAAATCTAATAATGAAGAAATAAACTCTGAGTTTAATAAATAGTCATAATTTGGGACAGAATGCATTATGTACAAAATGAATATTCAGCTTACACTCAATAGATACTGTACAATAATTTTTTGCAAAGGAAGAAATGCAAAGCTTTTTTGAAGCTCTGATGAGTCTGTGAGAAGCTTATACAAACCTATATTTTACTCAAGTACTAGTTTAGTATTAAAATAACTGAAATTGTAAACAAATAATTTTTTTTAAATATAAAATGAAATAAAAATATCTTTGAAAAGTCCTGCCCATAAAGTACTGGCAGGAATCAATATGTCCATAACTGCAGTAACAAATCCAAAACCTATGATGAAGAGTCACTAACAAACGCAACAAAAACCCCCCTCAAAACCAAAAGAAAAACCTCTCCATTCATTTTCCTTTTGAGTGTTTTCTTGAACTGGTCATTTCACCTATAGGTATATTCCACCCATGACAGGTATTTCAAATAAGGAAGCAATCTCTCTGATCTGCCTTCAAAGCTCTTTATGCTTCTCTTACTCTCTATACTACAGAATATTTTATCCAAACGGTCTTTTTCTCTCTAGTTGTTTGTGTTGGGTTTTGTTTTTTCATTTTGTCTTTTTTATCTGCTCCTTCATGTTGCCCAGTTTTATCTCATGAGGCTTTACAAGGCCAAGTGTAAAGTCCTACACCTGCATCAGGGCAATCCTTGATATCAGTACAGGCTGGGAGATGAAGGGATTGACAGCAGCTCTGTGGAGAAGGACTTGGGAGTACTGGTGGATGAAAGGCTGGACATAAGCCAACAATGTGCCCTTGCAGCCCAGAAAGCCAACGGAAGAAGTGTGGCCAGAAGGTCATGGGATGTGATCCTGCTGCTCTACTGTGCTCTGGAGAGTACCCGCCTGAACTACTGTGTCTAGCTCTGAGGTCCTCAACACAAGAAGAACATTAATTTGAAGCAGGGCCAGATGAAGGCCACGAAGATGATCTGAGATCTGGAGCACATCTCTTGTGAGAATAGGCTGCAAGAGTTGGGGTTGTTGAGCCGGGAGAGAAGGCAGCTCTGAGGTGATCCCTGTGCCACAGCAGGATCACCTACACCAAGTCACACAGGAACATATCCAGACAGGTTTTAAATGTCTCCAGACAAGGAGATTCCACAACCTCCCTGAGCAGCCTGTTCCAGTGCTCTGTCACCCTCACTGTGAAGAAGTTCCTTCTCATATTGGTGTGAAACTTCCTATGTTCCAGTTTACACCCGTTGCCCCTTGTCCTATTATCATTGTATACCACTAAGCAGAGCCTGGCTCTTGACATCTGCCCTTTCCATATTTATCAATATTAACGAGGTCCCCCCTCAGTTTCCTTTTTTCCAAGCTGGAGAGACCCAGCTCCCTCAGCCTTTCCAGATGTATGCAAATAAACCAAACCAATTTTGCCACAGTGAGACAGAAGAGTTGGTCTAGCAAGAGTTTTTGAGTTGAAAAAGCTTTGCTACTTCTCTTAAATAGCTGGGCAGAAGTAAGCTAATGATAGGACACACTTCATAATACAAGCCTTGTATGCAGCAAAGGATGTTATTAGTGTGATGATTACCCAAGAAAATCATACAGTGAAATAATAATAAATAACAATCATACAGGTTGTATTAATTCTCAGAAAAATAATTTAGTTACTGTAAAATTTATCTCTTCTTCAGTACATTTTTCTGCAAGGAAAAATTGCACAGTGTCCTATAAACAAGACCAGCAACTGATCACTGTAAGTTTTATCAACAGTTTAATTAAAACAAGGGAGAATATAATTTTGCTGACTTGTAAAACTGAGACTGTTTCTGGACTACTGTTCTCCTGCAGTGAAGTGTGAGATCTCAGCATAAAGAAGAGAAGTAAATTTAACCAAAAAGCACAACATGGCTGATTGGATCGTAAAGTTTTCATGCTATAGTGCAAAAAAGCCCCCAAACAAGTAGTTGCTTTCCTGAATACTAATTCTGCTTCTCTTGTTTCTTCAGGACTCTGAAAACTGTTTGGATATAAGCTTCATAAGTTCACAGTAGAGCAGAACAGTTCCACCCACAGCATCCTGGGGTGGATCAGAAGTGGGGTGGTTAGCAGATTGAGAAAGGTTCTCCTCCCCCTCTACTCTGCCCTGGTGAGACCACAACTGGAATATTATGTCCAGTTCTGGGCCTCTCAGTTCCAGGAGGCCATAGAACTGCTGGACACAGTCCAGTGCAGAGCCACAAAGATGAAGGGATTGGAACATCTCACTGATGAGGAAAGGCTGAGGGAGCTGGGTCTCTTGAGCTTGGACAAGAGGAGACTGAGGGGTGACCTCATTAATGTTTATAATTGTGTGAAGGGTGGGTGTCAGGAGAATGGAGCCAGGCTCTGCTCAGGGGCATCTAATGATAGGACAAGGGGTGTAAGCTGGAACATAGGACGTTCCACATCAATATGAGAAGGAACTTATTCACAGTGAGAGTGACAGAGCACTGGAAGGGGCTGCTGAGGGAGGCTGTGGTCTCCTTCTCTGGAGATATTTAAAACCTGGAGTGGAGTCTGGACGTGTTCCTGTGTGACTAGGTCTAGGCGATCATGCCATGACGGGGAGGATTGTGCTAGATGGTCTTTCGAGGTCCCTTCCAATCCCTCATGTCCTGTGACCCTGTGATCTATACCACAGGCAAAGTAGCAGAGACAATTGCTTCAGTAGTGACCCACCCCTGACTCTTGGAATAGTAAAATTAACTCATTTCTTTGCTGACCACTGATTTGGGAAAAAAATAAACCATTGCATGCAGGATTGTCATCCACTAAACTTACGCAGCATTCTTGTTCTGACACACGTCACCTTCATTTTAACACAACTTCTAGGAGCGAAACCAGTTTTATTCTACCTGGACACTTACAGTTTGGCTTATCACATTTATCATTAATTTGTCCTGCCATTAATTTAAACCTGTTCCTGATAGGAACTTGGTTTAAATTCCTGCCTTCTGACAGAGACAATTTTCACTCTGAGCTGCTTTCTACTAAACTTCAGGGGTTTTTTGTTGCAATATATCAAAGGCTTTAAAGCTATTTGCTTTAAATTTCAAATAGCAAATTTAATCTTTGCAAAGGTGCTGAGTTCTGTGAAACTCTCTGCCATTGTTTAAATTTTTGCTGAGGGGTAATAAAAAGAAAGTCAGCTTTTTACTAGGATGTACAGTGGGAGAGAGCATAAGAAGATTTCTGGTTAATATGCATTAAAAGTAGTATTAGCTCCAGGTTTGTAAATCCTCTGGGCTAGTTACAGTCTTATATAAGAATCTGAGTATTTAAAATGTGGTAATGTAGGAAAAATTATACATTTGTTTGCTCAAGTCTACTGCTTGATAGTCTACTGACTGTTGCTTTTAAAATGAGGCTTTCAAGCTCACAGACCGTCAAGGATAAACACATTCATTGTGAATTAATTATATCATTCACATATTGAATGTAATTGTTCTTTTTGAGCTGTTTCCTTGTTTGCACATCTTTTTTTAATACTTAAAGCTACTGTACACAACTGTATTACAAATCTGAGTTAGAAAGCCTGGTTCTCTAGTTCAAGCTTTAAGGATTTAGACTTCTAGTACCTCCAATTTCATAAATTGCTAGTCACCTAATATGGCATCAAATAGCTCTTGAGCATCTGGGATGGACAAACAGACTCCTGGCATGCTCTTTACTCATTGCCAGAAGCTCGTTCTCAGGAAAAAAGAATGAAGGCAGAAATATTTGAACCTTTACTTTTTATTCACTTATCTAATGACTGTGCCATCAGGGTAGCATTCTGCTTTATCCATCATAAGGCAGAATGAATTCTGTTCTTTGCTTGGGGTGTTGTAAAAGAGACTGTAAAGGTGCAGTTTTGGTTAACATAACTGCTGCACTGGTGATGCAAAAAGCTTCTTCAGCTGGTGGTTCAGAAAATTTACAGGTCTGAGGAGAAATAGGTTCAAGCTGAGAAAGGATAGATTTAGGTAGAGTTGTCCCTGTGCATGGAGGTTAGACTAGATGACATCTAGAGGTCCCTTCCAACCTAGAACATTCTAGGATTCTAATTATTTATAAAGAACTTTCTGAGGAGCAACATTTTTAGATTAAAGTTTCTTCACAGTAAAACTTATACACCAGTAAACTGCAAGTCATATTTTTATAAAAGTTAAGGCATCCAAAGACATTAATTACTGGTATGAATGGACAATCAAGATACTGTAACAATGCTCTAATCCTTTCTTCTTTCTCCTAAATAATAGAATTTCTTATTATTTAGTAGCAATCAGTAATATATACAGTCCCAAAGCTGAAGCTGTATACTCTATTATGTATTTCCAGATTTCAGAAATACTTCTACTATGTCCTGTGTGACTTGGTCTAGGTGATCCTGCTGTGGCAAGGGGATTGGACTAGATGATCTTCCGAGGTCCCTTCCAATCCCTAATGTTCTGAGATTCTATGTTGTAATGAACCTTAGTCCTCTGCTAGTAAATTAATTTATTAAAAGTAAATGAGTTCAGCACAGAAGTATTTAAAAGAAATAGTTTTCAAATACTGGTTTTTTGCACACGTACATATATTTATAGCATAGCTTAAACTGAGAAGGGTATCACTGCATACACAGGAAGGAACAGCAGTGTAAACTGAGCTCAGTACCGAGGAATACCTTTGTCATCTAGTCTCTTTTCTGTAATTACACATTAAAATTGGCAAGCACCTTGTTTCTGAGAGTCAAAACTTCAACCAGACCTCATGTCCTGTCAGTGTGATTGTCAGAGGTGAGTGGTTAGCAATACAACCTTTTCCTTTCATTCTTTTTTTGGTGTCTTCTTTTAGCGTAACTAAAGTCAGAAGCACTGTCTTACACCATGTACTTTATCAGCTTTGAGAAAGGAGCAATCTCTCTTGCTTTTCGTGTGTGCAAAGCAGCAAAATGTAGTCCTCATGGTGAATGGAGTAGGCAATGTTAAAGAGGTCTACACCTCTTTGAATTGTATTTTCAGGTCGCATGGCCTTCACATCACTTTTTTGTCTCCTTACGATGCAAGTCACCTTTTTGTTTGAACTGCTATCAAGTACTAGCTATTCTCAATGCAGAAAAATTCAAGGTTTTTTTAATCAACAAACTTAAACAGGAGGAAAGGCTTGAAATCATAACATTAGAAGTTATAATATTTTACTCTTGCATTCAAGCCCTGGAAGCTTTTTAATTAGCTAATAAATCTTCCAACTTCTATTTTTTAAACAATTTATCCCAGCCCATCTTAGACTGCTGGCACCAATCCGAGATGGATCAGGCCCTCTCTTTTCAAACCCAGGACACCATCCATTAGTAATTTTTTATCAATCAACTATGTAAATTTAAAAAAAAACAAAACAGCAAACAAAACCAAAATCAAGTGGAAACGTAGATGGCACATCTTAGTAATCCTATCTCTATATTTGATTATTTTTTTTTGCAAATACCAGTTGTGCACCTGCCAGTTTGAGTGAAAAAGTATATCCTGTTTCTGATCAAATCCATCTAGAAACTGTCAACGTAAAATCCCTTGTGATATATGAGCTATACAAAACCCCAAAGCTTTCAAGTAATACTCAAAAAATGAGTTGCTATTCTTGAAAGAGATAGCCGAGATGGTCTTGATAGAAGCCTTTAAAACATGCTGCACGTAAGAGCCAGTGCAGGAAGGTTTACTAAGACTGTAGATAGCAAGTACCAAGTAATGGGAATAGAGAACTGTTTCACTGACAGGATACAAAAAATTCACAAAGATACATACAAAAACGTTCTAAGTACAGGGTTCTAACAGCTTTTTACGTTTTTTTATGTTGGCTTGAAGTAAAAGTCAACCTACTAAATTTAGCCTTCAGTACGTTTCAGTACTCAATTTACTTGAATGAACAGTAGAGGGGGTGTTTAGTGTTTCTGTCTCCTGCATGAACAAGGGAGAGAGAATTCATTCCCTTGCCCAAACTTTGTTCAAGGTATTAAAGTACACGACTGATTGAGCAAAGGTCTTGTGCAAGATAGTGTGCATCCTTGGTTACGTTCAATCTGCTTAGTTTCCTATTTCAAAGAGCAAATCTATGACTGCTAAACAATAATGGAATACTGCTCCAATAGTGTCAGAAACGCAGTTATTTTTTAACACAACACTCTTTTGAAAATCTAGCTGTGCTTGTTAACTTATTGTCACACTTTCAAAATCCCAATAACAGAATTAACCAATTCATTTAGCTAATCTGCTAGTGGGCAGAAAGAAAAAACCATACAAGGCAGTTCTGTATTTTAACTGAGAGTCTCTATGCATAGGAGGAAAATTGATAACGCTCCAAAGAAAACTGAAAGATCAAGAAATTAAAGTTGGTAACACTGTTAGTGGGGCAACTGGAAAGAAGACCTGAGGTGTAGAGTAGCCTTAACCATAACATATTTACATAAATATAATAAGGTATCCAAAATAGCCTTAAAAGGGAAGTATATAACTTCCTTTTAATGCACTGGAAAGCTAGGAGTCAGAACATCATCTGTACTGTCTTCCAGACAGTGCCAGGGCTTGCAACAGGATAATTACGTTTCTTTCTCATGAGAGCAAACTGTAGGAATCTTTGTGAGTATAATAAAAAAATATTTTAGGAGAAGAATCAAATGAAGGGCTAGTAGAGAATTCCAGTTCAGGAGGGTTCCTTGTAATTGTGAGTTGAGAGATGTAAGATTTCCTTTGGGAAGGAAACAGAAGTCTTCAGAATCACCAATTATCAGGTTCTCGTGTCTTACACATAAACTAGGGAAATTGTGAAGAACCTGATTCTGGAGATTATTTGGTGATGGAGTAGCTGTTCCTTTTACAAAAATACCTAACTATAAATCCTATCATTAGATTAATCATTTCAAGAATGATTCAGAAGATAAGAAACGAGATTTAAGGACTTAGTGGCAAACAACTCTAAATTAAGTAACTGGCTTTCAGCCAATGACTAGTAAAATTCCTCATCTGAGTATAGATAGTTATTTTCCTTCACCAAACCCTGTACAGTGTATTTGATTTGTGTGGATGCTTTTGTTCTTGGTCTATGTTATTCTTGTTCTAGTTGAACAATCTATGGAGTTCTTCTTTGTACTTCCATTTGACATTTTCCCGTCGTGCAAGGATTTAGAGCAATTTTGCAAGTATGGACATTGTTTTTCTCTGGCAAAAAGTCGCCACATGTCCTAATCTTCTTATCACTTCTTTGCTTCCACTAAAGGTCTGACATTTCTTTTTCGAACTAGAAAAGAAAAGAAACTACTGCTGGAAAACACAGAAGCATTTCAACATTCGTAAGTGTTTAATGTTTGTGTTAATAGCTTAGTATTTCTATGCTCTTCAGTTTGCTAATGGCCTTAATGCATTTGTACATGGAAAAGAAGGCAGTTGAAAGTGGTAAGCAGTGTGTGAATCTCAACATCACAGTTTTACAAGTACATCTTTACTTTTTCCCATATAATGCATTCTCTAGGCAGACACCCAAAATGTGAGGAAAAAGTGCAGTGGTTAAGCACAGTTTATCCACAAAGTCAAGGAAACTGTTGCAGTGCAGTACTTACCCTGAATTCCTTGGGGGAAAAATGAGTTTTTACTCTTTATGACTGGGGCTTTGTGTCAGTGTTCATAAAGATGTTAATAGTGCCAGAAAAGTACTGCTAAGGTATTATTGAGGAATCAATGTATGATTTTTGAAAGCTTTACACTTCTAATATAGGGAATATTATAGATATTCTTCTAAAGCATTCCCAAAGAAAAGCTATAAATTAAAGCTAGCAATTTCCACCCAAAACCCCCCAAAAACCCGTTGGGCATTTTTGAGCCATAGGCAGGTGTTCCCCCTTGGTTCTCCAGAAATGTATTCCCTGTTTTTGCATGGCCTAGGGAGCCAAACAGAAGTCCACTGGAGTCAATGGAAAGATGTCTGTGAACTGAAGAATATTATGCTATAGAAAGAATTTTACAATATTATCCACATAAATACTTAGGTCTTTTCAAAATGTCAGCAGGATTAACAAGATTAACAAGCCTGCTCCTCAAAGGCATGGCAGGCTATCAGCCTATTGGGCAATTTACTCTACACAAGTACAGTAAGAACGACTGTGGCTTTGTGAGTTCTTTTCTTCATATAATTAATTCCATTTCTATGAAATTTTCTGTTGATTTAAGGATTCACAATTCATTTAAGAAAGGAATTAGTCTTTTAAACATGCTAAGTATAGTGCAAAAGTTAATTATAATGCTTTGAATAGAACCTGTCATTGCAAATCAGTGAAACAAAAATACATAACAAGGAGGAAAACATGACAATCTTGTCCAGAATGTTTGTACATTTTTTTCTCAGAAGGAATGTGAAAGTAAGCCTGTTATCAAGTTTAGACTCCATCAAGCATTGGATTTCAGCATGGTCATGTGTTACAATATATCTGTAACCAACACGATAAAATCTGGAAATATGTGCAGACTGTTATATATAGAAGTGTGGAGGAAAAAAAGAAAGCTGGAATGAAAACAAACTGTCTAAATAACATTTTCTTCTTTTTTTTTTTTTCCCCCCACCGGGCAGCAGCACTACTGGGAGGAAGTAGGATAACCTTCTTCTTTTCTCCAGGACTATAGAATTCTCTCAATCTCCTCCATCTATGTGTAAAAGTCCAGTTCATTTTGCAGCTCCCATTAAGATTAATGGTGAGACATGAAAAAGAGAATCACTCTATTCTCCTGTGCACGTAGCAAAGATTGTTGAGGATGTGCCACTGTTCTGGGTTTGGCTGAGACAGAGCTAATGATTTCCGTAGTATCTGGTATCCGACTATGTTTTGGATTTATGCTGAAAACAGTATTAATACAGGGATGTTTTCATTATTGCTTTTCAGAGCTTACAGGTGGTATAGACCATTTCTGTGAGCAATACTGTTGAGCTGAGTTTGTGCTGCTGAACACTGTTCACATTATACTTACTGGAGTACTGACTTGAAATTATGGGGAGAAGGAAGCGTTGTAGCTTGTTTCAGTGGATAAATCCGAAATCTATTTGGATTAGTTTATGTAAGAGCATGTGTATAAAGAGGAGCTCTTTGGAGATGTATTTCTGCAGCTGATAGAGGAGTTGTACATGGTTTGAAGGACAGAAAATTAACCTTGCTTTCCTTTTGAGGCCAAGATAGGTCTGACAACTTTGGACTCTGTCACACAGGGAAATTTGTAGTTTCTAAAAGCACAGATCTAAAAGTCTGACTCAAATGCAAGAATGAAGGTTTTGCGGTTGGTTCCTATTTACTGATTTCTCATCCCACCAGCCACCAATCCTGTTGGCTATATGGCTTTCTAGACAATTGAACATTCTGCAGGTTTAGGTTTATAGTTTTTTGACATTGGCAATGCTCAGACGTGTTTATTGTCTCATCAAACTCTTCTATGCATTAAAGGCTGTCTGTCCATCCTCTTCATATTCCTGGCTCATGTGACCTGGATGAGGGGACAGAGTGCACCCTGAGCAAGTTTGCTGATGATACAAAGCTGGGAGGAGTATTTGAGACACCAGAGGATTGTGCTACCATCCAGTGTGATCTGGAAAATTGAGCAGAGAGGAAGCTAATGAGGTTTAACAACAGCAAATGTACGGTCTTGCATCTGGGGAGGTACCATCCCATGCATCAATGTAGGTTAGGGAAGACTTGTTGGGGAGTTGCCCTGAGCAGAAAGATGTTGGAATCCTGGTGGATAACAAGTTGTCTCAAGCAGTGTGCCCTTGTTGCCAAGAAAGCAACAGTGATATTCTAGGATGCACTAAGAAGTGTGTGGCCAGTAGGTATAGAGAAGTCATCCTGCCCCTCTACTGTGCCTTGGTGAGGCAACTTCTGGAGCACTGTGTCCAGTTCTGGGCTTCCCAATTCAAGAGAGACAGGGAAATACTGGACAGATTCCTGCAGAGGGCAATGAAGATGTCTGAGAGCCTGGAGCATCTCTCTTAAGAGAAAAGATTTAGAGAGCTGGAACTATTTACTTTAGAGGAGAAGAATGAGAGGAGACCTTATCTGTATCTATAAATAACTGAAGGGTGAATATAAGGAGGATGGAGCCAGATTGTTTTCAGAAGTGCCCAGTGACAGAATGAGGGTTAATGGGCACAAGCTGGAACACAAAATCTTTCATTTAAATATGAAGAAGCATTTATCTACTGTGCAGGTGACAAAGCCATGGAAAAGGCTGCCCAGAGAGGTCTGGAGTCTCCTTCTCTGGGTATATTAAAATTCTGCCTGGGTGCAGCCCTTTGTAATTTGCTCTCAGCAATCTTTCTTTAGTGGAGAGGAGGTTGGGTCAGATGATAAGTCCCTTCCTTCTGTGATGCTGTGTTTCTAGTTCTTGAGCTTTGTCTGAATGTGAGACAGGGCAAATACAGTTCTGTCTTTGAACAATAACTGTGCAAGATGATCACTAAAGTGCTTTAAACCTTTTAGGTATTAATATTAAGTGGATTTACATTGAATAGGTCTGTAGAATGGATCAGCTTATTGTATTCACTGACAGTCCTCATGAAGAAAATGCTATTAACTGTACAGCATTCTATCTCTTTTCTGAAGAGGAACCGTTCTTAACAGTCTTTTATTCTCTTGATGTCAATTATAAATCATGAGTATTCTGACCTCTGGTGCACATTAGCATTAAGACCTTTCTCTAATTATGCTTTTTCTTTGTTTTCTTTTTCTTCTTAGTTAAAAGTCAGCATTATTTCAGATCTTTTAATTTCCCAGGTAATCTATTAAGACTTTAAAAGTGGAAAATTAATTTAGGAAAAAAGAAGGGAAATTGCATATTTCTAGTACATGTCTTTATCCTTCTAAATACTATCGTCTCCATCAAAGTCTCTTTCCATATATTCAATGATTTTATAATATCTCAATTATCTCTAATATCACTGACTTGTAACATGTAAAAATAAAAGAAATTATACTATCTTTATCATCTGGAATGTACTGTCTGATTTCTAGAATCACAGAATCACAGAACATGAGGGATTAGAAGGGACCTCAAAAGATCATCTAGTCCAATGCCCCCACCACAGCAGCATCACCTACATCAAGTTGCACAAGAACATGTCCAGACAGGTGTTAAATGTCTCCAGAGAAGCAGACTTCACAACGCCCCTGGGCAGCCTGTTCCAGTGCTCTGTCAGCCTCACCGTGAAGAAGTTCCTTCTCATACTGATGCGGAACCTCCTATGTCCCAGCTTACACCCACTGCTCCTTGTTCTAGAAGCTATTGGCAGGTCTGTCTCAAAGCCCATAAAGTCAAGGAAGGTTTTGTCCCCAGCAGTGGTGATACCAGGATTTCAAAAGACTGTGGGTTTCAAGAGTTTGGGTTGTTCCTATATCTGCTCACAATGATGTGTAACTAAGTCCATGTTATACATTCTATACAGTACTGAAATAGCAGGCTGGTATTTTAACTTTGGTTTCTTCCAATGTTATATCTTTCTTAGAAGTACAAACTGCTGTCCCTATGCTCAGACCAAGCAATACTTATAAAAAATACATATAAAAAATATCCCAGGTTACCACAGGTATAGACATGTATTGTGGCTTGAAAATTACAGAATTTTCAGACTTACAGGGTTGTGCTTTTATGAAGAAAAGAAAACGTTCTGAGGCTTTAAGAGGACTTCCCCCCCACCCCCGGAACTGTCCCAGGTGATGTGACCTTTCCCAAAGGCCCGTAGTCAGGACGGTATAAAAGACCAGGGAGCGAGTTCCTGGTTGTCTTTTCCCGCTGGGCAGGCAGTCGGGGCACGGGGCTTTCAGCCTCGTGTTTCTCCCCCGCCCCCCCGCCTTCCCTTGCTGGGGGTGGTGGGGGGGTAGCGAAGGGGCCTCGCCGGGTCCGCTCCCGTCCGCTCCTGTAACCGGCAGCTAGCCGGGGCGAGAGCTAG
>JAOXOE010000694.1:9436762-9462686 GCA_028565055.1 Phoeniculus purpureus
GATCAACATCCATGGGGTCACCCCTCAGGCTCCTTTTTCCCAGCTCCCTCAGCCTTTCCTCAGCAGGGAGATGCTCCACTCCCTCCATCACCCCTGCGGCTCTGTGCTGCTCAACCCAACCCATCAGCTGCACCACAGCACCAACTGGCCGATGCCCCAAGGGGTTACTGAAGGCGATCAGGGCATCTGAAGCAGGATTACTGAGTCTTGTGCGCTCATGCTCAGGCAGACGCAGCAGACGGCGCTGGTTATGTTTGGGTTTTAGTGCACCTCTATGTATTTTGATATCACTGTGCTCTGACTTTATTACCACCGAGGAGAAAATGGACTAGGAGAGGCCATTTCCAGAGCCGTTGAATAAATCAGCGCAGTAAAGGTGGACGTTTTGATGACCTCCTCGAGATGCTGAACCATGACCGTAAACACATTAGCCGGGTCTCATTACACATAAAGCAAACTCGCCAGTTAAACGCCCTCCATGGCAAACACAGACCTTCATCTATTATTCACCAGCGGCCGGCAAACTCAAAGCTCTTTGCACTGCTCACGGAAAGAGTGAGCTGGAGCACTCGGGGTAGGTCACCGTGTTCAAGGGGCCTCACCCTGGAGGTGCAGGCAGTGGTGGGAGCTGTGTAAGGTCAGCAGAGGGGGTAGAGCAGCAGTGTAAGGGGACAGAACAGAGCCCGCACTGCAGCCTCGGAGCCAGAGGTCAGCAGAGGTGGGTTCCCCCGACAAGGTCCCTTACCTCTCCCTCCTCTGCTCCAAGGCAGTGCCCGCAGGGCACCCCCAGCACTGCTGCTTCGCTCCTTTGCTGATTCACGTGGGCCAGCAGAAGCCACCCTGAGAGATGTGAAAGTGGGGCAGTGGGGTCCTGATGGCTGCTGCTGAAAGCTAGTGAGCTGCTGCAGGAGCTGGGCAGCTCTGGGCCTGGCACAGCCACGGGCTGGGTGACACCAGGGGATGACTGGCCACTCACGGTGCCACTTTGCACTGTGGCCAGCGCCCAGCCTGCCCAGACTCATTGCATTCCCTACCACTGCTGAGGTGACGTCTCGCTGCCCTCCCCAAGCAGCACTGCCAAGAGTGGAGAGGAGCCCTGGGCTCGGCACGCGGCACCTTGCAGGAAAAGGTCTTGTGGGAGACCAGGGCAAATCGCAGAAGTCACACACAAACCAGCCAGGAGCATCTCAAAGGATCAGCATGAGCCCTGGGGATGCTAACTGGTCACTGTCTGTCCTGGGATGTTGGTTTTGCATCCAGGATGCAAAGTGCTCAGGTGACACTGAACACACAGAGTCTTTCCCTCAGCAGTTTTAGCTCCACCGTAACCCTGTGTGGTGGTGACCAGCGTCCCTGGCAGGGCTGGGGCTGCTGTGCCCTGCTGGCAGACAGCAGATGTTTCCCAGGATCTGTCTCTGTGGCTCACAAGCCGCAGCTGCTAGCAGGAGTTTTCCTCCCACTGGGTTGCCTGGCCAGGGCACAGGCAACTGGGGTGCCCTGGACCCTCCTCACTGCCAGTCTAATGGTGGCTCCCACAGCCCTGCCTGGCCAGAGGTCGGCTCAGCTCTGCACAGCTCTGGCACAGGCTCCTGCTCCAGGCTCACTCCACTCTCATCACCCTTTTGAAAGCTGCCGCATCCCCTCTGAGCTGCCGCCATCACAGGATCTGGCCGTTGGCTGCTCAGTCCCCCCTGAGCACTCATCTCCAGCAGCTCCATCCTTGGCCACTCTTGCCATCCCTGCAAACTTTGTCAAAGCCTCCTCAAAGCCACGGAAAGGCACTCCCGGAACGCAGAGAGATTTCAGGGGGTGTTTTATGCCGGATCTGGAAAGACAGAGAGGTGAGCAGGACCTCGGTGGCCTCGGAGCAGCCATCCATCTCCTCCCCTCCACACAAATAGCCAGTTCCTGCTGCTCAGCCCACCTGATCAACCAGGGCCGAAACGTTCGCACTGCACTCGAAAACCCCGGAATCAAGAATGAAGGGAGACACTCGGCCCCGCAGCAGCCGACACTGAGAGCAGCCGCTGCCTTCTCAGTGGCTGGAACCTCCGGGCACCTGCGCCAAAGCCTGCTGGTCCCTGGATGTGGGACACAACAGCAGGACACCCAGGGAACAGAAGGTGACACAAAGGGCTAATCAGCTCCAAAAGGGACAGAAAAGCATCCCAATATGTTTGCATTTCACACTCAGCTAAAAGAAACCGACTGGGCAGCTATTTCACCAGGACTCCAGCTTCCCCTTTCATATTCTCCCCAGCTCGAACGTCAAAGGCAGAGCCCCCCAAGCACCTTCCCTTCTGCCTCGCTCCTCCTGTTTATTGTTTGTCCTTGGATCTGCTCTTCCCACCATCATCAAGATTCTCTGCATCTTGTTTACTGAAGCCTCTCAAAACACTTCCTTTATCTAATCTACTTCAAACAGGTTGAAGCACCCTTCATGGAGCCATCTCTGCACTGGAATCTCATCTCATCCATCAGCTGAGCCTGGTTCTCCACACGCAGCACCGGCCAGATGCTGCCACCCCAAAATCGATTGCACCGCTCTGTCCCGAGGAACAGTGGCAGGATCTGTCCCTCAGCCCGGGATATCTCACTCTTATCACCCCTGTGCAGCTGCGGGAAACGAGATGCTGGCAGGTAAAGCTGCCCAGGGTCACGCAGCAATTAATCCGAAAGCAAGAAACCCCAAGTCCAAGCTCCCAGTTCTCCCCAGTGAGGAGGAGCAGGCAAATTGCAGCTCCAGGAGCTGCCCTGTGCCTGATGCAGACCCTGCGCTCAGCTGCCTTCAGAAACATAGGCTGAGCCGAGGGATCCAACTCCACAGCCACCGTGTTTGCTCCTGCCTGAGGGTCAGCTGCTGGCTGAACAGAACCTGCTCCCTTGGGGGCACCAGAAACACTAAGAGCAACCACAACTACAGCTGATGGGATTGTCTGTGGGTACACGGGGGTGAGGGGGTAAAGCAGACCTCAGGCTGGGCTCTCTGGATGCACCTCCTGTCCTACGCGGACAGAAAACAAGAGGAGTTTGTTTAGAAACAAAGATGAACAGCAGTGGCTAAGGGACCGATGCGCTAGAAGTCCTCGGGCAGCTCTGATTTGAAGGGATGTGCTCTGTCAGGGCACTTCCTGAGCATCACCTCTGGGGCCCCATTGAACAGTTGCTCTGATGGGCTCAAGTGTCCCAAAAGCACAGCTGCTGCTTCCTCGTGGCACCTGGTACCTGCACAAGCAGCGCCCACCCACCCTTCCCTCACGCACCCCTCTGAAGCGAGCCCTGCAGCTCTCGGTGGGCTCAGCTCCAGACTTGGGGTGGGGTGTAGGTCTAGAGAACACGGGGAAGGGAGCTTATCGGGGTGCAACAGCAGAGCCACCCTCTGCTCTGTGTCACGGGGGTATTTCAAAGCAGACCCCAGCAAGGACTTGCTGGCCTCAGAACATGCTTTCTACTCCTGAAACGAGGGTGCTCAGCTGGGAGCACCCAGCTGTGTCGGGCCTGAGCATGGGACTCCTCAGAGGTGCTCAGAAAGGAGAGAACAGTGCGAGTGCTGAGCTGCAGAGTACCTTGTGCGGAGCCCCCTGCACCACACAGACACCTCACACTGGCTTCAGCCTTCCTGTTTTAAATGAGAAATGGCTGTTTCCAAGCAGGAAGATAACAGCCTGGCCTTGTCTGACAGGCAGGTGATTCCCCCTGCCAAACCCTACCCGGAGAGGTCCTCTAAGGGGCTCTCTGTAGAAAGCTTTTACTCACCAGGGGACCTTGTGCAGCCCATCCTAACCTGCGTTCTGCTCGTGCACCCACATGAGCCAGGGAAAGCAGTCTGCTGTGCACGGGCAGCGAGCTCAGGCGGTGACAGGAGGCACAGCTGTGTAAGGGGGGCACTCGAATGCCTTTGACCCCTGGAGCTGAGTACTGGCACATGCACAGGTTCCACACTGCTCTGACTGTGATGCACTGCAGCCCAGCCTCTTGAAGGGGCTGCCCAGGGGGCTGTGGACTCTCCTTCTCTGGAGAAGTTTCAAACCCTCCTGGCCATGTTCCTGTGCAACTGGATCTAGAGGATCCTGCTGTGGCAGGGGGATGGGACTGGATGGTCTTTTGGGGTCCCTTCCAACCCCCAATGTTCTGAGGTTCTGTGAAGTCAGCCCACAGCACAGCTGAGCTGACACTGGCGACAGGGCAAACAGCACACCCTGAGGAGCCGTGGCCTGAACACATCTGGGGTAACACAGACAAACTAGGAGAAAGAGGAGGGAGAAGAAAGATAGGGATCTGTAATGAGAGCTGGCCGAAGAGCTGCTTTAATTCATCGGCCAGCAGTAGCACCAGAGACCTGCAGAGCCGCCTGTGTGTAAACATCGTCCGGATTCACCACGAGGACTGGCAGGGCAACAACTCTCTTCTATTCCGGCTGAACAAAAGACCACGGTACCACCGCGAACAGATGAGCCAGCGGGGATGTGACACACTGCCCTCAAGGCTCGGCCCCAGCCCCAGCGTCTGACGCATCGTGACAGAGAAGGGGGCAAAGGGCAACACCTGCAGAACCACCCCCGTGTCCTACTCGGAAGCAGCTCCTGAGGAGACATCCTCGAGCCAGCAGGCTCCACCTCTTCCATCTTCCTTTCCTTGTCACTGAACACACACTGTTTATAGGCTTAGGGAGGCATCTTTTCTTTCCAGATTGCCTTAACAAATAAAACCCCTGTCGTGCCTGTCTCTTATCACAAAGAGAAGCAAAATACTGCAGGAGTGTGAGGAACCTCTTTGATAAAGGACTGGAAGGGAACCAGAGCTCCCACCTGTCGTATCGCTGAGATGAAAGCCTGGGCAATGCCCCCTGTGTGAATAAAGAAGGCAGGAGCCCGACTGATTTCCAAGATACCCGACTCCTATTTAGAGACACTGTGGTGGCAGGGGATTAACCAGGGATGGCTATAGTGGGGGAGACATGACAGAGGTAGCCACAGACTCACACAGGCAGAGGCATCGACATTCTGCATGTGTGTTACGCAGGAATTTACTGAGCTCCTGTCTGAAACCAGTTCGAAAGCTGCTGCATCTTGACAAAAACGAGTTTCTCTACCCTGTTGCTACAGGTTTCTCTACACCCCGACCACCAGCCCTCCTCACACCAGCAGCTCGGTATCAGCCAGGATGCTTGAGCTCTGCATCTCCACACGCCCCTGCCACCAGCCCTCCTCACACCAGCAGCCTCTGACGCTACAGGCTTGGGGGTGCCAGGTCGCTCCAATAATGTGTCCTCCTGACTGAGCCTCTGCACGTTACACCCCAGCAGCAGGACGGTGTCTCTGTGACAGTGGGGCTGATGTGTGGTGGTCAGCAGAAACACAAACACGGAGCAGTACTGAGGGGCTGATTCACTTGCGGTGACGCTGGGCTAAACGAGAAATAAATAGGCTGACATTTACAGGACTGCCGGAGGGACCAGAGGCTCAGGGAGCCAAACAGGCTGCATGAATTCACCAGCTCTTGTCTGAAGATTCATCGGAAATGCTGGGCCACTGCATTTGATTTGCATGTGGTGTTGCCTGGGCTGGTAACGAGGGAGCTGGCAGACACAATGACTCTGGGGACACAGGCTGTAAATGAATTAGGATGTCAGCAGGATAGAGAAGAAGAACAAACCTGAGCAAACACACTGCCGGCAGCGTCAGTACATTTGAATTTGCCTTGTGGAAGCAGCCGAAGCTCCATGCAACAGGCCCACTCCCTCCACCCTTTCCTCAAACACCTCTTTGACAGTGCTCCTTTCTGCAGGGACAGAGGCTGACGATGGCCTCTGCCACCTGTAGCCATCAGGGTAGCAGATTAAACACCCAGGGCAGGCTGCTGGAAAAGATTTGGTCTGCTTCTAACTGTGGAAAGACTGCATGAGAACACAGGAGGAGGACAGGCAGCACAGGCGAGGGCTCAGACATTTCCCAGCACTGCTTGCTGGGACCCCCCTACGCTGCCGGAACCCCCCTACATGCTAACTTTGTACCAACACAGCAGTCAGGGAGTTGTTCTCCAGCTAGAGTGTCATTTGACAAGATGAACGTGTTCTGCTGTCTCCTCTCATCTCGTGACTGCTTTACCTCCGGAGGAGAAGAGGAGCAGAGAGGCTTTCAGATCTGGCCCTTGCGCTTGGAGTCAGCACTCAGAGGATGTCAGAACTGAGGGGCAAATGTGAGTCTCCTTCTGCTGAGGACATCAGTACAGCAACAAGACAGAGACCCTTCCATGCCCAGAGCTTAGGGTAGTTAACAATCCGGAAAGCAACCTGTGACAAACCCTTTCTCAGTCTTGCAGCCATACCCAGTATTACCTGAGAGCAACAGCAATGCGACCCAGCCCCTACCAACACGCTCCAGCCCCTGCCAACACGACCCAGCCCCTGCCAGCAGGCTCCTATTCACACATGGCTTCCCCTCCAACCTCTCTTTTATTCAGCGCTTCAGCACACAGCAGAAGAGCCCAGCCCTGGGAATTCAGCCCAGGATTCTGCTGTGGGGGTGCACCAGCAGATCCACCGATACTGCTGACGGCTTCGGGATTGTTCCCAGTCCCACTCCTTGGCTTGAAACTGTGGGAGAAGAGGTTACCTGGGTGCTGAGCTCCTGCCCACCAGGGGCTAAGTGTGAAAAGGTTGCTGGAGGCACAGCTGCAGGTGCCATTTCTGTGGGGTCAGAAAGGTCATCTGCAGGTGTGGCCCCTGCGTGTGAGTGCTCTGCTCGCCGGTTCCCTGCGAGGGCTGCACCCGCTGTCTCAGAGCACCCAGGCTAGGGTGAGGACAGCTCCCCGCCGCAGACCAAGGGAAGGACCCCCAACGAGTCCCAAGGGCTCTGCAGATCAAGCTCAGCAGGAGCACCCAGGCCTCCATCGTCCTGACAAGCAACATTTCAATCCAGCAGGGACCTATTGATCTGGGGGAATTAACGGCAAAGTAAGTATCGATCCTGGCTGAAATCGACAGAAGACCTCCCTCCCCAGATGAACAGGAAGGCCGGTCCCACCGGAGAAAGCAGCTCACAAGCCGCAGACGCAGCTCCCCGGCGCAGCGGCACTCTCCTGGGTGCAGAGAGGATTCAATCACCCTTTACTCTGAAAATTAATTGATTTTTCAGCCCCAAAGCAGCAGGACAGTCAGTGTGAAGCATCTCCACTGACTCCAGCAGCCCCTGCACTGGCCCTAAATGGCTGCTCTTTGTTGAGACCTGTAGTCATGGGCCAGAGGCCAACGGGAACAGAGCCTGCAGCAAACAGCCCCTGAGCACCCTCCTGCTTCCCCTGCCCGGGGAAATGGGGCTGTGTGTCTCCCCGTGCAGTCTCCACACATGACACCGCATGACGGGAAGGGGTTCTGGCAGCTGGGCACAGGATGAGAAGAAATGGGGTTCAACTGCAGGAGGGACAAGCCTCAGGGTTACGAAAAATGGTGAAACCTAAGCAAGATCCCAACCAAATGCACAGGGAGACCGCAGCGCCAGCAGCCCCCGATGTGTGAGCAATAGCCCAGACAAGCACCTGTCAGGAGCAGCTGAAGCAGAGACTAATCCACCCTCAGGAAAGCAGGACAGGCTAGAGGCCCTGACGTTATCTCCCCCAGCTTTGCTTTGTGTGGCTCCATAAATTCCCTTCTAACATGACAGAATTAGCAGGTTCAGTTGGCAGCTCCGTCCCCAAATGTTGGGGGACGCCGCCTTCGCAAGCAGAGCTGACGGACTGGGCCTCGTTGAAGCAGTTTATTGTTCTCGTGTTCTATGGGAGCAAGAGAAGAGAGCCCTCGTGGGCACAGCCTTTGTACTCCAGAGCTTCTCTCCTGCCAGGGTAATTCAGGGGGCAGCAAATTGCCCAAGTTTTTTAAACCAGCTGTAAGAGCTTTGGAACTAAAACCACCCAAATGCACATGGGAACCTCAGTCCACCTCTCCCCAGCCCACATCCCGAGACAGACCTGCAGCCAGGAACCTCTCCCTTGCTGCTGGCCATGACAGGGGCAGGTAAGTGACCAAGGATTGCTCGGGAAGCCGTCGCTCCTCGCTTCCCAGACTCAGGCTCTCACGCTCCGGATGTCGTCCCCAGCTAAGCCCACAGCTCAGCGCTGGGCTGAAAACGTACGATGAACCGCTGTGTGCGGAGCAGGCAGCGAACTCCAGCAGCAGCAGCACCTCTGGCAGACAGAGCAGGCAACATCTGTCGTTGAGAAGCATCTACGCTCCTCCTGCAGGGTAGATTCAACTGCTCTGGTACCAAGCAGCTCAGGACACCCCTGAGGAGTCTGTGTGAGTCAAAGACAGCTCTGAACGCACCGGTCAGATGTCTGCTACCTGTAGCTGCAGGCAGAAGGAGCAAGGCTGCAGGTACTGATGGACTCACAAGTTCTCGCTTCACTCCCGTGTCTGCTCAGCTAATTCAAACACCCCTCAGCAATCCCCACGGCGAGCAGAACCAGCCCTCCTGCCCGTAGAAGCGCACGATGCCGAACTCCTTTATTTGCATTGCGGAGGTGTTTAGAGACCGCAGGAAAAGCCAGGGCTTCGTTGTGCCGGGCACCGTACGCTGATTTAATAAAAGGCAGCCCCTACAGCAAACAGCCCACAATCAATAGAGACAAGAGAGGTAAAAGATGTGAGAAAACGCTCTTTTATCAAATCCCAGCTTTCAAACGCAATATCCGCTTGGAGTCACCACCTGAATGAAATCTCAGATCTGAGAGGCTGCCCTTATTACTTCTATCCATAAATATTTATGGCAATTTAACCTCCAAATCCCCCTGTGCTCTGGGCATTGAACACTCCATCGGCATCAGGGGAGCTTGGCATGCCTGGCTGAGGGCAGAACGGTCTGAGTAACCAGCTCGGGGTTCCCCTCCGAAGAGCGCAGCACTGCTGTGCAGCACAGGGCACATACAGCTGGCCCACGGCACCAGAGCTGGCCGAGCCCGTCCCACACAGCCCTCCCACAGCTTGGGCTTCTGGGCTCTACCGCAGGGGCTGCCACTCGTGGCAGCTGCAGAGACAGGGGCAATTCAAAGAACGGCGCTGCACTGCATCCCCGCCGGCACTGGCTGCTCTTCGAGAGGATAAACGAGGGCCAGGAGGTAAATCAAACACATTTGGGTAGTTTATTTTGTCTTCTGCAGCTGGACACGTTACAGCTCAGAGTCTCAAAGACCTGTGGTCCACACCCTCAAGGCCCGCAACCCTTCCCTCTGTCCAGGATGGCTGTGAAGTTCCTGCAGTCGCAGCAGCGTCCGGGGCCAGGGAACCAGCAGCGTCCGGGGCCAGGGAACCAGCAGCATCTGGGGCCAAGGAACCAGCAGCGTCCGGGGCCAGGGAACCAGCAGCGTCCGGGGCCAGGGAACCAGCAGCATCTGGGGCCAGGGAACCAGCAGCGTCTGGGGCCAGGGAACCAGCAGTGTCCAGAGCAATTAACCAGCAGCGTGTAGGGCCAGTGAACCAGCAGAGTCCAGGCTCGCTGGCCTGGGTTTAATCCTACGAGTAATTCCAGCTTGTGAAGGTTAAAGGGATCGGCAGCGTGAGACTGGAGGTTTGTCGACATCCAGCTCCCTTCCTTCCTCCAGTTTTTATTCTCTCCTGTTATGATCTTGGCCAAAGGTGCTGAGAAGCAGTTTCACTGCCATCTCAGTGGGTCTGGACCCTATGGGAGGCTGCGGCAGCTTGTGAAGGGACGAGACAAGGCAGAGGGAGACTCAAGGCAGCCTCGGCAACTCGGCCTCAGGAGAGCTGGTAGCAAACCACTGTACTCACAGTGGCTGACCCCAGACCCGTGAGCACCGTGAGGACTGACTGACTGCACCGGTTAGTTCAAACTAAGTCCTCTTCCTGAGGACAAAGCAGGAGCTGGTCACCGAGTGCATTAACTTACAGCCCCTAGGCAAGCAGGGTACTGAGGGTGCCTGTGCCTTAGAGATGTGTGAGCTCCATCGCGTTGCCACTGAGGTTGGTCCTTCTAAAGCCCATTTCCCTTCCATGAAATCCATTTGCACCTTCCCAGAGGTGTCCCAGCTTGAAGAGAACGAACGGATTTCATCAAGTCCAGTGGAGCCCAGGTCCGCAGCCCTGGGTAGCCTCTGCGCCTCTCAGCAGCAGGTCTGCACCTCCTTCTCCCTGAGCCCAGTGCGGAGATGAGACAAACAACCTTCTCAGGCGGAAGACAAGAGGAAGACCTCGGAATGCACCGAGGGGGAGGCAAGTTCAGCATTTCCAAAGCAAAGACAATGAGCTGCTGGAACAAAGAGGCCGCCTGGGGAGCCTGTGAGGTGCCCACTGCTCCTTGAAGAACAGGCTGGGTAAACATCTGTCCGGAAGCGGAAGCATTTGGGTAGGGCTGCTCATGCCCTAACTCCTCTGGTATCACGAGCTGCAAGCACGGCCACACAGCAGCAATGCCAGCGGGTACTGCCCTTTCCACCCCGAACTGGTGACTCGGCCTGACCTTTTCCCACCGGGTACCTATCCGCCACCACAACCAGCCTCTGGATTTGGCCCTCAGAGCAAAGCTGCAGCGAGCTTGTCCGCGCAAGTGCCGAGAGACTCTAACCGTGTGTCTGATTCTCAGCGATTCTTGGAAGTGTCTTTCAATCTCAAAAGCATCGGGGACATGTTCAAAGGCATCAACACCAATTAGGGACCCAGCTGCTATTAAAAGCCATCAAGAGCCGGATACCTGGATACCATTTGTGCCTTTCAAAGTCTCTGCTGCATCAATTACACTTAGTCCCACTTGAGAGCTGCAGCCAGAGTGGCACAAAACACTCTCAAGAAAATGAGCATCAGCCTGAGGAGGGAAAGGCAGAGCAAGCAGTAATCTACAGAGGTCGCTGGCCACAAAGTGTCCCTGTGACTGGGGTGCAGCCTGGGAGCCAGCAGCAGATAACTGGGCAGGAGACAGCAATGTGCAGAAAGGGAATGAAGGTACTGAATGCTGATCCAGAGAGTCTTTGGGGCTGGCACCGGGTGTGAGCTCCCGAGGGACAGCATGGAAGAGAAGAGAGCTGCTGGCAGTAGGAAGAAATCACTTGCTCAGACACAGCAGAGCAACTGATCCTGCAAGCAGCACCTCAGCCTGAAGCCACCACTCCAGAGTGCATCTGCAGCTCCTCTGCAAACAGCTGCAGAGACCAAGGCCCAACCAGAGGAGCAACTGGAACTCAGGCATCAGGGAACTTTTGCTTCTGCGGTCTTTTGCAGAACAGATGAATTCAGCTCAGTGCCAGCTGTCTTCTTTCACAAGAGAAGGGGTTCATGAGGCACCGCTGAGCACAGCAGCGTAGGCTGGATGCAGAAAGGGTGAGGACCACATCCTGCCACGTAAACCTCACAGCTGCTGAACTGCCTGTGACAAGAGGGCAGCTGAAAGGACTCTCCAAGGCATCCGAGTGTTTAGAGGTGATAATGCAGCTGGCTACTGGAGCAGGACCTGGCATCTGTCCCCTAACAATCAGAAGCAGTAGGGTTTGTGAAGTGTTCAGTGCTCTGTGCACGGAGGGCTGCCTGGAGGGGCACATCCGCTTGCAGAGGCACATCCACCGCTGTCAGGGGCACAGCCACCGCGGTCAAGGGCACATCCACTTGCAGAGGCACATCCACCGCTGTCAGGGGCACATCCACTCGTCATCAGACACCTCTCTGCCCAGGTAGACTAAAAAGCCCTGTTATGTTCTTCTAGCATGGAGCAAACCTTAGCTAACCCTTCACAACAAACGTACAGGACACTGCAGATGCTCTGGGATCTTATGTCTAAGTACCCAGAGCCCCTGGTTTCACACCTTTTCTATGCAAAGCCACGGCCAATCTCCTTTTCACGTTCCACACCTTGGCTCAGACCTGATCAGCAACAGGCAGCAAAGCCGCAGGAAGCACTCACAGCACAGGCACTGCGCCAGACATCTTTGCAGGGGCTGTAGAAACCCTCACACAAAGAGTTAGCACAAAGAGTTACGCAAAGAGTTAGACTGTCCCCTCTCCCCTTCCCTGCAGCTGCAGGTCGCCGGCCAGCACATGCGTTGGCCTTACCGTGCCCATGTGGGCGCTCGCACTCCCCCAGTACAGACCAGCAGCAGCTGTTTGCACCAGGCAGAGGCCCAGCAATTCTTTCTAACTGCTGTTTGCAAACGAAACCCGCTGCAATACAATGGGGCAGCCTTGCGAGGCTGTGGTGCCAGGCAGAACAGCGGCCTGCGAGCTGGTATGAGCTTACAAATCATTTCTATGGGCACTTCTAATAATACGGAGAGTGGAGCAGAAGGAAGAGGGACGTATATCAGAAGGGCTCTAATCTGGCTCTACAGTCGAGGTACAAGAATAGAAAGGGCGAGCAGCCATCCATCTCGGCCCCCGCCGCTCCCTGTGCTGGGGGACGCGCCTGACGGGAACGCTGCTGCTCAAAGGCTGCTTTTACTCGTTACTGATGGATTGGTCGGTAGCAGCAAAGTTAACAGAGGCTGTTAAGTAAAGTTCTGGTTGAGGAGGTCTGGGAGTGGCTGGCTGAGGCTGTCACACAGCAGAGGCTCCTGACAGACCTAGCCAGAGGCTCCTCCATTGCTCTCCCCCACCTGCCTGGACATCTTTCGGAACCAATTAAACTCTGCAACTCCCTGGAAATTAGCTGCATCCCTCAGGTTCTGCAGAGGTTTCTCATGGGCACCATTTACCCCGCCCCAGCAACACGAGTTACACCACAACCAGCGGGGATTGCAATGGTTTGGAACAACTTCCCCGGAGGGGCTGTGTGGGCTGACACACACAGAGCAAACGATGTGAAGGGGTCTTCACACAGTACTCCAAGGGGTCCCTCTCCTCTCAATACAGGTAGCAGCCTTACTGAAATCAGCCTCAGCAGGAGCCTCTCACATCCTTGGCCAAGAAAGCAGCACCAGCCGAGGGCACCCGGGACGTTCCTACTGCAGGAACACACCGGCCCCAGAACTCAGCTCTACCTTCTGATACCCCTGCTCTGGCTGCTCAGCCCTTCCCAGACAGGCTCTGAATTACTGAAACGCTCTGCCGAGCCTGATCTTCCAGCAGACCCTGATGTTTTGAAAAGGCAGGCTCGGGGGAGTCCATCCTCTGCAAACCCCATCCTGGCTGCTGGCCCAGGCAGCTCATTCTCGCTACCTGGGGAAAGAAACTAGGTTGTCTGCAGGACTGGATCAGGCTGATCAGCAGAGGCTCCTCTCAGCTGTGCGGGGCTGCAGCTTCCTCTGCTTTGAGGAATCACGAGTTCTCACATATAGAATCATAGAATCATTAGGGATTAGAGAGGACCTCGAAAGATCATCCAGTCCAGTCCCCCTGCCACAGCAGGATCCCCCAGTTCCAGTCACACAGGAACATGGCCAGGAGGGTTTGAAATGTCTCCAGAGAAGGAGACTCCACAACTTCCATGGGCAGCCCCTGCCAGGGCTCTGGCACCCTCACTGCCAAGAAGGTCCTTCTCACACTCATGTGGAACCTCCTCTGCTCCAGCTCACACCCATTGCCCTTCGTCCCATCACCAGATGACACTGAGCAGAGCCTGGCTCCATCCTCCTGACACCCACCCCTCACATATTTATAGACATTAATGAGGTCACCCCTCAGTCTCTTCTTCTCCAGGCTAAAGTGATCCAGCTCCCTCAGCCTTTCCTCATAAGGGAGGTGTTCCACTTCCTTCATCATCTTTGTGGCTCTACGCTGGACTCTCTCCAGCAGCTCCATGTCCCTCTTGAGCTGAGGGGCCCAGAACTGGACACAACACTCCAGATGTGGTCTCACCAGGGCAGAGTAGAGGCAGGAAGAGAACCTCTCTCAATCTGCTAACCACCCCTCTTCTGATCCACCCCAGGATGCCATTGGCCCTTTTGGCCACAAGGGCATGTTGCTGGCTCATGGTCATCCTGCTGTTCACCAAGACCCCCAGGTCCCTTTATCCTACGCTGCTCTCCAACAGGTCAGTCCCCAGCCTATACTGATATCTGGGGTGGTTCTTGCTCAGATGCAAGACTCTACACTTGCTTTTGTTGTACTTCATTCAATTTCTCCCTGCCCAGCTCTCCTCTCCAGCTGTCCAGGTCCCGCTGAATGGCAGCACAGCCTGCTGCAGTGTCAGCAACACCACCCAGCTTTGTGTCATCAGCAAACTTGCTGTCAGTGCACTCTAATCCCTCATCCAAGTCACTAATGACTAGATTGAATAGTACTGCTCCCAGTACTGACCGTTGGGGAACTCCATGAGATACAGGCCTCCAACTGGACTCTGACCACTGCTGTCTGGCTTCTATCCTGCAGCCAGTTCACAATCCACCTCTAGACCACACTGCCTCAGTTTGGCTGATAACTGTCTCCTGTTTGTTGCTACTTACCATGTTGCTGTCTTTGGCAAAGAAAAAATGTCATGATCTCTTGAAAGCTATTAGAGGATGTGTTTTGACCTCTCACAAGCTTCTCCAGGGCTGTCAAGGTCATGAATAAATAGAGCCAAACATGTTCCTGATCAAGGATGCTATGACCCTTCACAATTTCTATTTGTCTAAATAGATGTGGCCATGCAAATTGCTCTTCTAAGTTTTGACCAAGGTTTTACCTGCTCTTCTAGAGTGTTACATGGTTATTGTAACTTGCGTTAACAACTTCCATACTTAGCTGCTGCCTTTCACTATATCTAGGGAATAAATTGTGACTCGTGAGGAAAAGACACAGTGATTACAAAGTTAGATATCCTGATACAGCATAGGTCAGTGGAATTACAAAGATGCAGTTAGTAATCTTTGTAGTCTTTGCCCTGCCTACTTATTCACTATAGTGGGTACCTCAAGGCAGTGATGGTCACGTCAGCGGATTTGGAAAATATTTGAGAACAGTTTATTGAGAATTTGATTTTTTTGAATAACCTAGTTCTGCTTTTAAAATCAATTTTTATCTAACAGGTGTTTTGCCTAACAATATACAGTTCCAGGTGGTGATACTTGGGCTGACTAGCTGAGCAGTTCATTTCTTGAGACAGATATTACTTACTTGCAAGGAGTGGAAAAAGAGTCATACAATAGAATGTCTGTATTGTGTAGACTGTCTGACAAAGACATGTAATCTGAAGTTTGTGCTAAAATACCAACAAACTTCAAATCACCAAACACTCTCTCCCAAAAAACCAACTTAAAAAGACTTTCTACTGCTTCAATTTAAACTTTATATGCTCAAACCTCTTTCGCCTATTTCAATGGCTTCTAGTAGGCATCTAGTATCTTGGATTCTCCTGAGGATTTATATTCCTGGAACACTTATTTCTGACTCCTGATACTTTTAGTATTCTGTTTTACCTATGTCTGTTGTTGCCAAAGTTTAAATACTGTTTAACAAATTCATATCAGCTACCAGCCAGATGAAAATAAATCATTGCACTGGATTGCACCCAGAACAATTAAATCAAACTACTGGGTTCTACCTGAAAAAGGGGGGGTTCATAGTTGGAAAAGAAAATATGCAGGCTGTTTGATGCCATGGAGTAAGTCACAGTCTGTTAAAGCACTACAGATAACTTAGTGGGTTTTTTTTATCAGAGCCCTGTATCAATAGGCTTATCTCAAATTTTTCAGCCTCTCAGTATCTTTATAGGCTTTCCCAATAAACAGCACTACAGTGCAAGCTGATGTCTACACTGCAAAATTGCAAAACAAGAACAGAAGATAACAGCAGGGACTACTTTATCTATTTGATAAAATAATGACCACACGCTTCATGCAGGGTTGGAGGCAATGCTCAGCAAGTAACTTTGCCTTGCAATCAATCAATTTTACAAGAGGCTTCCTAGGATTCCTTATTAGAATGGGAAGAATCATATCTTTCTCTGAATGGTTACTGCTGCCTTATGCATCCATGAAGTAACTTGCCTTCCATAATCAAATCTTGCTTCTATCACTCAGTGTTAATGATCCCACTAGACAGTGAATGTAGTTCTTAGGGCAGATGCACTCGTGTAGTAAAAAGGATGATTGTGTCAGCACAGACTGTTTGCACACTTGTAAAATTTCAGTTTGTACAATTTCTTCCTGTCAATGATTTTATTTGTCCTTCACGACACATCAACTTACCACAGCCAAAGAGCAAGTTGCCTGCTGTCTTCCACACTGTTGCTTTTCACTTGACCACAAATTATTGTAATGTGGTAGGCAATTACGGCTGCTGCAGCTGCAAGTATGTTCAGTTAAACTCAAGGTTGAATGAAACAGTAGCTTAATTTTGGACCTCTGTCATGTCTGTCTTTTCATAATAGGTCGTCTTGTTTTTAGTAACTTTGCAGGGAGAAAATGAAAGATAAACTCAAAATTTAGAGAATTTAGAATTTTGTTTTTTCTGAGAACAAATTTTTTAAGAAGAATTAATGACATTCTCAATGGGGAAAAATGCAGCAATTAAGTTTAAAAATAGTAAGTTTGTGTAACGATAAAACTTACATCAATGGAGTTTACTTGGGTGGAGGGAATCTTACGTCTATCAAATCCCATGACCACCTCCTGCCTAAAAATTGTATAGGGACAGACTAATTTCAAGCCAGTTTTCCATACTTCTATGTGAGCACTTTTGTGTGTGTGTTTTTACCTTGTGACAGGTATCCTGTCCCTGTACTCCATAGACAGTGAAGGGTAGAGCCATGAATGGGGCACAGGTCTTCTCAGGTGGAAGGCAGCAAAGACTGAGGCTTTTCTAGTCTTGCAGGTACTGCTTTAACTTAGGTTCTTAACCTGCTAAATGTTGATCTGAATAAAATATAAGTTGTCACTTTTAAATGTTGGTGGCTAAATAGCCATCACCTGTGTGTCTAAGTAGATTACAGTTATTCTAATTTACACAAGCTGCCTTTTGCTGAGGCGCAGATAGTTGTGTGTGAGTCCATGCAGTGCTGTTTCTCAGATGGAACTGACACTATTGGTTTGAGGAACACAACTTGCTTTTCCTCCTGCCTCTGTGTTGTCTCCTGCCTTGTAAGGCATTTAACACTTTTAAAGAGTTTCTCTAACACTGCCAAAGGCAGGGATTGCCTGCATTATAATTGCCAGTCAGAGAAAGCTAAAGCTGTTTGGGCTACTGTTCTCTGGCACCTTCTTTTCTAACTGTTTTGCTGCATGAGAGAACAGTAATGAGACAAATGGATTTCTAAATGGAGTAGTTTCATGGGCCACACTAGGATTTTTTTGGTGCGGATCGACTGGATTTCACTTTGTTCGACTCCAGTGAGACACTATGTACATGTTCTGTGATAACACAAATAACACAAGATAGAGGAATTTATTGCTCAGGGCAGAACAAGCAATGAGTACACTTTAAGTCTTACAGGCTTGCTCTCAGGCTTCATAAGACCATGTAAAGTACGCAAGTGAGGTGAGGTCTGGTTTTGGCACACATCTGAAAATGTAGTAGTATAGTAGCCAACAGTCATAAGAATTCCGTGTCCCCATAAATGTCATGTGGCTGTTTATGATTTTTAGTAAGTAGTCTCGGTATACATGGTAGTTATGTAGTAAATACATTTTTATTATTAGACTTGTGAAGAAATGCCTTAAATCACTAGTGAATAGAGTTTTGTGGTTTGTACGATCAGCAACTTGTGCTGAACGTTGAGCCTCTTTGTAATAAAAACCTTGTGCATTCAGGCTGCAAAGTAAGGGGTAGATAAGAGGCAAATAGTTTCTTTGGTACAGAAGCTAAATTTCTTCAAAATGAGCTAACTAGATCTTGACAGTTGTAGTGCAGTTATTTCACTTTATTTGATCTGAAAGCCTTACCTTCTAGTGTATAAATATATGTAACGCATACATTTATTTTCAGGTTTTGTGTTATGAGGCTATTAGTGGTGGTGGTTGTGCTGAGACAGGTGCTAGTCAACTCAAGATATGAATGTCTCAGAAATAACACTGTTTCCAACAAATACATATATTTAATTACATAGTTGACTGTTCTGGATTGATATTTAGGTGAAAGCATTGGTAAAGCATTCACATTGCCTACTGTACACGAAGACATCTTCTGCCTTGCAAATTCCTCTTCAATTTAGATCAGGCTTGACCAGCTATTAAAAGCAGAAAGAGCAGCCTAACTCAAATTGGAGGCTATCTGCAAGAATAAATCAATGAACTTCATGGGTTACTTCAAGGTTTAATGTGGGGTTTTATTTTCATATGATTTCTGAGTAGTCGGTGGATATTGTCCTATGACAGTCACCAGGCTTGCTATGCATGTTTATGATTTATATAACAGAGCAGGAAGGCTGTATTTTTAAAGAGGTAGAGCAGCTGTACAAATTTAACTGGATTATTTTTACAACTCAGTCATTTTTGCACCCCCAGTCTAGTCCCAGCTAAAAATATTTATCTGAAGTGTTCCTTCTGTTGTCAACATGCAGTTGTGCAAAGCTTGATTAAAAAACAAGAATGACTCAATGTAATAAATGTCTATCAAAAATAGACTTCAGGAAAAATACATGCATCAGTCACAATCTTACCAGAAGCAGATGATCTATTTTTCATTCAGCATATCTAAATGAAGAACCCTCTGCCATAAGAAGGCAAGCAGAAATGAGTGTGTCCTTCTATACACATTCTCTCACAACTAAGTGCTATGTTAATCAAAGCCTAAAGCTTTATCTTTTCTAATTCATGTAACGTGTACCAGATTAAAAGAAATCCGAGCCCCATAAATACAAACATATTGCAAATTGGTGCAGGGACAAAGAAATGTAATGGTTGTTTCTGAGAGGTCTTTTAAAAATGCACATAGCAAATTCATTGCAGGGAAATAAAACTCTAGAAATCATTTTTGAGAGTAGATGATGTAGTTCCTCTGTAGTGTGTTTGTTGTAAGGTCTGTAGGCCCAGTTTGAACACTTTAACGGGGAGAAGAAGAATGGCACCTTCTTTGAAACGAAGTGTCCTGCAGTTTGGCTACCCAGTGATATGTTGTGTGTGACCACAGTTTAGCTGCTGTTTTGGAGGAGATTCATTCTGCTGCTTTGAGAGAGAACTGCAGATCTCCATCATCATTAGGTGCTGACTGCAGAGTTCTATCCTATGAAACGGGATTGTAATACTGGAGCCCTTTGCTAGAGGCCACAGTAAAACAAGCACGTTAATTCTCTACACACGTTAACGTTGTGTTGGGAGCAGTGCAGAAAGGAGCAGTGTTATCCTGTGCAATGTCAAGCACAGCAATCTATGTCCTGTGTCTTTTCTCTCTCATATGGTGGTGCACGTAAAAATTGCTGTTTATCCACTTGGGTAATAAGGATCTTAAACATAAACAGCATGTCTGGGATATAAATTCTCTATCAGAACAGAAGTCTTCCTTTTGACAGAAAGAATCTAGTGGGTTCCAGCTTTTGGCTATCTAGTTACTGACATACCCTAATTTCTGTCACTCACTGTTCAAATAGTTAAGTATCTCTTAGCAAGAGAGTAGCAGAGAAGCACTGATATAACTACTGAGCAATAAGAGTCACATGGGCTGTGGCAATCCTCTGCTTGTCTCTGCTGCAATTAATATTTATTCATATACAGTCAAATCAGTGCAGTAGAAGATTGAGAGGGAGTGTTCCCAAAGCAAGCAATAGCTCAGAGTGAACTATACCTGATGAATGCAAGGCTAAGCAGGACTGGAATTGAAATGCAGTTCTCCTACTGTTTAGGTAAGCCCTTTGACTGGTAGTGTAGTGGTTATTGCAGGGTTACTACCTCTCCAGTTTGGATGACCACCTGTAAAAAATAGAAGCACAGAAATTTTTATTGTAGCTAACAAAGCTATTATCTTCATAAGAGAATTATTTCTAGCAACGAGTTCTCTGCGGTTAGTGATGTGACATTAAAAACATTTTAAAAAATCCTATCTCTTTTTATTAAACTTAAAAATAGGGAGGATGTTCCAGCCTAAGAGGCCAGCCAAAAAACTTCCAAGTCACAGTCCAGGCCTGCAAATAGCTGTTTTGCAGTGATCCAGTGATACAAATATTGTTTGGATGGAGTAGATGATTATTTAGCATAAGTGATTATTGCACCCAAAACAATCATTAATGCTGACAATACTGTCAATCTGGTGCATGAATCATCAGAGCATTAAACACATTTAAAAATCTACCAAAACCAAACCTGTTAAGACTGCCCACTGATGGATTGTCACTCTGTAACCGTAATAATGCTGTGAGATTATTTCCTTTTTATCAAAACAGCAACTGTAGCGCCTCTTCCTTTTAATTTGTTTTATTATCTCCAGCTCTGTCAGAGAATATAGTAAATAAAACCATAGCTATAAAAAACAAATATTATATATAAATGTGCCATGAGTTGCAGTCTGACATAGTAATCATTCATTTAATAATTTGCAATGTGGCAGTAATAAAATTCATAAATAGTCAGAAATAGCAGGGTGAAAACATGCCAGAAAAAATGATGATGATTTTATCAGGTGTTTAAAGTTCTGGTTGTTAGCTCTAGGGGAGAAACAGTTCTTGTAGCTGAGGAATAGCAGGTGACTTGCAAATCAATATATTTTGGAAATTATCTTTGTAACCTTTAAAGGAAGTAATAAAATATACTTAGAGGGAGAATTATGAGTCTCAGCTCACATGCCGAATAACTGAATGCATATGGAAATTAATATACCTTGAATACAGATTAGTTCAGGTTTTGTATTTTTTCAAGCCCTGAATTCCAGTGGATGTAGATCAGTTGTGTGACACAAAATGGCCAGCAAGAGAGTCCAGAACTGGATCTGTAATTTACGTTTCTTTCTAGACAGTTAAATTAAAACTAACTCAGACATGACCAAACTTCTCATGTGGAGGTAAATCTGTTGACATGACATCAGAAAATGCATTAGATCTGGAAATAGTGCTGAAGATATGCCTCCACTTGTGGTGTTATTTTGTGTTAAGCAAGGAATTGCAGTTACTAGATAATAAATGGTAAACAGGACTATCAAATTATAGCAGCTTTGTAAAATGGCTCTTGTTGTTTCCACGTACCTTAACTCTTGTCTACTCTTCTGGCCATCTCCAGAATGCCCAGTTCTGCCTTTTGAGTCCCATTAATTCTCTAGGTGTCTAGGCGCTGATCTTAGTTTGGTTAATAAAATAAATCACCAGCTGTGTGGTTACATTTAGGTCTATAGCGGGTTGATGCCAAAACAAATACCCACTAAAGCTGTTTTAATAAAGCTCGTCAGAGGAAAGAGAGAATAGTGTAAGTCCTAGGCATTAAGGTTATGCCAGGGAGACAACGTTCACCAACGAGTATTTCAGGTAAAACAGACTTGGGGAAAATGAATTGGATTTACTACCAATCAAATCAGCAGGATGAGGAAAAACTTTAAAAATTGTTTTCCCCACTTTTCTTCCCAGACTTCACTCCTCATCTGTCAGTCTCCTACCCCACCTGTGGCAGAGAGGAATGACAAAAAGGAGTTGCAGTCTGGCACATTGTTTCTGTTAAGTCTTCCTCTTCAGAGAAGGGGACACTCTTCTCTTGTTCTAGCGCAAGGTCTCTCCCACAGGAGAGAGTCATGTATGAACACCTTCGACATGAGTTCTTCCCACTGCTTTTTGTTCTTCACAAGTGCTCTGCTGTGGGTCCTCTACACTGGCTGCACTCCTCCAGGGACAGACAAGAACAAGGTCGTAAGTCCTACCAGCAAACCTGCTCCAACATTCTTTCCATGGTATTGCTAAGAGCCTGCTCCAATGTAGTCTTCCCGTGGGGGTCAGAGTCTCCTTTGGGCATTAACTTCCAGTGCCTGGATCAACACCACCTTCACTGATCCTAGTGTCTTCCACATACTCTCATTCCTCTTGCTATCTGTAGTTATGTCATAGCTACACAAAATATATACCACACCCCTACTTCCAAAATGTTATGAGAGGCATTACCACCATCACTGACTGGTTCAGCCTTGGGCAACAGTAGGTCCATCTTGGAGCTGGATGGCAATGGCATCACCAAAGCCTGCTCCCTGTGTCCTGCCACAACCACCCAGTTACAGGGTCTAACTTGGTCTGGTGAGGTTTACATGCACTCATTCTTCCTGTTCCCTACATGCTGTGGTTCATAGTACAAGCCTAATAACTGCCTCAAGACTTGTGCATTGTGAGAACGCAGATACCTATTTGCAGAACTGCTTGTAAGCCCAAAGTCCCTGATGGGGTAAAAAGTGTTGTATGTAGCACATGACCTCTTTGTAAAATGGTGAAATAAACTGCTTTTGAAGGGTTGCCTTTGAGTAGTGTGCATATATGTGCAAAGAGACACCTCTGTTGTTCCTCAGAATTAAATTCTAGAAAAAGAAAATAAGGGGGAGGTGAGAGAAGATGCTGTTTGTGCTTTATCCAAGTTTGATAATTACTTGTTTGGGTAATTTTTTCCTAATCCATGTAGCTACTGATTTGACAATAATGTGTGTTACCTCACACAATTAACTATGCTATACCATCTTTCTTCACTTTTGAACTGCATTTTCCAAGTTTTCTACTGAAACACTGCTTGATTGCATACAAATTAGAATCATTAGTAACTTTAGCAGTAGATGGCACTATAAGGTGTTGTGTTAATTTATACTATTTTCTATGAGGAGTTGAAGTCTATTCAGACTTCAGAATGGATGAGATGCTGTAAGGGTGTTTAAGATGCAGTAACAGGCTTTTTCTTTTTCCAAGAAGAGCTTTTATAAAAAAGATTAATTGCTTCAGCAATCAAATCTCTGTGAATGTAACTGCCATAAACAATCACGTCATATCTACTGGTGGTTCTTCTACATTTTCAAAAGGTATTAAGTCCTCAAAATGCGAAGGATAACACTCTGCCAACAGAAATTAAAAGTACATAGAAATGCTATAAAAAAAATCTCAGCATACCTCAAACTTTCTTTTCCAGATAACTTATTTTACTTTAGCTGGAAGAATTATTTCAGGTCTTTCTGGTTTTAACAGCCATTCCCGTGAAAGTTATGATTAGAAATCTGTTTGATTACTGTAGGGAACCTTTTGTCTCCTCAGACTTACTGTAAATGATGCCAGTATTATTTTGTCCTAATAAAACTTCCTGTGCTCCTTGTCCTTACACCCCTTGGTGCAAGCCATTAAACTGTGAATGCAGAACAATGTGACTTCCAGTTCTGAAAAGAGACAATGAAATTGTATTGAATTTAATCACAAAAGTAGAATGATGGGGCTGTTGTAATGAATAAAGTTCAGCATACACACATCTTTAAAAATCAGGAACTTCAGAAATACAAGTCTGTCTTTTTGTTTCTCCTTAGTAAGTGAGCTATCTGGTGACATGCTGTTCTGGCACTGACTCAAACAAGGACTGGAAAAAAGCTATTTCCTCCTGTCCTGCTTGGAATTTCTTGCTTACCTTAGTATTTTAATTGAAATGTGCTTGAAATGATCATAAATCACTAAGATTGAACTTGTTATATACTAGTCTAATTTTTATTTTAGAATTTAAAATAGTAGCCTGTGATAAGAGAAACTTTTCCCTTAAAGACCATCCTCTATCCGTCGTTAATTGAGCAGTGCAATGTCAGAAGTACATGTGTATCTATTAGTGCATGAGGAGCAGGTGTAACAGCTAATACTGAAATATAACTTGATTTTCTTTATTTGTTTGGGTAAATGAGCCATTGAAAACTCAAATGTTGTTAGTCAGGTGTATGCACACAAACGTTTTCTCACACACAGGAAAAGAAAGCTGAGACTAAAGATGGTCTACAGGTAACTTCAAATGAAGCTGCTTGCCTCGGTTTTGCTTTCTGTTTTCACCAGAGATTATTTCAGAAATGCAGTAAGAAATAAGGAGATTATAGCTAAACTTCAGAGGACTCATACTGTCTGTTCACATGCTTCATCCTTTAATGACTGTATCTTCAAAGAAGCAGTGGCATCTTCATCTCAAAGAGTATTTATGAAGTAATTTTTTAAGCAGTGTTCACTGTGTTTTGATAGGCTTGTCAAGCAGTGATTCTAAATGCAGTCATTCAAGATTACAAGCCTCAAGTTAAACCGTTTTGAAAGTCTTTCTATTGTCCTCAATGAGTTTTGGATTAAACCATTTATTGGGCATTCATCCTTAAATCATATTCCTGATTCCTGCCTTTCTAGACTCTTCACTGGTGTGTTCCTGCTGCTTTATCTTTTGTGAGAAATCATCATTCGCCAGTAAACTGGATCCAGAGAGACTTCTGAGGAAAGTTTAAATTATTGTAAGAGTAGTCTCCTACTGAGTAGGCACACCACTCATAGATTTAGTTTGAGCAGTGACTTATTTCCCTTGACCTGGCCCAACTTCCATCCCCTGTTTCCTCATTGACTGAGTGAGTGCTGCAGGGTTTACAGCCTATCTGAAGAGCCTAATTATTAATTTTTCTGATTTTCCCCTACTGCTTGCTCTCCCCTGGCCCCTTCTTGTTTGTTATCCTCTTTCATGATATTGATCAGCTTGTCCTTTAACCACGAGGCTGGTTTTGGTAGAACAATGCTATCCACGAGGTAAGTCATAAGCCTTTAGGCTCTCTCTTCTTATCAGGATATGTTCAATTCACATATTGAATTACTCAAAATAGAGTAATTGCAAAGTTAGTATAACTTGGAAATTAAAGGCAAGACCTTATCTCTGCCAGCTAGCTACTCTTTCTGGGTATATATGGGCTAAAGAAGCCTGTCCTCATATCTCATGTTGTGCAAACTCTCACTTGAAAACTTTAGACTCTCCACATCTCATACAAACTCATCTTTTAAATTGTAATGCTGTTTATTTTCCTGTGCTGAGATTCCTGAACTGTGATAACACTCGCTGTACTCCCGTACCTTACTTTAAGAGGAAACTTATACTATATCTATGAAACAGAATAGGGGTGGGATTTTTGACACAGAGTTTATTAGGGTTAGAAAGGGGCTTCAAAGGCCATTGAGTCCAACCCTCCTGCTCAGGCACGATACAAATTACTGAAAAGTATAACCACCTAAAAAGTCTAAATCAAACCACAACAAACACATCCAGATGGGGTCTGAAACACTTCCAGAGAAGTGGATTCCACAACCTCCTTGGGTAACCTTGTTCCCATATTTAATAAGCTTTGCTGTAAAGAAGTTTTTCCTTATACTGAGGTGAAACTTCCTCTCTTCAAGTCTGCATCCATTACCCCTTGTCGTGTCTGACAAAACACTGTTTAGACTGTTTAGGCAGGACAAATTCCTAGAAAACTTGACTTTTCCAGACAAATCTTCAGAAATGACAATATCCAGCTCTCTTCTGCTGCACTTTCATATGCCGTTGTACTGGCTGCCAGTTGGGCAGGAATGGCCTGTGATGCACTTGAAGGCCAATGTGCTCAAGCTCCAGTAGCCCACCTTCTTCTGCTTGTGTCCTTCTGCTGCTCCAGCAGCTCTGGAGCAAAGTACTGTAGGGTCCCAATAAAGGATGTGCGTAGGCTGCCCTGGACTAACTGCTTAGCATAACCAAGGTAAATGATTTCATTCATTAACCTTTGCTCTCCTTGTTGGTTGTTGCTTATTAACATACTAAGGATTTCATGTTTTTCCTTTCCTCACACTCTACATCTGGCTTTCCTTGCAAGCTGTCCTTTTTATGCTTTTCTTCTATTAGCCTCTTCCTACTTCAGGCACTTTTCAAGGACAAGCTTTGAAGTAGAAGACTCCTCTTTTCTATTTTTCTGGCATTCCTCTATTTTATTTGAGGTAGAGATTCTAGATAACACAAAGCTGGGAGGTGTTGCCAACACCCCAGCAGACTGTGCTGCCGTTCAGCAAGACCTGGACAGGATGGAGAGCTGGGCAGAGAGGTACCAGTATAGGTTGGGGACTGACCTGTTGAAGAGCAGTGTAGGAGAAAGGGACCTGGGGGTCCTGGTGGACAG
>JAOXOE010000694.1:9462786-9476164 GCA_028565055.1 Phoeniculus purpureus
TCCTGCTGTGGCAGGGGGATTGGACTAGATGATCTTTCAGGGTCCCTTCCAATCCCTAATGATTCTATGATTCTAACTAAGGCGGCGTCTCCTTAAACAACAAAAACTCTAAAAGTTAATGCACCAAATACTTTCCCGTTCACTCTTTCTAGACTTGGAGAAAAGTACTGTGTTTCTTGACATTCTGCAGGACTTGTTCCCAAAATCAGAATGTGGTTCCTTGGCATCTTGCTGAAGTACTGTAGATCATGTGCTTGGTACATATGCTGAACCGGACTGTATACTTACTGAAGCATATTTTGAAAACTCCCCCCACAAAATGTCATATATAAATAGAATTGCTTTAAAATATTGCAGGCATCTGGTTTTGTGCCAAGCAGGCACAAAAATATTTCAGGCATCTGGTTCTGGATTTTTGTGCCTTTCTGGTTTCTTGTGTGTTAAAGAGTCAATTATTGCAAACTACCTCTGCAATTTCTGGATCGTTACCCATCTACCCTTAAGCAAAAATATCCTTGTTCAGAGATTGCTTACTGTTTAATCTGGACACTTTACATTTGTAATACTTCGAGATTTGAAGCATCTGTTTCCTTAACATTATCACTATTATGTTTTAAGTTGCTTGTTGTCTACAGAAGACAGACCCATTCGCAGTGCGTGAGACTGAGTTGTTCTCTAGAAAAGGAGTTCAAACTAGATGACATTTAAGGTTCTTTCCAACACAATTCTATGACATTCTGGTGACTATCATCTGTTGATTCTATGAAATACCAATGTCCAGTAGTAGTGATTAGAACAATTACTAGCACTGTTATTGATGTGTTTTCTCTTTGCTGCTGTTAGCAAAGGGCACACTTTATTTTCTTTCCATCTTTACTACTGTAGGTTGAATTATGACATTCTCTAAAATTAACAGCAGCTCAAAAACATCTGGAAGCTGTTTCTTCTTCTAAAAATTACTTGTTATACAGAGTGCTCCTACTCTTTCCATTTCTGTTCCCTGCAGCTCTTCACAGTAGACACTAACGCTCAATTTTGGAGCTTCTTTCGGTCACCTACATACTTCTGATATGTGCCCACTGCTAGTGAATATGAATGAAATGAAAAGAAATCCCTCAAAACTTCACAATAGTTATTGTATAGACTGGTAGAAACAGGCAGGCTTACATAAAATACTGTAGAGTACAATTTTTAACAAAACCTTCCTGTAATTATTTGATGAATGGATGTCAAAATGTGTTTCAATAATTTGTTTGAGAAAGGAAATTTTATTAAACTAGAGGCATAAAACTCACACATAATGCAAATACTTAAATTCTGAAGTTTTATACAGTACTGTGCATATGAATACAGCTGTGTGAATTAATCATTGTGCATAACTCATGGGCCAAATTTAAGCCTTTTATGCTGATGCACATAATTTTGATAGTTTTCATTTTTTAACCCTTTATAGCACTTCAATGAAATCTTTGTAAGAACAAACCTAAGGTGGACCTCACTATAAAAAATACTTGGCCAAAGTGATGGTGTGGGAATCTGATGTGTCTTAGATGTCTATTAATCCTTTTTCTTAGAAAAAGAAACACATTCATCACAGGCATCATAATCACTGATTGAAAAACTTGCATAATGACCAACTCAGACACTCGCATCTCTTCTTGGATTAAAACATTTATACACAAACTTAGATTTCAGAGTAATCTGAAATGTTGAGCAAATATAGATGAGTAACTGGCTTTGAAAATAAGAAACTGATAACAGATTCCCAAAAGGTGATTATTGATGGCTACTCTTTTGAATTTCCCTCTATTTGAGAAAATCACTGTGGAATAAAGAAGAGCATTCTGATAGTAAACTGGAGTGTATAAGGCTAATGCGTAATTAGCCTATTTCTCTTTAAGTACTGTCAACACTATAAACCTACGTAACAATCCACATAGAACCAGTCTGCATTCAAGCTTTAGCTTGGCTTGGTAAAAGCAGATGGAAAGTACAAACACATCCATTCTGACATTTTTTTGTTTAGCAATAATGTCTAATTCTTTTGGAGACAAAGTACGCACATAGTTGTGTATCTGTAAGTACATAACTATTCCAACACATTGTTGTAAAAGAATGAATAAACATAAATACTTTTACAAAGGAGAAAATAAATGTTGATCTTGAGGGATGCTATGACCTCTTTGCAGTGACTGTTGTCCTAGATGTCTCTGGAGTAATTTAACTCTCTTCAGGTAGGACTAAAAGTTGCTAGTGGTGGGAATTAAGGCATAGGGCTTTAACAGGAAAAACCCTTCATTGCAAAGATGGCTTAATAGAAAACTATTTATTTGACGTAAGACTTGCTGGGATCAGGTAGTTGCTATACTGTTGACCAGACTGGATCACGCTCATCATTTTGTACTTTAAGCTTATGTCACAGTTAAGCAAATTCTGTAGCTTGTTCCTCTGCTGGTGCATTTGGAAAGCGTTGACCAATTTCTTCTGTTTTATTGCCTTGAAGCAGCAGTATTCTAGAGGGTTATTTGTATGAGTGAAGCACTTAAAAATAGAACAGAAAATAGAACTTCCAAGCTGGCAGACATAGAAATGAGAACTGGTAGGTAGGATTATCCCACTGAAATATTTCAATAAACTGTTGTTGAACATTTTGACTCAGCAAAAAGCTTATGAAACAAGGACAATGACATTCCCTTTGAAACCAACACACTGTTTGATGAAGCTGGAAAGACTCTAAGTCTCAAATGAGATGGTTTTGGTGCTTATCTTATTCTGAAAGTTGCAGATTTAGCTAAAAATATTCCCCAACAGAAATGCAAGACTTCAGGGTCTATGCTGCTGGTTGAAATCTGTGAGATAACAAGGGTAGATAAGTTTCATTTCCCCCCCGTTTAGTGGTTCATGTTACTGTAAATGTGTTTTCCATGTTTTGAAATGCTTTCAGATCAGCAAGGAATTATATTTGACTATGATGCGTAACTTGCATTCTGTAACTAGAGAGAGGGACTAATATAAAAGAAAGTCAACTTTTATGGGTTGCATAAACAAGGGCACTATCAACAGAGATAAAAGAACTTGTTCCGCTCTATGTGGCACAAGTCAGGGCATGCCTGGAATACTGTGTTCAGTTTTGGTCTCTACTATATCGAAAAGGTGTCGACAAGCTAGGGAGGGTCCAGGGAAGGGCCACAAAGATATCAAAGGACTGGGAAGATGCCATATGAGGAAAGACCAAGAGAACCAGTTCTGTGCAATCTTGAGAAAACAAGATTTAGGGGAGATTCTATCACCATGTTCCAGTTTTTAAAAGGTAGCTACAAAGAAGATGGATTTACAAGGATTAACATGGAAAAGGCAAGGGGCACTGGGTACAACATAATCTTTGGGACATTCCTGTGGCCATGGGAATAAACTTCCCAGGAAAGCAGTGGAGTCTCCAACATGGGACTATTTTAAGGTGCAGCTGGACAGAGTTCTGAACTACCTTGTCTAGGCTGTGCTTTTGCCATGAAAGGTTGGACCAGATCATTCTTGAGATACTTTCTAACCTGGTATTCTGTGATTAAATATCTGTTACCTCATTGATACGTTTCTTCTCATGAAGTCAATGTTAAATTGCATGTGGAGGTGATGTGGGTGTGAATCGCTTTCTAAGATCAACTAGAAATGCTGTCAATGACTAGACTCAGGACATTGGTAAACTTGATATCTTGTTTTTTGGTTCTGTGGCACATGAGTTCTGGCTGTTGCTTTCTGCTGGCTCTGAAAGCTAGTAGAGGTGTTGTCAAGCCTGACCAACTTTCTGTATTGTTGCAGTTGTTATAGCAGTAGAGTACTCATTTCCAGACCACTAAGATTACGGATGAAATAACAGGCATTTATTTGTACCTGATAATGTTGTGTATCGGGCGTTGTTCTTGCATCCCAGCAAGCACTCAGAATCACACAGAGCAAGCTACTGGTCTGGAATACGACATGTCCTGCCTGCAATTTTCACTTCAGTGTCCTTTGCAGGAATAAACTCTTTAAAATAAGACAAAATTCAACATCATACTTGGTTTAGATAAGCTTCAATCACTGTGGATGTGGAGTCAAGTAAAGTTCAGTTTGAAACAAATTAAAATAAAAAAGATAAAATCAGCCTTATGGAAGGGTCAGAGACTAAGCACTTATTTGAAAAGCATGCACTTATCTGAAGATCATAGCTAATTCATTTACCAGCAGACTGAGGAGGGGCAAGCGGGGATGGGGGAAGATGTTTTTACAATTGGTATCTACTTTATGGACAGAGTGAGACTGGCAAAATTGTTCTATTTAATGCAGATATTTTTCTAGATTAAGCCTCTGAAATCAATGCCACTAATCTCGTATATTACATAAGATCTGACTTGGAAGGAATTAATCCAACCCAAACAAGACTAGATATAGAATTCATGAAAGAATATATTTGTATTATGTATCTGCAATGATTTGACTAGTTTAAAATTAGTGACGTCCCAACCTGGAACTGGAAAAACTGGATTAATGTTAACACGCCTTGTTTAAACTCAATGAAACTCACAAGAGTTTTTTTGTTCCATGAAAGATTGTCACATACAACAGCAATCTGTGTAATACTCAAACATTTTTGAGAGACAGTCTTTAGCTCAGCATGTTTTCCTTTGGAATGTCTTTCTCTACTACTCACCAAGCTTCTTGGGGCAAACAGATGCTGACACACTTTCACAAATCGTGTTTCGTTCTATACACTGCGTCAACAATAACATTTTTAGGACAAACTACCCTTTGTTTTCCTCTTTGAAAGACTCTTTCTCAGTTACTAAATCATCTATGCTTTAACCATTTCATTCCAGTTTAACAAATATCTGGGAAAGGGTAGCACTTGGTCCCGACTGAAAAAAACATGAGGCACTAGATTTGATGCACAGTTAATGATGGCTGAGCAGTTCAGGATAAGAAAGAGAGAAGTTGCATAAGCTACTTGAAAGTAAGTTTTCAACAAGTTGGACCATCTGCAGAAGCAAGAGAATATCCACAAGCTCACTGAGATGGAAATTGATTCTGATTTTAGTCAATATCAACTACCACTGCAATACTCCTGCAAAATCAGATATGTGGTGTTTTGGGTTTTTTTAGCTGGTCCATGGACCAGACAAGTCTTTTGCTCATGGTTTCTTTGATGGTTTTGTGAGTGCAGGTTTATATTTGGACCAAAGGAAAAGAAGAGGCTAGCAGGTTACTTGGGATATCTATCAAAACAGGATTAAGTGCAGGTTTCAGAGTGGTGCTGTAAACAGACTGCCAGTAATCTCTGAAGGAAGCAGCTCTGTGTCCTGTTCTTGGAGTCAATCTCTGACAAAACTTGTGCCTTTATTTAAGGTAGTGACCCAGGACCTTTCACTCATTAGAGCCTAAAAGACAGAACTTCATATGGAAAATTTAAATAGTCACTTGTACATGTGACAGCTGTTGATAAACTTCAACTCTATTTTCACGCTTTCAAAACAGAACTCGGAGGACAGTGACAATTCCTGAAGAGGGACTCAGTTTATTTAATGACTGAATGGAGGTGACAGTCATACGCACTCCTCTCTAATGTCATTCACGGGACTGTTCAGATGGAACTTTTCTCTAGACAAAAAGGTATTTTCGTAGTTCAAAAACTACAGTTAAAAATTAATTTCAGGAATCACAGTGGTAAAGGAGCGTTTCTGCAACAGAAGCCAAAGTGTTACCTAGAAATGAAATTGTATGGATGAGTTTCAAAGTCCTTGACGTTCTATATTTACATTGTAAGTTTTCTACAGAGAGTCTTCAGTCCCCTGCTGTGCATTGTAAAAACTTGATGTTCTGTTCTTTGGGAACCAAAACAATTAAGATGTAGATCATGCAAAACATTTCTGGTTGTACACTCATTAAAAATGATCTCTCTAGCCCTGTCATGGCACTGTTGGGAATGTTCAAAGGCTGCTTTGGTGACACCAGAAAATGGCCTAACGCTGCCAGTCTCAGTCACTGTTACAGAATTGTAAGGTAGTGCTGGTCTATTCAGATTTCCTCCTTCTGAGATCATTGCGGATGATATAGCTCATCTCAATTTCATTCTACTCCACCATTTTGTTTCAGATGATTAAAAGATTTAAAGTTTATTTTATGGCTGAATTGTTTTACAGCATGATGTAGACAAAGCCGTGAAATCATTTAAGTGGCTTTAATGTAGTCTGGCACCTGTATGTTTCACATGCTTTGTAGTGGAGCCTTATGGTACCTACAGTCGCTGTCTCTATAAATACACCTCAAAGTGATTGTAGGTGATGGTTTCAGATGAAAGCGAGTTCACTTTGTGTTTTGCTCATAGATTCGAGGCGCTATGTGAAATCCATCTCTCTTTACGAGAAGTGGTCCATAAGGAAAAGATAGATAAAAGCCAGTGTGAGATTGAAGAGCTGTTCCCCATTTAGACTTGTGAAGCCACAGAGCAGATGATGGATGCTCATGTTAATGTTTTCAGAGGACCTTTACAGAGTTTGTGCTCTGTGCTGTTTTGCTTCTCTAAGGACACCCACCTGACGGAGGAACCTGTTACAACAGAACAGGTATTCATACCATCAAATCTAAGTAATCTAATGTATTCCTAAAGAGGATGCCTAGGCTGTCACTGTATGACTTTTTTTAGTGTCATTAAAAGGACCCCATGGTTTCCAGACTGAGAAATGGGGCTTTGTGAGCTAAACTACCTTTGCAATCTGCCTTATTTCATATTAACATTAACCTTTAGGGTCACAGGAATGGTCACAAGTCACAGTAATACACCCTCTGCTGCTGACAATATCTCAGTTCTGTCCCTGGCCTTAAAATTTCACATTTACATACAGGAAGCTTTCAAAATATCCTCTTATTCCTTGATTATCCCTTGATAAAAAGAGGAACTTGAATGCGTTCAATCACCTTTGGTGTAGACTTACTTATAAATGAGTATAACCCAAAATGCTGTCAGATACTTCAAAGCTTAAAACTGTCCTGGTGATGCAGCAGGATATCCCAGGTGAAGAATTTGTTTCAGTTAGATTTCTAATAATGCAATTGCTTGTTTTGTGGGCTGCTGTCATGGGTCAGTTCCTGACCCCCTGACATGACAGTTTAAGGATCTAACTAGATCTCATCAGATGACCGATAGGTATATACCCCCTCTCCATGGCTATATAAATGGCATTGAGTGAGAGCACCCTGAGTCTGTGTGTGGAACAGGTACTGCCGGCAGCCACTTTCTTCTTGTAGGTGGTCTTGGGGAAAAGATTATCCCTTTTCATCCTTTCCTTCGTAAGTCCTTTTTTCTCCCCTGTGTTTTTCTTCATCTAGCATTCCTGATTCAGTTCTAGTGTTTTGTCCACATACCCATCTTTTTTTTCTTTCCCAGTTCCTTCATTTTCCTCTAGTCATTATAACTCCTGCCCTTTATTGGTTTCTGCATGTTGTTTGCCATTCGTAAGGGGGCTGTGTGCTGTAAATACCTGTTGGGGGGAGAAAAGTGGAATCCTTTGATAAGTTTCATGCAGTTCCAGGTGCAAGAGGTGGGGTGGATCTGTTTACTGGTGATTTGCAGGGGGGTTTATTTCCCTCTTTTTTTTTTTAAGACTTGTTATATTTTTTATTTTCTATTAATTACTCCTGGGGGTTTTTGTGTGTTTTGGAGATCCTAGGAAATCAAAATCCAGACAGCTGTTTCCTGTGATTTGTTTTTGCGTGCTGCGTGAACTTGTGGTCAATCATATAGGCAAACATGTAAAATAGGTAAATATCAGCACATTTGGATTTTCTTCATATAGTGTGAATTGATATTTTTGCTAATACTGTTGAGTTTTATATAACTGAAGACTAGTTCATGTTAAGAGCTACCCAAAGGCTCTCAGGAATAATTGTGTTTCATTTCATGCTAAGGAAATAAAGACAGTGAAATATTACTTATTTATATTCAAAGTGTAATGATGCTTGGGAAAAAACTATGTAGCTCTCTGCAAATGAAGAGGTAGTGCATCTCTCAAACCTTCTCTGACACCTAGATCTACAATTCCAAAAGGCAGTTCACTATTAATTTCTATGACTGTGTTCCCCAGAAGTTCTTACCAAAGTCTTTCATCTGCAAACTTAATAGTTCTGTGATTCTGTGAAGATTTTGAGGCTGGTAAAAGACCCCTAAGATCATCAAGTCCATCCTATGCATGACATCACCATGGCAGTAAGTGCCACATCCAGTCTTTTCTTAAATGCTTCCAGGGATAGGGACTCCACTACCTACTTGGGTCATCCATTCAAATGTCTGATCACTCCTTCTGTGAGTAAGTGCTTCCTAATATCCAACCTAACCCTCAGCTCATCCAGCTTTTGGCCCTGCCCTCTTGTGCTATCACTAGTTGCCTGGGAGAAGAGCTTGACCCCCCACCTGTCTACAACTTTCCTTCAGGTAGTGGTAGAGAGGATAATGTCCCCTCTGAATCTCTAAGCTAAACAACCACTGGACCCTCAGCCTCTCCTCATAAGACTCTCCTTCCAGTCTTTTCACCAGCCTCTTTGCTGTCTTCCAGACCCACTCCAGCACTTCATTGTCTTTCTTGAAGTGAGGAGCACAGAACTGCCCCAGTACTCCAGGTGAGACCTCGCCAGTGCTGAGTACAGGGGAAGAATTACAACCCTAGTCCTTCTGGCCACACTATTCGTGATATAAGCCATTATTACTATGTGCTATTGACATGTTTATTCACAGAAGCATAGAATCCTTTATTCCCTACGTTGAACCTGACATACATTGAGCACTATGTTGTAAACTTCCTAAAAATGTTCCTGATACAGAGCACTACTGGGAATCAAACAACAGTCTGTGAACTAGCCTTCAGTTATGTTCCAGTATGGTTTCCTGCAGGAGCTGAAATCCCAGGCTTGGTCTTCTGGGACCACAACATATGCTGATGCCATAGGCAGGGAGAAATATGGCTCTGGTATTGCTTATTGTATATTACAGAAATTATAAGTAGTATTTTATCTGGCTCACATGCTTCTCTCGTCTCTGGTTCTGTTTAATTACATTCACTCTAGATTACCTTCAGTCTATTTTCCACAGATTCTTGAAGCTGGACCGTGATATGCTAATGTTTGCTTCTTGTCCATCCATCAGTCTTAATTACTGTAAAAGATTCAAACCACCATCCCTCCTTTTTTTTCTCATAAAGCCCCATAGCAACCTAACAACATTACTGCTGGTTCTTTTACACATTTTGATTTTCCTTTAGGTCCTCTGACTTTCATCTTCAATTTTGTAGCTGACACCTTTGTCTCAACTTTGACTTTTCTAAAAGCATCATCCACTCTCTGTTTCTCCCAAATGGAACTCATCAGTCAGATTGCTCTTTACAGTACTCTCTAATTCTGTTCAACATGTTCATCAAGGTCAATGTTTATCTTTCTGCTATGTTTTCATGCATCTTCACATCATAAGTGTCATACTTCATCTATCTCAAATATTGCCAGCTTCTCTTTTCTCCCCTCATCCCCATTTTCAAGCAATTTTATGAAATGCAGAATAGTCATCCTTGCCTAATCAAATTCAGTCCCTCCTAGAATACGACGTCTTTCACAACAAATGAGAGTATGATGAGAGTGGGACATCAAGAAGACAACTGCTAGGATGAACCACCTGGTGTAGTAGTCACATCAAAATTGAGACATAACTTCCCAAACCATCCCTTGGAATTCCCAGTGTTGCTTGCTTATTGTGTGTCTTTTGTTCCACCGCTGGCACTCCAGGGACTCTCTATATTGTACTATAGAAGGTTGGAGCGATGAAGGTACCTGCTTAGAACTGCAAAGAGCTGTTTACTGAGACGCAGTAGGACTGTTACTATAGCTTTTGTGTGAAACACAGCCTTTGCTTTGCTTCTGGGCTTGAAATTGAGTGCCTGCCCAGCACATGCAACTCCTCTGAGAGAACGTTCATTAATTCTATGAGTAGGGGCAGTAGGTGTTAATTTGCAACTGTGTACGCTTTTTAATCTAAAACTCGTACTTCAAATACCTCTGCTAACCCGCAGATCCTGCTTGTGTTTTATTTGTATTGTCTCTGACACCCATCATTTCTCTCTTGCTGAGTACAAATTTGTTTTGAAACGACACCAACAGAAGTGTGCTACCTGGACTTGCTGTCATATAATTTTACAAGGGCCTGCATGAACAAGAGTGTTTTTTTCTTAACAGAACTACTTATGAATGGTCAAACCACCTGTAAACACAACCCAACTCTCATTGAAGTTAATGGGAATCAGGTTTCAGACTTAGCTGAAAGCTAGCAGGACAGCACTTATTAAGAAAGTTTGTTTAGAGAAAAAAGTTAACATAAGCTCTAAGATAATGATGATGATGTTTTCCTCATTGTCTTTCCCTACATATTTTGATGTTTTCAAAAACTCTCACGAAAAGGCTTTGTATGGTATTCTCCCTTCCCAAAGCATTTTTTTAGGTATGCCTTCTCCCTTTCCTCTTCCACCAGAAACACAAGTTTTGATGTGCATCATACTGCAGCTCTTAGCAATTTTGGAAGGAAGAATAATTTGGTTTAGCAGTTCAGCACAACATTTTGGATTAAGCATTCTCGGAAATGGAAGGTTGAAATTTTTTGGTTGCTCTTCCGTATTATCCTTCGTATCTCTGGTGCAGAGAGATGCAAAGAAGATATTCTAACATATTTCTTTCATTTTTTCTCATTTATTGTTTCTTGGCTTGGTTATGTCCAGTTCAACACTAAATAGGCAATGCTATTAAATTCTAATCACTTGGTTGAACAAAAGCCTGCTTCATAAATCATTCTTTAATAGCCTGTCTAAAATATCTTGAGGGTGTTGCAACTGCATTTCAATGCTGCTTAGGCAGTCAGACTCTAATTATGGAAATTACATATCCAGCAGTTAAACCAGTACACAAACCTACTCAGACTGGTGCAATAGTCCTCTATGTCAGTTAGGATCTTTCATGTTGATTCTGAATATCTGACGCTCTTTAATCCTGCTGTGACCTGAAATATCTATTACAGGTTACCCCTCTTCTGCTTGGACTTGACACAGACAGTTGTTTTTAGTGCTGTTTATTGGATGCCTCTCTAGGTACTTGTTTAGAAGGATACATAAGCATGATTTAGCAGTTGATTCAGGAAACATATTTAAATATATTCTGTAGCAAGAGGCATTATCAGTGCATACATACAGAAGAAAGAAAAGAACCATACTGAGATTTTTTTTCTGGGTCAGTGTTTTAGTCTCCTGGTTATATAATATAAAAGCTAATAATACAAGATTATAACTGTTGTTTTAGAGTAAGAAGTAATGTTAGAATAGGTATTAAGTTCTTGTCAAATGATTTTTGTGTCATCCATCAACTAATATCTTGTCCTTCTCTTTTTTTTTAAATACTAATTTCTGTGGCAACTTTGGCAGCATTACAGTTGCACTTCAGGAACTAGTTGTAGTGTAAAGGGATCCTGTAGATTACCAAACACAAAGTGTTAATTATTTTTCAACTTCGTATTGTTAGTATCAAAATCCCCTTTTAGCAACATCAGACACACACCAACATGACAATGGAAAGAGTTGCAGGAGGAGGGAAGACAGCAAGAAGGCTTAATTCAGTGTTTGCAATATAAAAATAAAACCATCAATCTTGTGTTTTCCTCCTCTTCTGCTATTTCTGAACGCTGTTTTAAATCAATTTTTCTTTATGACGTTGTGACCTGAGTGTTGGGACAAAACTTCAGTTTCAATCCATCAGCTATAGCCTACCTACAGTAAATCTAATCAAACTTTTATCAATTTCATGGGGTGGTGTCTGGCAGAAATGTTGGTTCAGCCTTACTTGAAGCTAGCATGCTTCAAGATCAGAGTCACAGAACACTAGGGATTGGAAGTGACCTCATAAGATCATCTAGTCCAATCCTACTGCCACAGCAGGATCACCTAGATCAAGTTGCACAGGAACATACCCATGTGGGTTTTAAATCTCTCCAGAGAAGGAGACTCCACAACCCCACTACACTTCTCAACCCTTTAATTTAGTAATTCCACTCAGATATGTATCTGGGGGGCTGACAAACAGGAAAGCTATCTGCCACACTTTCCAAGGCTTTGAAACAAAAATGTGGGCTGCTTCCTCAGTAATTTTGTTAAGCAACAGAAGAGCCTTACATCTGTCCTTGTGGGCTGTTACTGAGCTGTATTGTGCAGCATCAAGAACCTTCATGTTTATTTGGGGTGGTTTTTTCACATTACACAGGTTACAGAGTAATTTAATTCACCCTAAATGGCATAATCCAAGTTAAGAAAATGCTGAGTACTTGGGGAATTTTTTATTTTATGAGTTACATGACCTTTCTCTTATATCTGCTAGCTTGCCTGTTGTGAGGTGAGCTGACTTACCCCCACAGAAGAACAACAGTTCTGCTCGCTGACTTCTACCACAAGTAGGCAGGGAAAGAGACCACCACTAACCTTCATGAACTGCCCAGATCACACAGAAAACAACATTTAAGCACTCCCAAAGGAAAGGTTTTAGTTTTGTTATTCTTGTTTTACCTCTGAGAGTATTTGCATTGGATCACTGATGACTTTCATGCTCTGAATTCATAGGTTGTGCTAACACAAATGCAAATGTCAGTGTTTGTATTCATTCCAAACATTTGTGTAGCAGACTACTTGGACTGCTGTTGTGACAATTCTATAGTAAGTTAGTAATTTCATCCGATGACTATAAGGTACCAGAATGCCTTTAAATAATTAACACTCAGTCAGACTCTTTTGTTGGTTTAATTTTTGTCATGGGTAAACTGAAACGGATACTGTGAAGTCTAATGCATTCCAGTCCAATGAGCATTTCCTTCTTATCATGCCTCTTAGCAAATGATGTGTTAATAAATGTCATTGGAAATATGACCTCAGGCAGAATGGGCACCCTTGCATAAATCCTAGAAGTTTACGGTAGGAATAGAGAAACCAGCATGAGTTTGTTACGGTTTTATTCTTCTTTCATTTTATTCTAACAAGCGTAGTTACACTGTAAGCATTAGATCTATTTCTTTAATGATCAAACAATACTAAACCAATATTTTGCCTGAAGAGTCACAGGAACATCATACATTCATGCTCAGATTGCAAAACTCTCTCTGTAGTGCACTTCTGTGTACAGTATCTGGTTCACCATGACTTCTCCCAGGTCCTCGCAGCAAAGGTTCGTGGAGAGTTCCCCTCTTGCTACAGTCACACAGTAATTGTGTGTAACGGGTTGAAACTAAGAAAACTGCTTTGCTCCCAGGTTTTAAGGGGAAAGGAAACCAAAGCAGTCAGGT
>JAOXOE010000694.1:9476264-9499090 GCA_028565055.1 Phoeniculus purpureus
ATCCTGCTGTGGCAGGGGGATTGGACTAGATGATCTTTCGGGGTCCCTTCCAATCCCTAATGATTCTGTGATTCTAACTTTGCAGAAAGTCTCATCCTGCTGTTGGCATGGACTGACCATTTAAATGCATTCGATTCTTTGAAGGATCAGGGTCTTGTTTCCCAACAGAAGGAACCACTGCCAGAGAAAACAACTGCGGTATTCAGAGATGAATATTCAGAAGGTGCCATGCCAGTAGGGGAGGAAAAATAAAGGGATTCAAAGGTACTTAAAATGGCTTCTCTCTCAGTTTGAAGCATGCTTCACCCTGTTCAGATGTATTTTACACAAATGCAGATCTGACCAAAGAGCTCAAATCCAATATGTACAAGGTATGAATCAGAGTTTTAACCCTTTCCTGATGTATAAGCATTTCAAATCTGCCAGCACGTTTAGCTCCCACACGTTTTTTCATTGACACATTTAATCTAATTATAATAATTGTAGCAATTAAAGATTATCTTTTAAGAATAGTAGGTTTTCTTATTTGAAGTACCATTCCCGTGTAGGGATAGTCATAAATATAATTTAGGATCAAATGCTGGGAAATATTGTTGTATAGAAAAAGAAGGCATTATCTTTCTACAATTATACAGTCATGGGGGTGAGTGTACGACAAATGGCTTGGAATAAATTGTGGGTAGAGCCCACTTCCAAATAAAACATAACCACTCATGAGAAGCGTCTCTAATTGCTTATCTGCCCTACCGATCCCTATGGAATAGGTGGATAGGAAGGAATTAAGCAGTTGCACCAGCTGCTCTGAATTCTGAAGATGAAAGGAATCCTGAAAACGAGCTAGAAGATAAAAAACTGAAGTGTGATGAAAACACAAAACCACTTGTTCATAACATGTTGTTTTGGTGACTTGACTGTGGCATAACTGCCCCCTTAGGGCAACAGAGGATATAGCTGTAGTGGACAACTCTACACCAAGTTGAAAGTACTCAGTAGTACCTAAGTCAGGGTAAGACAGTAATTTCAAAAAGTAATAAAAGTTTTTAAAAAACTAAATTTAGAGAAACATCTTTTTTTGTGCCAAGGGACTGTTATGAAAGACTTTAAAAAAAATAGATTCTTTTGTGATCCACATGAAGGTGATTCCATTTGTTCCAAGTATGGTTTTCAGGTTGTTGTTTACATAGGCATCCAGTTACCAGAAATCCAAAAGGACAGTGTTCTGCTTGTCGCTTCTGCCTTAGAAATGAAAGTCAAGTAAGTAGGAGTATCCTCTTCCATTATCATTCCACACCCTGACAGACAGATTTTTTTCCTCAAGAATGTGGCTAATGCCACAAAGGTGACTCTGGAGAGAGCTGAAAGGATTAGCAGCTTAATTCCAGGCGTGAACTTCATACAGTGCTTGAGAAGGCATTTCTAGGAGTAATGACAGGAATGGAAGAAACACCAGATTCCTGTCCAGAGGAAAATTTGTATCCCAGGTGAGCGCCAAACCAAGAGTCTCCTGTGCCATCTGGACAATGCCAGTGATGGCTATTTCCCAAAAAATTATACAGTCACTCGCCAAGGTTCAGCCTTTGGCTGTCTCCCTATGGGGCCAGCCAATTTTTGCACCTGGTCACCACATGGTAGTACTGGAATTGATAGAAGAAGCTAATGGTAGTCAGCTTCTCATAGATGATTGTAACCTCCCACATATTGTTAAATTCATTTCCTAAAGCTTAAACCTTTCTGCAGCAGTGTCTAGAAGGTGGGAAGGGTTTGACTGACTTCCTTGTACATAAATTTTCCAAGCTGAAAGAATCACAGACAGACGTGAGCAGAAAGACGGAAACACATCAATTTCTTTCACATTTTTTGTGGCATTGGATAGAGGAATTCTGGATACAACCTATCATTAAAACCTGTAGACTCCTTGGGACTATGGGGGAAAAAAAAAAAAAACCCTGCAAAACTCCAAAGGAGAGAGCTGCACAAAACTCCAAGGTGATGCTGACATCTCCCCTCTTTGATTTCAGTGCAATGAGCATCAAGGACCCCAGGTTTTGACTTGAGTTTGGAGTTTGTGTGAGCGTGAAATCGCAATGCAAAACCAGTTTGACTAATGAGTCTTACCTGGATTAATTTCAGAGTGTTGTGAAATGGCAAAATTAGCATGTTTTTGCAGCCAGGGCTGTAAAACGAGCCAGCTTTATTTGTAACTGGGTATCAGCTAGAAATTCCTATAATCAAGAGCGGCAGAGAGGTGTCTTTATGTGCTTTCAGATCCTACTGTTCACATGGTGGGTTTTTTTATTATTGATGTTGGAAAAAAAATCCAACTCAGTAGAAAATGGAGGAGCAGAGGGTCACAATAGTTTAGGTAATTTCATGTTCTCAAATAAGATCAGCAGACAGAACATACTGACGCAGCTGAGGAACAGTTCTTGCAGGATAAATGTCTTGATTCCCATAGTTTTAGATAAAAGATGCAGTGACACTAAACTCAGATATCGTATGCTTCTGTTCTTTGGTTTTCTGAAGTGAGGGGTAAGCCAGAGGAATACAAATGGAGGCAGTGGTGAGGTTTTTAGCCTCATTGCTTTCTCGCTGCTCGGTGACGTTAACGTCTGAGGCAACGTTCAACAGAATTTACCGTCAGTGTAAGAGCCTGTGTTTGCTGTGAGATGATCATTTGCTTCTTTACCACTGAAAGCATGTCAGGTTTACAGGTGGTTTTTTAAACCTCAAAAAAAAAACCAACCCTGTCTGAAGTTCAGCTGAGAATTTGATTTATGCACCAGATAGTAGAAGAAATATTAACCTGAAGAATCAGATTTCTTCTGCCACAAGCTGTTTTTATTTTAATTGATTGCCTTGTTGAACTGCTCCATGAGCGGCTGGCAAGCTCTTGCTCCTGCACTCCGTTCAAGCAAAGAATTTGAGCTTGTGTTTGACAGACAAGCTTACTAGTTCTTGTTGGAGCCTCTTCAGTACAACTCCCACCAACTAAGCTAATCTCTCCTATGTGATGGAAATGACTTCACCTGACCAAACCTGCTTTTGGCAAGGTTATAAGAATGAAAAGTGAGTAAATGTGGAAGTATTGGTAGATGCTGAAAACACACGTCTCTAAACAGTCAAAGGAAATGGTACTGTAAAGAAGAACGAAAGGAACAGACTGCATCGAGAGCCTGGATATAAAGCCAGGCAATTTTAAATCAGCGTTGTGCTGATTTTTGGGGTAGCCTCACATCAGAATGCATGGCTGGAAGCAATACATGGCTGATTTCAAGCACTGTGCTTCCCTCCATCACTCAGGAGTCCAAACAGACACTAAGGAAGAACGTGGTTCTTTACTACAGCATCACTAACAGAGCCAGTCAAAATTAGTGTCACTTTGAAAAACTGTCTAGCGGCTACTATAAAGCTAGTTAGTGAATGTTAGCTGCTTTCACAATAGGAAAATAAAATATAAATGCCTTACTGTTTCAGGTTTTAGTGTACAAAATCAAATCTAGGTGCCAAATACACCCCAAGTGAGTTTTAAATTATTAGCTTGTGCAAAGTGAGGCAACTTCTACTTTGTCAAGGGACAGTGCCATCCACTATAACCCATACTGCTGGCTGGAGTAGCTTTGATGGTAACATGAATGTACATGCGGTTATAATTTCTTTTCCACTGCTGAATGCCAGAAAACCTGGGGTACAAATATGCTCTAGTAATACTGCTTTCCATGTTTACCTTTCCTCTGCCCAGAGCACACAATTTTCAAAGTGCTGTGTGGCAGGAAAAAAGAGCTGGGAAAAGTTTATTTCTCTAGGGAATGATCGGGAGAAGCTCCAAGACTGATGTGATTCTTTTTCCTCTGCAATGGCATTGTACATCACTAGTTCAACCTTGCACCATGGGAGACAATGAGATTTTCTTTTGTCTATGATAAAATTCATACATTGATTAATTTATTAATTTGTTCATCACTCCAGGTGGTGCTTCTCCAGCAGGGGGGTTGGACCTGAAGGTTTTCACAGAATCACAGGGTCATCATGGCTGGAAAGGACCTCCAGGGTCGTTAAGTGGTCCCTTCCAGATCCTATCACTGAGTGTTTCTGTGATATTTTGCTATTTCCAGTTACTTTTGAGAAGGCTTCACCTGTAATGATAGTCTCATGGTTTGATGCGTAGGAAAATGTACAGATCAATACTTGGCTCTGCAAGTAAGGAGGAAGGTTCTTGGTGAAGAATGAAAATCCATTTGCTCTGTCTGTTCACGTTTGGTAACAACTAACAGCTCCTACATAGGTGTGTGAAAAGGCATAGAGTGTGCAGATTGTTTGGTCTCTCTACATAGTATTTTTTGAGGTAGGTGTATAAACCCTGTGGAGTGGAGAAAGTTCTTGTGATTTTCACTAATGCGGCAGCAAGCCCAGCTCAGCACACCGCCCTCTCAGCATGGCCTTGGTGTCATGCCAAACGGATATATAGGCTCTGCCTGATTCAAGTCACAAGCAAGTTTCCATCTGTCTGCTGAATTCTGGATAGAGATTCCAAACATAGTACAGTAAATAGACTACAACAATTCATAAGATGGTTTTGCTGGAAGTTCTTGAATATTTGGGTTATAGAATTAGACAAAGGGACATTCGTTCATTTGACTTAGTCTTCCCCTTTCTGAATGTGCAGCTAAAGAAAGGCAGACAGGAGGGTGAATTAGCTTAGATGCTTTCAATGCAAACGTGTGACTCCTAAGGAAACTATTACAAGACTTCCTGTAGTAGTTCAGCACTGAGGTCCATCTTGTCCGGTAGCCTATCTGTAGCTGCAACTAAACGAAAAGCCATAAATACACTGTGTACAGAGTGACTCTTTCCTGCTTGGAGATCTAGGGATGGGGAAAGAGATCTGAGGTGTTTTGCATTTTTTGGTGAAGGATATGTAATGCTGACCTATTCCTGTTTCCAGCTTGCTCGCAGTTTAGGTGGAGATGTTCAAAGGATGGAAGTGTGTAGACAATTAAAGGTTAGAATGCTGATCTTGAATTAAGGGAAAGGAAACATGTGTCTTTACTGATGATTAATTAACTGCCTGTCCTGTGTTAACACTGTCCCACTCTCCTCTCTGTTGGCATTGTCAAAAAATAAGCCATCAAACTGCCTCTCCTCTAATATCAGGGTGCATAATTCTCAGTAATTACATTTGAGCTGCCTGCAATCTCTAAGTCCCCTTATTAATGGTGCAGAATTAAATATATAGTAGCTATTTTATGAGTCTTTTATAGCTAAAGATCACCTGTGTGCTTGATTTTCAGAGTCTTATTTTACTGACAATTTTTTTATATACTTCAAACGAGATAACTTGTTTTATTGTTAAGTCTTCTGTACTTGCTTCTGTAACACTGGCATGGTTTTTCCAGTAAGAGGTTTAGAACTCCCTGGTTCTCTGAGTGTACTTGAAAGTAACGTAAATTGGGTATGCTTGTCACATATTAGGAAGTGCATAGCATTTTGTAGATCTAGGCCAGTAACTGTGCTAATATTATCTATTAATCATGTTGCAGTAGCTCCAAGGTTCCTATGTAGAAGACCAGGATTTTTTTCCTGCTATGTGCTATAAAATTTTAATGAAAACTATGCATATTTATTTTTCTTAAATCACAAATACTATTTGGCAGTTGCAGTCTTGTGGCTACGCCGTGTCTTAAACTGCAAAGGAATCCATTTTCGGATACGTAATGCTTTCTGTGATTTACTGTTTCTATATATCTTTCCGTGGGGCTTTATCATCTCATTGCTTTTTACTGTTTGATACAATAATGAAAGCTTCATTTTGAAGAAGAAACTAGAGGATCGTAACTATAAATACTTTGTCTTAAGTAACATGATTATATGTTGCGTTATTTTTTTCTGTTTGTTCATACAGTTGGTAGATATCACACATGTTCTGCATTCAAGTGTTTTTCCTTTGATCCTAAGACTCAATGCTGCATAGGAGTCCTATTGTTCTTGTTCCTCTATTGTTTGTTGCACTGAATGGATTTCTGCATCGTTGGAACAGAGGCATGGAGCAATATTGTTGATTATGTGAAGACTGAGACAAGAGATAGTCCTCAGTGGCTGGTATTGAGACAGCTATAGGGCCTCCAGCATAAGAAGCTCATGTAGATTTGGTGCAGATGAGTATGGTCAGAGTACAAGAGGGCCATGAGTATGGTCAGAGTACAAGAACACCTCCTTTATGAGGACAGAATGCAAGAGTTGGATAGCCTGAGAGAAAAGAAGGCTATGCAGAGATCTTACTGTGACCTTCCAGTATCTGAAGGAGGCCAACCGGAAATTTGTCAAGGGTTGGGTGCCAAGAAGAGATAATCTCTTTGTACTTGCGCCCTGTGCTAGGACAAGGGGTAATGGATGTAAGCTAGAGCACAGGAAGTTTTGCCTCAATATGAGGAAGAACTTGTTCACTGTAAGGTGTACAGAGCATTGGAAGGGGCTTCCCAGGGAAGTTGTGGAGTCTCCTTCTCTGGAGACTTTCAAGACCCATCTGGATGAGTTGCTATGTGGCCTGTCCTAGATTCTATGGTTCTATGATCCTGCTTGAGCAAGGTGGTTGGACTAGATGACCTCTAGAGGTCCCTCCCAACCTCTAAAGATCTGCATCTGTGATCTGTGTCTTTTAACAGAGGCTTTTAGCGATAGGACAAGGGGTAATGGCTTTAAACTAAAAGAAGGCACGTTAGACTAGATGTAAGGAAGAAGTTCTTCCTGTGCCTCACCACCCTCATGGTGAACAGGTTGTCCAAGGAAGTTGCAGATACTCCTTCCCAGGAAATGGTCGATGCCAGGCTTGAGGACACTTTGAGCATCTTGATCTAGTCAAAGTGTCCCTGGAGCTGGAACTGGGTGTTCTCCATCGTCCCTTCCAACCCAAACCATTCTATGGTGTGTGGCTTAGGCAATCTGTCATTCTTTTCAGTTCTGCTATGTCCTCCTCTTTTAGAATCTGAAGACATATAAAGGACACACGATAGCAGAGAAGAAACAAATTCAACCTTAAAGTATATTTATGTTGATTTTTCTTTTGAAGCATGAAGAAAACAAGGCTAATGTTACATCATTATTGGAGTTTTTGTCTGAACAATCAAGAGTTTGTGAAAGCTGGTTTGGAACATCAGCTGTCCTACAAGGACATGAAAGGGCACATGTCTTTGTAAAGTGGGTGTGAATCATCAGAGCTTTTCAGAGTTACAGTGTCAGAAAAATTAAACCATCAAACACATTTTTCACTAGATTTATTTGTAGCTATAGCCAGATCTTAAATATTATTTTATACATCAAGTCAGGGATTTAATGCAACAGAAATATCCAGCTCCAAATAATTCACTGTAGTCTAGATGAAGTGTCAGAATAATAATGGAGAGATGTGCATGCACAGACAGCATCTGCCTTGTCTGTTAAATTTGTTGAATATACTCAAACTCATATTTCTTATAGATGTACTTAGGCTATCAGGAATGTGATCTTTATTTATTTCTGATAAGAAGGATCATTACGTAGCCTTTAGTGTTTCTTGAGCATGCAGAAACACTGCTATTAGCAAGATAACTTTACAAGTGCAAAAGGTACATCTTCCATTCACTGCAAGGGAAAGGCTGTGTAAGTGTAATAAAATTATGATGCAGCATTGTGAACTGCCACCCTTGGAGGGAGGCATAGTGCTTTGCTGAGCCTTTGCTTCCTCCCCATGGAAGGAAAGTTGACTTGGTCACCTACTTCAGTTGACACTGCTACAGTTACCCCTGCTAATGAACTCTCTGAGTATCTCAAACTTGATATTTAATGGCCATAGCCGTTATTAAGACTATATCAGCAGGTTCATGTCTAAAGGATTCCTACATTTGGCATGCCCCTTGGTCATGGCTATGAGGAGCCATATCCTGGCTAGACACTAATACTTATCCAACAATAATGGGTCTGTCAGCAACTTTTCTACCTTTGTGAGCACAATGCCCTCGTCAGACGAACAGGTTAGAGTTTATACATCACAGCTTCATTTTTAATGCTGTACAGTCTGTCAGTTCACAGCTGTATTTCATGCAAGCACATAAAGGGTAGTGCAATTTATCTCCAGCTGTGCCAATAGAGCCCAGAGCAAATCCACTGTGATGAAGGGCTTTAGGGAATGACTAGTAGCCTCACTTGCAGAGATTGAAGGAGAGCATGGCATATGCCTTATAATTTTCTGAGTAAAATACGATGCCTAATATATAGGAAACCATTATTACTCATGTCACAATGATCTTGTACTCAGCTGGGTGAGAAGGATTTTGAGAAAAGAGTATTTCTGATGAAGCTAAAATTTCTTTTAATCAAAATAGGAATTATCTACCAATAAAAAAAAATCATTAAAATATTTCATTTTTATCTCCATTTTTAATCACATACTGAGCAAAGGTTAAATTGTGATCTGCTTTGAATGTAGGAGTCTGAACTCCTTTATCTTTTCACCATGGAGGAGTAAAAAATATGTTTTGCTAGGGGTTTGGGATTTTTTCTTGTCACTTTTTGGGTGGGAATTTTTAAGCAAATAGAACTAATATAAATGCTGAAAAATGTTAATGGCATATGCTGACATTTAAAAAATATTAAAATCAAGCCTACTTTGGAAGAAATACAGTGAAATCAGTGGAGATTAATTACTAGGAATTAATTTGGCTGAGTGAAACCTGAGGGAATAAGTATTCAAAAAGAATATCCCAATAACCTTAAGTAGATGTGGGCACAAAATTAATTTTTAATTTTTTAACAGATTCTGTAAACCTTTGGTCCTGAATTGGAATGAATAATAAAAAAATGTGTATTTTCCAGCAAACAAATTTAAACTCTGTCGGAGGGGGTTCAACTTAAAAAACTTTGCATAACTTTTGGCTTCTGCTCTTTAACGATATTTTACCTGTAAAATGTTTCTGCAAATAATGGAAAAAAGGATGAAATGTCTGCTACAAAGTGCACATTTGACTTCTAGCTACAATTTCAACAGGACTAGTGTTATTTTTTAATATATGTATTTGGTTAAAATAAGTCTTTCTGTTCGTGTTTGGCTTCACGGCCAGGCACCAAATTTCCAATCAGGTGTGAGGTCTGTTTTAGAGCTGTTAGTTCTGTTTATAGAATCTGTCAAAGAAAAATTGGCCATAAATGTACACTTTTGAAAAAGAAAATTTTAGAAAACTTAACCTCTGAGATAATGGACTGAGTTTTCAGCTGATGTCAGTTGATGTCCCTTCACAAAAGACAAAGACTGTGACCCAGAGTTGATTAGGGTTTGGGATCCTGGAATTTCAACTAAATACTAGTGGATTTTCTGATTAAACCTCTTTGCTGCCTAGGACTGAGTCGTAATTCATATAAATACATGCTGTCAAAAACATAAAATGAATGCTTTGGCACTGAGGGGCTGTTGCACTAATAAATGTCATAGGCTTCATTCTCTGTGTGAAAGGAACCATGCAATCAATAATGTCTGCCACAGAAGTTCTCAGACAATGGTCCATGGAGCCCTTGTCTGTGTTCTGGGGAGAACCAGTTGGTCAAAGCAACCTGACTCCTGATTTCAAGCTGACAAGAGGCATTAAAACATAGCTAAAACAAATTGCTCTCCTTTGGCTTCTAAGCAGTTGCTGCCGTTGCCACAGGGTTATTATGCAGTCACAAACAGTAAAGGGAAAAATATCCGCAAGCTTGTGTGTCAGCGTTGATGACTGGAAGAGTGTGAGGACTTCTGTACTTTCAGGCCGCCTTTGTTTATGCTAATGAGGTTTCACTTCCCAAACTGAAATAGCTCTATATCCCTGTTAGCTCGTTCAAGCTTCTTAATAAGCTCTTTGCAGAATCAGGCTGGCAGAGGCTTCATTTATAAATGAGCTTGCTTTTTGCCGGTGGAAGTCTTCATGGTTCCTTGTCAGCAGTTTTAAAGGTGTCTGTAAACACAAAAGGGATCTCTATCTAATGAGTTACCTATTAGTCTTTTCTTTTCCTGTATTGGCTACCTGTCCTATAAAGAAGTTGTTTCCACCACTGGGTGAACCTAAGACATATCAGGTTGATAAACCACCCAACATAAGGGTGAGACATGTTATTTCCAAAGAGAATTTTACCACTTTGCTGCCAACGAGAGTCTTACCCATTTCCCTGAACGCATTGCCTATGAGCCAGAACAAAACCCACCTGTGTGGGAGTGAATAGAGGAGGAAGAAAGGAAAAATGTCTTTAATAAGAAGCATGAGTACTCATGGACCTCACATCACCTGTCTCAGCATACAGACTGGAAGAGTTTAGATTCTCAGGTCCCTGACTATCGTCAGGACCCTGACGATCATCAGTGGAGCTCTGTTCTCAACATCTGCAGCATTTTCATGTCCAGATGTGTGTATAGCCAATTGTTTCCATTGTATTTATTTCCTTTTTATTAATAATTTGACATTAACTTCTGCATTTGCATCTTCACTGCTGCTGTTAGCAGTGAATGCTGTGAAACGTTAGCTGACCTACTTTTTATCAGCTTTTATCTGGTGCCTTCTGGCTTCTTCAGAATGTGAGCTTTTCTCTATGTGTGCCTCTCTCACTCTCTGCTTAGTGTTCAAAGATGTTTTTCTCCAAAACATTAACCGGAACCAGAGGGACAACAACATCAAAGTCGGCATATGCTTTCTTTGTTTTTCTAGTTTCAGTTGCCCTTAAGTAGCATTTTGAAATGACTAGCTGATAATTATAAGGGAGGTTAGGAGCGAAATACCATAAGCGAAGTTATTCTGGAGATAGAAATAGTTTGTGGTTTTAATGCCATCTTAATGGAGACAATCAGCTACACACAAGGGCTTGGGTTTTGTTGACTTTGCAGTCTTAGACATAATAGTAGTTTATGTAGAGGCAGAGCTTTGTAAGTTGCCGGTATCCGAAGTCTTTTTCTCTTCACTGACTGTGTTGGCACAGTGTGTTCGTGGCATTAGTAAAGCTCATACATCTGGCTGCTCAGTGCATCCCACTGCAAAGACTTGAGTTCTAGCAGGGTTTCTTATATTTTTTGGAACTTTAGTCAGTCAGTCTGAAAAATGCCTTGTCAGGTATCAGCCCCAGGCTGTGTTTTTACAGCATCAACCAGAATGATTCAGCTGTTTCAGGAAAGAATTTAGTATAAACTCTGTTACCTCATCCATGAATATATAGGTTTAGACAGGCTAGGACCTACATGCTCTCCTGTAAGCACAGGAACTTTAGCTAAAATGATGGTTTGATACCAAAGAAGTAACTTCGCCTGTCTTTATTAGGAAAAAAAAAAAAGATTAGTTTTGTTAAGATATAAATCTGCAAGTGGAAAGAAAATCCCCCAGTACCCACTAGCCCTCATGCACAGATCTTCTTCCAACCCAACACACCAATACCACCAAGGTTCCCCTGCCTTTTATAACCCAAGAAGAGTTGTCAGTGGGGAAAAAAATATTGGGAAAAGTCTTGGTCAAAGGGAAAAGAGTGAAAATGGAAGCTGATGAGGGACAGAAACTATTACTAGGAACCAGAAATCACATAGGAACACAGGTATAATCTGGATAGAGAAGCTAGAGTGAAATCAGGAGCAGGGGCAAATAGAGCAGGAGATTGACATTTTGGATTAGAAACTAGCAAACACAGAGTTAAGGTGTAAATTATGAGGTATTTGATCACAAAATCAAGTTATTCTGGGGCTGAGTCAAGTTCCTGGCACTCAGTTAAATCTTTTGTCACATTTTACATCTCCACTGTAGCAACTTCCATGCTTGGTTACTCCTTGGCCAGCTCACTCGGGGCATCTTCTGCCAAACACAGCCTCTTGCAACATACATAGTCTGACAGGGAGCTGAGCTGTCACAGTTGAATCACTGCCATCCTGGAAAGCCAGGCTCCTATGGTCTCCCATGCTGCTGTTACCTCTCCTTGCGGGAAGGAGCGAGGGCACTGGCCCCAGCAGCTGCAGCACTTTCCCATCTGTGCTACTCAGCCTCCAGAGGCACTGGCAGCTACTGCCACATCCCAGCTCTGGGTTTTACAGGGCAGGAGACAGGAGAAGCCTTTTTGCCTAACTGAGCAATGCTAGCTGTTGAGCTCTGGGGAAAAGGCTGCAGTCTTAATGGGAGCCTTAAGCAGGCTGGATGCGATGTCCCAGGCCATCCTAGACTAGACCTCTTTAGACTTTATTTACTGTGCCTTGCTCAAACCTTAGAGTGAATCCAGAATCCTTTAGGTCCTCATGGGCTTTCCTCTGGCCCTCAGCATTATCACTTCGGATTGCTCAAGCGCAAGGAAGTCAGAGTGAGGTTATGCAGGCTACATCAGAGACAGTATTTCCTAACCCATGTATGCTTGACTTTATAACCCCAGTGCCATTGCAACACAGTGGGGTTTTTTTCCATGCTTTGTGCCTAGAAATGTAGCTGGTTCATATTGATAAATCTCCATAAAACCCAGGAACTGAGTTTATAGAAGTCCTCTTGTGGCCTCTTTTTACAGCACATGTGCAACTTAAATGAAGATAGTGTTGTCTGCACAAGCAGTTGCATGTAGTATACGGTTATCTTGGGCACATAAAATGAATATGGCTGGAAACTTAGCACAGAGTGATGAACAGTTATAGTTCCCTTATTACAAATATTTTAAAAATGAACTTTTAGCATTTTATCCACAAGCAGGGTGTTATGGAAAAATTCATCTTCCTAATTCTCAAATTGTGCTATTGCAAACGTAGATGAGCCAAAGACCGGCATGTCGTAACCATAACATCGTTTGATTTTTGTCCCTGTGGCACAGTTAGAAATCACAGAGCTTTGCTATTCTGAAACATTATTTCAGTAATTATTTTTATTTAATTATTTTTCAGGCTAAAGATCTCAGTGTAAATCTGTTGACATTTCTGCTCTTCTGGAGGAAATCATGGTTCTAAGAAACCAAGCTGTTTAGAAGCTAGCATCCCTCTGCAAGCTTCATCTCAAAAATTTTGAGATGTTTCATCTCAGCCATTTTTCATCTCAAAAATGGTTGCCTGCAAAGCAATGAGGTGTTATTAATGAAAATTTGGTGACATTTAGAACATCACTTGCCACAGAAACTTAATTCCTGTCCCATAACAGTGCTTCTATTTGAGGAGAAAGCATAAAGAGCTTGGGAGCAGACAGTTTCCCAGGCAGAGTCTTCCCTGCAAAAACACTAACAAGATTTCTCTGTATTAGTAAAAAAACCCCAAAACATAACAACAAAGATTGGTTTCAGTCCTGAAACAGAACCAGTGTAGGCAGCACCTGCCTAGTCAGTTCAAACAGTGAACATGGCACACAGTTCAGCTATCGGTGATGTAGCACGATTTACCAGTATTTCATTGCTGAATGATCTAAAGAAAATTGTTACAAGCCTCACTGTGCATTTAAAAACAAGTTCCTTAAAGGTCTAACTGTCTTTGGATACCTCAGCAGTGTTTTTTCTGGAGGAAAGGCAATGAGACAGAAGCTTAATATTATGTTTATTGACATGCACCAAAGATTCATAAGAAGCATTGGTAAGTTCTTCTGAGAGAATAAAGGCATAAAATGTAAAACATTATTTATAGAGGAATGTATTTTTATAAAACACCTTGAATTAAGGCAAAGATTCATATCAAAGATTTTAAATATGCCTAAGCAACAGTAAGGAAGTGGCCCAGAAACTTGTGCTGCATGCCTCTTACCAACGGTCTAAATTAGTTTATTAAAAGGTTTAATTTAGTTATATTATTATTAAAATTATGCATTTAATATGTAAGGTGCACCATATCTCTTTTACCTGCATTAATAAAGTCTCAGGACAGCCTTAAAATTGTTGTAGTCTCTTCCAATAAGGTTTCTCCCTCACACTGTGGGTTTTCTCATGATGTAGGGTGGCTGAGCCTTAATTCTTGAGCACTGCAACAGGCACTACTGTAGTAAAAATAATTCTCATCAATAACATCCATACCAATGTTTTAAAGATCACTCTGAAAATCACTCTGAGATAAATATTTGGATCACCATTTTAGAATTGAAGAAAATTAATTACCTTCTTTCAATCGTTCTAAGAAAAAAATGAACTTAAACTAATGACTAGCATTTCTTTCATATTGAAATTGGTGCTTATGAGTGATTAGCTAGATGCATTGATGCGGCAGATGTTTGGGAAAACTCTGTAATATATTTAACCTCTAGACATAGGAGAACTCTTTACCAGCCATATGAGATTCTACCAATCTGAAATGCAAGTGAAGTAAATCTGTTAAACCTGCCTTTTGGTTATCTCATGAAAATACTGATTGCATAAGCTAGTCCAAAATCATGGCTGTCACCATAATTAAGCATGTCAGAGTTAAAGACTTAATCACCTGGGCCTGTGGGAGTGAGGGTGTGGAGGCATTATGAGAAAGAACCCTATAATTTTTGGAAGATGATATACCAGACAAAATGCATGTGTTATGTGTAACTGCGCGTGTTTGTCTTCCCCCCAGTGCCACCCCTATTCTTTCTAAGGAGCTGTGCATTTTGCTGGTAATGCACATGACAACTTTGATGCATGTTTACAGCCTTTTCTCTTTTAAAGTTAATAGACAACATTCATCCATTAAATGAACCTTTCTTGTCCCTTACTGCACTTTTGCCTAGGAAATAGCAAACAATTAAACGCAGTAGTCTTGGTGGCTCTTTACAAGCTATATCCAGTGCAAGGTATCTATTATTACAAGGGCAAAACCATTTGCTGCAAGAAAAGTAGACATCAAAAGGAAGTTACACCAAATAATGTCACCTGAAATGTGTCATTTGCTTTTAAGGCCAGACAACGTAAGATTAGCTGTCTGTACTATCAAACATCTTTACAGTCCAGCGTGTGCGGCACAGAACAGCACCATGGAGATTCACCCTTTGTGCTTGCAGTGAACACATTCTTGAAGTCACATTAGCTGGGTGGTTCTGTTAAGCTCCCTTGGTTGGCTTAGCACATTGAATTGAGGCACTGCATGGTTTCATGAAATTGGTGTATACTAGGCTGCAAGATGTTCGTTGTGAAATAGGAATAAGTACTTCAGTGCGTAAGGTAAAAAGAAAGAACTGTTGAAGAAGCAGAGTAGAAATGGAAAACATTATTTTCATCCACCTAAGTAACAGAGTCATCTAATTGTAATCAGCTAAGATGTACACAAAGACTAACAACGCCTTCCAAATTTGGCACCCTTGCTAGAAATAATATTGAAATGAATGAACCTTAATAATGTTGATAATCAATACAACTTTGAGCTTCATGGCTTAGAAGTGATGAAACCACTTTTTTCAATTAGCTGTAATCTGGAAAAACAACATGAAAGAAGAATGAAAATGCAATTAGACAGCCTGAGATAGTCAGCTTGTATGTCATACTTTTAAAATGGAAGTATGACAGAACTACTCACTCTTGTCTGATATGTGCTTTAAAGTCTATTATTTTGCTTGTGGAAATATTCTCCTGGGTAGCTTACGGGAGAAAATATTTACATATCTACAGCTAGACATGAAGTATACATCGAATACAAGCCTTTGGGGAGCTGTCATTGCTTCAAACTGTCTGATACGACGGATGCAGTCATCCTATCTTAGCCATGACGCTCAAATGAAAAACAGGTAAAAGAAACACAAGATCTACTCTGTGGCTGAATGACTGTTCTACAAGTCACTGAAAGGTAGTCCTGTGCGGCTTGCGCTAGTTTTCTCCAGGATGCTGTGCCCAAATCTACACAGCTGACACAGGGACACATGCACACTTGGAGTTTTTTTCATCAGTAGCCAGCCTTACCGCACACAGAAATCTGAATTCCTTGGTGCTTGCTCTGTAGTGGATGCGTGCTCCTTGATATGAATGAAAAAGGATTAAAGGTGTAAAGCTAAGCACAAAGAAACAGGTTATGTCTTTGCAGGGCTAGACTCTCCACACAGGATCAGGTGGAGGCTGTTGTCTTTTTTGAAAGTTAGAAGAAAAGTAGAAATAACCTAGTTTCTTCGTGATTATTTGGGCGCTACAGTCCTGATTCTTGCATGATGGAGTTAAGGATTCATAATGTGGTGAGCTGAGAATGTTTGCAGCTTCTCAAGGTCAAGCCCTGTACGAGTAGTTACAACATTCTGATGGATTCAAAAGCAATGCTCAGAGCCCTGCAGTTGTGCAGAGGCAAGCACTGAGGATAAGCAATACAGTTAAGTGGTGCTGCGCTTGAGAACTGACTTAATTCCACATGTGTTTGGTCTCATCCTCAGCATCTTCAAAGACAATTGATCTATTACGGGGAAGAATAACCTTTGGATGCAGTTGGATGAGGAAAGCTTTTTAAAAGATCTCAATATTTCAAAATCTATATTAGGTTTGTAAAAACATACAATAATAGCAGATTATTAGGTTAAAACCATGCTCCTAGCAACAGAACTTTTCAAAGAACTGAGTTCCCTTTATGTATTTTCGAAACAGGTTTGGACTAAGGAGGTGTTGATAGTGGGGCACATGCTAATGAATGGATGACCCTTATATGGAATCATGGAATCGGAGATTCATGAAATTGTTTAGGTTGGAAAAGACCTTTAAGACCATCAGGTCTAACCATTCACCCAGCACCGCCAAGTGCACAACTAAACCATGTCATATCTGCCTATCATATAAATACTTCCAGGGACAGTGGCTCACCAGTTCTCTGGGCAGCCTGTTCCAGTGCTTGACACCTCTTTAGGTGAAGAAATTTGTCATAATCTCCATGGTATAGACTTCCATGGTGTATAACCTAAGATCTGTTCCTCTTGACCTATTGGGTAGGTAGAGAGCAATAAGGTCCCCCCTCAGCCTACTTTTCTGCAGGCTAAACAACCCTTGTTCCCTTTGCCAGTCCTCGTAGGACTTGTGTTCTGGACATTTCATAAAATGCACAGCAGTCCTTTAACAATGTCAGGAGGAAGAATGGGAAAAGCCACTATTTATGGGCCTGTTCTACTGATTTGGGCACTTTCCTTTTTAGCACTTGAGACTAGTTTGCACCCCAGTGCATTGAGCAGGGTCTGGTATCAAAGTATTTCACTTTATTTATTAATTGTAGAATAAACCATATAAAGCTTGAATTCATATTGCTGTCTTCTCACAAGTCATCCAAATAAATCTATGATGTGATGCAGTGCTGCAGTCCTTAATTCACTAAAACAACAGCAAGTCTTCTTTTTCAGAAGTAAGATTGAAAAGTGCACGTTTCAATGTAAAACCAAGGTTTCACTATCTCAAAAGGGCTAGATTCCAGCTCTTCAAACTGAAAAGTCCATTAGTACCTCCAGTGAAATAAATAAGGTTGTTGTACAAAGTATTCAAGGAACGAGAAGGGGTGTCAGTTTCTGGCTACAAGGTGCACGTTTATCGAAGCCATATATCTCTTTCATAGGAAATGTAGAGATAATCTGTTAGTACCATTCTGTCATTAACATAAAAAAGTAATATCTAAAAATAATACTTATTGACATTTAATTTGCAAGGGAAAAAAGTAGGGACAGATAGTGTGTGGGTGTTTGCATGTGTGAGAGATCGATCACTCAGATGCTTGAAGTTCATAAAATTTCTGCAAAAGCATTATTCAGACCATGCCCTATGGGACAATGCCGGATCCTAAGATAATTGAAGGCCTTCCACACAGTAATTACAGTCTGCTAATTGGTGATTGTACCAGCTCATTTGTAAGTTTTAAGTCCAATGATTGCGACAGCATTACAGCATCTACCTCTTTTAGGAAAGTATTTTTCCCTCTGTTCTCAATTTTCTCCACATATAAGTTGCTGTTGTAGCATTTCCTACCCTCATTAGCAGAATTTTTATGAGACTAAGCTGAATTTCATCTTAGCTATGTAAGTAATTTAACTGAGTATTGTCCTGTTTTCTATTTCTGGACCAAAAGTGCTAAAAACTGCTTTGATAAATATTGTAGAATTAAAGAAATGTGGTTTGTATCAGTATTCGAGAGTGCTGAAAGTGATGGTCCCTCTTTCATAGCGTAGTGTCAAACTTCTGATCTTACCGTACTGTTTCTTTTCTAGCAGTGAGGAAAGAAAAATGAACAGAGTCGGGAAAGGGAGAGGTGGCAGAAAAAAAGAAATGTGGAATCAAAGAACTTGCAAATGTTAGTCAAAATACACTTCATTTGAAAGAAAATAGCCTTATAATGCTGGGGTTTTTATTGCTACTGAAGAAATCACTATGTTTAATTGAACATTTTGCAGACTGAGAAAAGAGAATTTTGCTTGGTTGTGTGACACTTGGATAAAGAGAAAAACCCAGTTCTTCTTTCTGATACTCCAAATGCTTAGAAATCAGTATCTAGTGATGAATTTACTGTCCGTAACCATCTAGAATCAAGCATATCCAGAAGAGCTGGATTTCTCTGAGTAAAGGAACAGATTGGCAGCCTCCAGGAACATAAAATTGTGTTACATAAATATCTAGATACTAGGAAATAACTCCCAAAGCATTCTGCCATCTGTATTAAAATGTCACTTTTCATAGTCTAATCTAATTGATTATGAAGAAATACTCTAGAAATTGAATCTAAATAAATATGGGCATCCAACTCTGAATCCATTGGTTGGACTCGCTAGTCTCATCTAAGACACTGTCCTGTTACTGAATACACCTTTGAATGTAAATGTTACTGAGAATCAGACTACTTGCTTTCTTAATTCACATAAGCGGACAAGAGCTTGTAAAATCTGTGGAACAACAAAGCGGTCAGATTTACAGATTCACACGTATGTTGTTCCGGATGGCTTCAGTGCACGCTCATAGGTAATAAACTGTACACTCGTTATTGACAGAAGCACCTTTACAAGCTCTTTTCTGAGTGCTTTTCCTGATGCTTTTTTATTTTCTCCTCCCACCTTGTCCATCCTTTCATATCACCCTAAATGCAAGTGGAGAACTGTGTGGATACCTCCGTCATGGTTTTAGCTTCTAGTTTTAAAGAGGAACTTCAAAGATGGTATGAACCAGCAGAAGCTTGAAAGGTGGCACTTTTTCAAAGTTATAAAGTGACAGTGCACCTTCTCTCATTAGGTCTGATGTTATGATTTAAAGATATTATTGACATAGAGTTAACATGATTTCAGGTATGGTTGAGTTTGATTGCAAATGATGTGGTTACTCGCTACGTATGGTGAATCTTGGCTTCGACTTAGTCTGGAATAATGAGTTCATTTTCTCATAGACTTGGAACAGAAGTCAGCATAAATAGAGATCAAGATCTCTGTCTGTTGACCATCCTGTGTTTCTACTACTCCATTTGGTATCTTGTAACCAGTATCCAGCAGTATGTTCAGTATTTAGGACAGATTTCTGAATAGGCTTTAATACAGCTAATGGAGTCTTTCATATCTATGGGCTCTGTCATCTGTCCCTCATTATGTTAAAGTACTTTTTTGCTGGCAATTATTAATTCATAAAACAGATATATTTATATTAGTCAAATCTTGTTTGTAGTTACAATATGAACTATGTCTTCCTCAGATCCGGAAGATTAAAATTCCCACTATCACTATTTCTAGTTTCATGGGCCAATGCCTTATGAAAAGTCTGAAATTGACTGCTATAGGCTATTCCTTCTTTTCGCAAGTGAATAATTTTGTTCTCAAAGTTTGCCAGGTACAATCTGGTATTTCAGATCTGTGTTTATCTCGAACATTACTACCAGGTAAATTTGTTCCCTTGGTGGCAGATGGTTATTTAGCATTGACGTTTTTTTCAATTTAATTAATTTCTTCTCACAAAATTTGTTACCTCCTAGCTTCAAACTCTATTGTCTTTTAACATCAGTATAAAATTCCTACCACATATGTTCTTCCCAGCAACAATTTTTTGCTTTCCTTTGCCACGTAACAGTGTGAATTCATGTATAAAAACAGAAAATTACTTTCATACAGCATGTTTTATATTTGTGAACTATGGAAATATATCCTAAAATGAAATTTCCACATTTGTAACGGGGATGCCTTCCCTTCTTGCCGTGGCACTTGGTTTTTTCAACAAAGTCCTGCCTGTAGGAGTATGTGCTTTGAAAGCAGATGAATGCCTGTACATTTACAATAATTAATTGAGCTACTTTCATTACACTAGTAAGAATTTGAAACACACCTTGCCAGCTATGTGGTACTTTCAATACAGGCTACAAATACCACTATACCACTAACAGGCAGACAGCTAGTGGTGTGACAGTATAGCAGTCTTTGTCTCTCTTTCTACCCTAACTGTATTTCTGAAGAGCCCTATTGCATGGGTAGGATGATGATAATTGTTTTTGCTGTGTTTAAGTATTATTTATATCCACATTTGGTGGCTTTCATGTAGCACAGTTCTGCTATGATAAAATAATTGCAATTTAATTCTTCATATACAGACTGCTGAGACCCGTCTTATTCATATCCATAAATATAAGCAACAGGTTTGGAGCAAAATCTGGACGATATACGCTACTTTGCTATTTTCTATCACAAAGAGCATCTTTTATACTTAATATGGTGCCATCTAATCTCTGTTCAGGAAGTATCCTGTTGTCAACACAGATGCAGCAAATGTTAAGAATCCTGGAGTTAAGGAATATTGCTCAATTAGACTAGAAGACAATCTGTGTCCCGGTCGGCATCTTTCTAACTTGACCTCCACAAGACAAATAGACTTGATTTTTTATGTTAAAAAACAGTCTGGCTTTTAATTTGTGAACTCGATTCGTGATGAATAAGGAGGATTTGGGGAAGACAATTTGCAAAGTTACACGTATTTTTTGCTAGATTTTGCGGGAATATGATGGGAATCTTTCCTAGCCTCCTTTAGAATGCAAGTCCTGTAGCTCCTGCCATATGCAACAGCAGTTGGTGCCTGAGACTTTATGTGGATGTGTTTTATTAACATTCTTCATGCATTCAACCGCATTCAGTTGTTTTGTTCTTCCCTTGAAATACATCCAGAGCAGGAACTGAAGAATAGTGTCCTTCAGGGCAGCAAAATTAAAATTTTGTTGCTTTCTGAATTAATAGGACTATTGTTAAATAACTTACTAGTAAGCCAGCCCTTTGTATCCGTGCCACTACAATCCGTTGTTCTCTGCACACCTCAGAAGCTTGATTTTGCTTTCATTTTGTGAAATGCTCTTAAAATATCTTGCACCCTACCAGCTAAATCAAATACTGGGTGATCTCAGTCTTCTACTTAATTTAAATTTAACGTGTGTTTTTAGTCTCTATTTGGTTTCTATTCTTTAGCTTGACCTTTGTTATCACACTGTATATGTGGCAGAATACTATTTCTTTGATATATCATATGACAGATCTAAGATCTAGTGAAGTTATCTTACGAAAATTTAATTCTTTACATTCATGTACAGATGTTACATTTGAAGATAAATTCCTTCCTCTGACATCCTCCTCAGATACAAAAAACCCCACTATTAATGCAGCAGATAAATGTAGGCTAGTGTCACTGGTTGGCCACTTGGTCAGATCCTGGACAAATTAACTAATTAATCCATTTAATGTGCTAATGAAGTGAAACAAAAACAAGGATGTCTTGGCTTGCCTAGCCACTTATAAGTCACAGGAAAAAGAGAAGTTTTAATTTGGGTGAAAAAACAAACCACATTTAATTCAAATAACATAAAAGCCTCGGCACCTAAGCACACAAAGAGCAATCACACAAGTCTCCTGAGTCAAGTTCTGTTATCTCCTTTCCCTGAGGGGGAAAAACTCCTGGCAGTTCTTTTCACCATGGCAATGTGCTATCTTATCCCGCAAGTGATGGAGACAAGTTCTCCATCAGTTTTCACCTGGTCACTCCAGTCTGACTTTTCCTTTCTCAGGGCCAGTGGTTACTTTAAGAATAAATTGAATTCTCCAGTCCCCTGCTCCAACATGTCATCCTCCGGTGGGACTGTCTTCCTCCATTGTACTTCACCATGGGTTTGAAGGAACTCTTCTCTTCTGCAGATATCTAGGGTTCCATAGAATCACAGAATCACGTGGTGGAAAAGACTTATGGGATCATCGAGTCCCACCATCTCCCCTACCTTACAAGTTTCCCCCTAAACCAGATCCCTCAACACCTCATCCAAACGATCCTTAAACACATCCAAAGACTCAACCACCACCTGGGAAGCCCATTCCAGTGCTTAATCACCCTTTCTGTGAACAAATTCTTCCTAGTATCTAGTCTAAACCTACCCTGTTGTAACTTGAACCCACTCCCTCTTGTTCTATCACCAATTGCTTGTGAGAAGAGACCAGCACCAGCCTTTCCACAACATCCCTTCAGGTAGCTGTAGAGAGTGATGAGGTCTCCTCTCAGCCTCCTATTCAAACTAAAGAGCCCCAGCTCTTTCACTCTTTCCTCGTAAGTTTTATTCTCTAGGCCCTTCACCAGCTTAGTTGCCCTCCTCTGCACTCTCTCCAGCACCTCCACATCTCTCTTGTATTGGGGTGCCCAAAACTGGACAAGGCTCACTTGCTGTTCCATCACCATGCTCCAAGGTAATAATGGCTGCTTAGCCCAGAGAACATATGGCTTGCTCAGAACTAATAGCTCAACATCAATAAGAATCAGAAAACTTATTAGAAGGTTTTTCCGCTCCCCAAAATATGCCTATTTGCACAGACACTGATTGGCCCAAAGTTCCAGAAGCAGATGGAGACTCAGAGGAGACCTTATTGCCCTCTGCAACTACCTGAAAGGAGGTTGTAGCAAGGCTGGTGTTGGTCTCTTCTCTCAAATCAGTGATGATAGGACGAGGGGAA
>JAOXOE010000694.1:9499190-9509794 GCA_028565055.1 Phoeniculus purpureus
AGGATCTTTTTACCCTTCTTTTTTGCATTGATAAATTTATAAAAATGCTTCCTATTATCTTTCACAGAGGTGGCCAGTCCTGGCTTCAACTATATGTTTCAGCACAGAGTTTTATTATTTTGTTTTTAGCTGTGTGTGTGTGTGTGACTGCCTAATTGCAAAGCAAAGCTTTTAAACAAATGGCCTGATTCTAGCACTCACAACAGGTAAACCAGGATTGCTGCTGTTAAACTGAATGGAACTGAGCTGGTACAAAAGCTTCCTGAAATAAGAATTTTGCTCTGTTTGTCTTGTGTCTTTCTCTGTATCTGGATGAAAAACATGCTGTTGGTTAAAATATGATTCTCGACTGTAAGGAACAAATGCTGATGTTGTAGTTAGGCCTTTAAAACTGTTAAATGATAGTAGAACATCTAAGTCAATGTCTAAAATATGTGTGTTCCTGTCTACCTAGATTCTTTGAAGCTAATTTTCTTCTAAAAAGGGAGCAGTAACAAATTTTACGTTATAATTAGTGCACTGCATTTTTCAGGTGTTTCTGGAAAAGCTAATACTACAAACAAACAAACATACTTGTAACTCATAAAGGCTTCATAGAATAGAGAGCAGAAGGATTTTTGAAGGATTAAGAATAGCCTAACCAGTGGGAGCTCATAAATTGGAATATGCTCTGAATAGACATAAAATTGGTTCATTCTTCTCTCAGCTGACATTGGCATTTAACACAAGTGAGATGGAAAACTACCCTCCACAGCACAAGTTTATTTCCCTTCAGTAAATGCACAAAATTGCCATCATTAGAAATCAGACACCCATGCAGTGCACGCCGCACTTTCAGTCACGATTTTAGTGCAGTTCTGAAGACGCTTTTTCTCTCTTCTTCTTTGACTCAAAGCTGGTTTTTTTCTCGATGTAAAATTCTGTTTACATTTCTGGAAATATTTAATCTGAGACAGGCATCTTCCTCTTAATTTCCTTCATTCTGTCATGTTTCCACAGCCTAAGTGGCCATGTTTATCACTAAGTAAATAATTAATACTTGTCTTACGTAGGTTTTTTTGTACCTTGATGTGGCAGAAAGGTATAGTGCTAACTGATCAGCAAATACTTTGGGCAATTCTGATTTCAGTCATAGATAAAGTCTAATTTAATTTAGAGAAGACAGAGAGTGGAAGTATGTATGTTCAAATTACTGAGGTGCTTTGGTGCCTAAGCTTCCACATTAGTACAATCATGAATGCCTTTGGTAAGCGTGGTTCACACACGATCGTGTGTACTTTCACATTGTCTCACTCAAGAAAAGACTGCAAAAGCTGCTTAACCCATAGAAAAGTAGAGTGTTATCACTGAACAGATATTTACTTCAGTATAAATAAGTTAATACCTTCCATTCGCACAACCCAAACTGTAAAGAAATATGTCATTAAGCTCATAAGCTTTGTGTGTTAAATTATTCCTTAATTTAAAAGATGCAAAATAATCAAAGTTATTGTGTAAGTGTCTGGTAACTTCAATTTTTTATCTCACAACCCCTGCTCTAAGAAATAGTTGTGTCTGTTGTAACATACTCTAGGGGTGGATATCTAATTGTCTAATCCAAGAGAGGGCATAAATGTAGCTATAAATGCAAATAATCCTTTTTCCTGATAAGCAGACAAAATAAATCAAATTGTAGAAATGTAAATGTTGGGGGTTTTTTTAATGTATTTTTTCTTTCCACTTTGGTCTGTAAGCTACCCAATGCAGTTCCTTTATTATTTAGGAGTATCAGGGAGTTGAGTGTATCTCTCAGGATAGGAGAGAATCAATAGTCTAACATTTGAAGTACATCGTTCACATAGAGTGAAAGATGTACTTCAGTGGGTGATCCACAGCAGGTGAACCACGTGGTTAGCAACTAGCAGCCAAGAGTATTTTTTCATTGCCTAAGCATTCACGAGCGTGTACGAGGTAGCATTATACACCAGGGCCTTCCAAAAACATGTAACTTAGGTGATCACAGAATGTTACAGGTTGGAAGGGAACTCGGAAGGTCATCTATGTCCAACTCCCCCTGCTGGTAGGTAAGCCTACAGTACCTGGTGTACCCAGACGGTCTGAAGATACAGCTGTCCTACATGGGGCTCAAACCCACAAACCATGGGTTTCAGAATCCCATACTCTACCAACTGAACCAGCCAGGTGCTGCAGAACTTCTGCCACAGAAAACATGTTGCCCCCAAAATTGGCAGTGGTTGAAAAATCCATGAAAGAGAAAAGACACAGTCTTTGGTTCTATTATGCCTAAAAGTTTTGAGACAAAGACCTCATCTGACCTTTAGACCATGAATTTTCCTTTATGAAAGGTAGAAGCCTGATGCTACATGTGATACCTAATCTGTGTATTTGTGCTGCAAGAGGTTTATGGGATGTAGAAATCTGAAGACTCTGGCAAGGTATGTCCACGTTATTGCAGGTTACCTTTCTGTCACTTCTGACATCACTGACTTTATTCTTTTGATTGTCACTGAATTTTGTCATTCTTACAGATCTATGTAAACGTGTTGGTGATTTTAAGATTAAAAGCGTGGACCTACTGAAACCCTGATAGTCAGCAGCAGTCGTTCATGTACATCAATGGACTTTAGATTAGAACATAAAAATGACTTTTTAAAGCATGATTTCCCATGATGAATCAATACCTACTACTCCTGATTACCTTCTCTTCCTCCGCATACTTAGAGTTGACCTCCAGAATGACCTGTTCTATCACCTTTCCAGGGCTGGAAGTGACAGGGGAAGTTTCTACACTACTTTACAGGGATGGAAGTTACTACAGGGACTGACATGTAGTTTCTTGGGTCCTTCTTCCTGCCCTTTGTGAAGACTGAAGTGATACTGGTTTTTCTCCAGTCCTCATGCACCTCTCCTGCTCTTCATGACCTTTCAAAGATGACAGTGGCCTAGGAATGACCTCTGCCATCTCCCTCAGGACTCATGGGTCCACAGATCTATGGGTGTCCAGTTTGCCTAAATGGGAAAGTCTGCCTTTCTCCAGACTTTCTCTCCTACCTCCAAGGTCTGGAAATCCTAAAGGTTGAACATAATAGGGAACACCAAAGTGAAGAAGGTGTTTAGTAATTCCACCTTCTCTGTATCTGCCATCACCAGGGCACCCACCTCGTTCAGCTGTGGGCCCACATTTTCTTTAGTCTTCCTTTTGCTACTGTACTTGAAGAAGCTCCTCTTGTTATCCTTGACATCCCTTGACGTGTTTAACTCCAAGTGGGCCTTAGCTTTCCTTGTTGGATCCCTGGATACTCTGACAGAACTCCTCTACTCTTTCCAAGTAGTTAATCCATTTTTCCAGATTCTACAAACTTTCTACTTCCATTTGAGTTCTTTCAGTAACCCCTCGCTGATCCACACAGTTTTCTTGCCCCTTTTACTTGATATTTTTGAGCTTCTTTTACATTTTCTGAGTCCCTGTATCATGAAAGTGTTAAAAATTGACATTATTTGCAGAAAAGCGAGATAAGGTAAAGTTCAAAAATCATTTTAAGCTATTTAAATATAAATGCCCACAGTGATATGTATCATTTGTCTTTGGAAAAAAATGGAAGAAGGTTTCATTTTAAATAAGTAGTATGTATTACAGAATCACAGAATCATTGCAGTTGGAAGAGACCTCAAGACATCATAAAGTCAACCCCCTCATCACCAAAGCAGGGCAGCATCCAGATAGGGTTTGAATATCTCCAGAGAAGGAGAATCCATAAGCTCTCTGGGCAGCCTGTTTCAGGGCTTTGTGACTTGCACTGGAAAGTTTTTCCGTTTTTATAAAAGAAACTCCTTGTGTTCCAGCTTGTCCCCATTACCCCTTGTCCTCTCATTGGGCACAAATGAACAGAGTCTGGCACCTCCTCCCTGCACCCATCCTTCAGACGTTTATAATGTGGATCAGAACCTCTCTAGACCTACTGGCTACACACCCCTTAATGCACCCTTGACACCATTGGCCATCTTGGCAACAAGGGCACACTGTTGGCTCATGGTCAGTTCACTGTTCACCAGGACTCCAAGATCTTTCACTTCAAGGCTACTGTACAGTAGTAAAGTACTACTACTCCTCCCCAGGTGCAGAACCCCACACTTGCTCCTGTTGAACCTCATTACGTTCATCTTTGCCCAACTCTCCAGCCTGTCCAGGTCACACTGAATGTCAACACAGCCCCCTGGTGTGTCAGCCATTCCTCCCAGCTTTGTGTCCCACTGTATTCCTTACAGTAGCTTTCTTTCTTAAGAATTAAAACATAAGAAAAATGACGTTCCAGTGTTAATGCCTTGAATCAGTATTTAGGTTTTTTTCCTGCCGATGATTATGATCAATGAAGTTGCTTTTTAAACAAGATATGCTTATTAAAATATTTTTGGCATTGGTGTAAATTATCTTCTAGACAAACAAAACTTTCTGACAGAGGATAAATGTTTTACAAGGTTTCAGAAGGAAGTCATGCAAGGAGTTTTTTCAAAGTCTAGACACTTACTAACACTGAATATGTAATGAAACAACAGTTGTGGTTATAGTCTGCTATCTGATGGGAGTTCAGCTTTATAATGAACATTTAGATTTATTTAGTTAATCCAGACTTCTAATAGAATATATATTAGTGAAGATAAGTGAATATGAAGTTTCCACATGGAAATTAGGACATAGCTTTATTATATTACTTTTACTTCTAATTAAAACAGCTGATTACTTAGCAATCACTAGAAAAGAAATATACTCTTATCTTATCTCTGCATGGCAAATCTCATGAAACCTCTTCATCAGACAGGAGGCATTTGTGATGTATCTAGAGGAGGAGATAGGCAGAGCTTTCAACATCTATCAGAAATCTTTCTGGGGAACCCTATATAGTCTAACAAGAATAGAACAACATCATTATAGTTCATCTCCAGAGTTAAAACATGTAAATAAGATGTATAGAATTCCTGAGTTTTCTGAAAAATGCCTTTCACAGTTGAGTAAAACAGTGTTTTTTACTGTAAATAGATGTGCTCGTGTAATACCACAGAGCATTCTTTGCACTGACTGCCTATGAAATTGTCAGATGTGTTGAGTAACTTCTTTAGGAACAAATCTCTCTCAGTAATATAACTGGCTACAATTGTACCTGAAGCTAATAATACTCTAGCCCACAAATTGTCTAAATAAAAAATATACTAATGGTTATCCTAAAGCATAACTTTTAATTTAGTTTCTTTGGGTGGTTCCTGATAATTTGAAGTCTTTAACTCAAGGGTAGATAGCATTCTAAAAGATATTATGGCTTGACAATTATGAGCACAAAGTAAGAGCTCCTAGGTGATGTTCTTTGGCCTGTGGGAGGCATGAAGTCGGAGCAGATGATGGTAATTGCTTCTTTTAGCTGCCCCTTCTATGAATCCAAAGTACCTTTTCTAAAATCCTGAAGGGAAGGAAGAATAGATGGTCATCAAGGAACAGGGGTTTCTGTTACAGCAGCCTTCTTGCTACTGTTTCTGACAGTACCTCTTTGTATAGAGATCACAATTCTACCTTTTTCCATCAAGCAAGGAAGTGATTAAAGCCTTCTAGAAATACTTGTATAAGATGATATTCAGGGTCTTGATTTCAGTTAAATGAGACTTAGGGTAAGTTACACCCAAATCTCATTCTATCTTTTCATTTTACTACTCGTCCTAAAAGTCATTTAGCTAAAGGAAGCAGTCCTATTACTGCTGGTGATTTATTCAAAGCAGCTCATTCTAGTTCCCTTGTGGCTATCTTCAGGTGCTTAAGGCATATTTCCCTAACCAATTTCATACTCCGTGAAATATCTCTCTCTCTCTTTACCTCTCTGATCAGGAAAAGATCAAATTCTCTCACCTTGAAACAAGCTTGTTCTACCCTTTTGTTCAATCATGGGAGATAGATGCATCATTTAGCTATTCTTACAGGTAATCAGGAAGGTAATTGCTAGATGAGCTGCCACTGCAGATTTCTCTTCAAATGCCATCTTAATTCAAAAACAAGTGACTCCCTGACCTCTGCAGAATTAATAATGTCCAAAATATACTTAGAAACTCTCTTGGTCTTCATGTATGGCTTTCTCAGATTTTAGCCTTTGTAGAAAAACAGGTATTGTTCAATTTATTTCCTCCCACTCATTCTTAAATCCTTTGAGCTGAGTGTGAAAACATCTTTAAGTCATTCCATTTAACTCCTGTTTGAGATTCTTCTGCAGGTTTCTGCACTGCAGTGCACTTTTTAACCTTCTCTTCTTGAATTTCTCACTTTACTATGGATCAAGTATCCCAATAAATATACCATTAAAGATGGTAATTAATTTAGGTGATGAGGCTCTGATTGTTGTGACTAGATGAAGTTCTAGACAGTAACCCTGCTGAGTAGCTTCAGTGCATGTTTTCTGTGCTGCTGCTAGGCAATTAATCTTTTATGAAACGTGAATATACTGATGGGGTATGTCGCCATATTTTTTTAATTCTTATTTCTGCGTATAACTTTTAGAAATATTTAATTTGTGGTTATCAATTAATCCACGCCTGTACGGATCATTTCTCCTTCTGTGTCCCTTCTCCACATCCCATAAGAAATTTTGTGTAATTCCCAAATTCTTTTTGCTCCATTGAAAATTGTCTTTCTCTTGGCATCCTGTAATAAGTACTGTAAGCTGTAAGGTAATAATCCTAGTGTTCTGTAAAGAAACTTTGCTTGTTTTCATACTAGGATCAACAATTGAGATCTGAGTTGCAGCTGTAGCCCGTTCCTGATCAGGTTATTTGGATTCATCCACCTGTCCTCACTTCTATGATCTGTGCAGGGTCTTTGGATTTAAATTGATTTGCCTTTATTTGGACAGCCCAATGCATTTAATTTAGTATCCAAGACATAGCCAAGATGGAGGTGTCAGCTGTGCATGGAAGAGGTTTATTGTTTAGCTGGGAAGAAGTACGGATGTTGTTTATCATTCCATAGCAACAGGAACTGAGGCAACTGCCAAGAGGTACCTAGTGTCCATTTCTGGCAGACTAAGCAGAAAAACACGAGTTTCACTGCTTACTGCCTTGCTTTTGGCAGCTCAAAAGTGATGAATACAACAGGAATGCTCTGGAAAACAGCCTGATGAAAAGGCATACTTCAACACTCATGGCAGACAGGGAGATGTATATTTATACGCTTACAGTGCTTTCCATATTGCATTTCATTATTAACTATTTGTTCTTACCGTAGATTTTGAATTAAATTTCTTTTTATCCTGCTTGGGTGCTACAGTGAGAAGAACGAGTTTTTAATGACTGGACTTGATAAGTTCTCTTCCAACCAAAATGGTTCTATGATGACACTATGAGTCAGATGGGTTTGAATAGCTGCTCAGTTCATTATTTGGAAACTTAATGGGGGGGAGGATCAATTTTTTGTTGTTTGCCTCAACCAAATAATCTCAAGCATGGTATATTTCAGTTGTGCCCCAGATGTTGTTGCTAGCAAGTTCCCAGTCAGAAAAGAGCTATCAGTGTCTCAGAGCAAAAAACCTCTTTTCTCAAAAATGCACCAATATCACTTTTTCTCTTTTGGTGCTGCACAAAGCGCTTGAACCTTTTGAGTGGCATCGAATGGACCTATCAGTTGTGGAAGCAAAATGTTAGATATTCAGTCCTTGTCTTGTTTCTTCAGCTGGAAAGCTAAGAAAGTTATGTTTTTGCCAGGAGATAAGTGAAGAGGTGCAAGTGGGTGACTGCTTGGTTGGCAGGTGAATTTCAGCAGAGGTTCTGCTCCACCAATAGTCAAAGAAACGGCTGTGACAGCTTAAGGAGAAAGTGTTTTCTCAGTGATTTGTTGCTGACCTCCATTCAATCTTGCTCAGTAAGCTGTATGAGGACTCCCTGCTACAGCTTAAAGTAAGTTAAAGCTTATCTTGAGCTGTCAAGGATAGCTTCTGAAATTAACCCCATCCATTTTGCACTGCAGTGGCTGAGGAGTGTTAGTCTGAATCATTCTCCTGATTCAGCTGAGGGAAGCAATACGCTGCTCAGAAGGTGAAGCTTTTAGTTTGACTTGGAACAGAAGCTGCAAACTTTTCAACATTCCTTTGATAAATCCAGGTGATTTTAGAAATATTTGTCAGTGAAAACAAGTTTGTTAGCTATTGGCTCATTTTCAAAACAGATGTGAGACAGAAAAACCTGTGAAAATGCATGTCTTATAGTAAGAAGTGAATGTGAGTCAGTGTCAGATGTTAACTCCCAGTTGGGATGAAAATGTACTTTGAGAGATAGTCAGTGTCACTAGTGACTGTTCTTTTTCTGAAAAACACTCAAAAAGGCACAAAATCTTTTGTGACAGTATCTCTGTGGTTGGAATATGATTTCACAAAATTAAATAAAAATTGAGCAGTTAAGAAATTTGAGCATGCCATTTGGATGGTAGATTTAAATGAAATTGGGTTGTCACCTTGCAACAATTTTGTTTCCATCTTCAAAAATATTCAGAAAAAAGGTCTAATTTGCAATTCTTTTCTTTGTTCCTTAATTTGTGTATCATGTCTAACACAAAACTAGTATGACTGTCTCTTTGGGGAATGGCAATAAAAGTTATTCTGCCTTGTTGCTCAACAGCTGTCAGCCTTACCTGCTATGAAGGCATGAAAACCTTCGTAAAACCTTTTCAGGAAGATTCTGTTTAATCAAATGATTTTCACTTTAATTACTTGGTTGCATCCTCCCAACAAACCAATTCTGATGAAGTGAACACCTCCTGTTATTGTGTTCTCTGGCCTTTCAGAGAAAAGCTCTTCCTGTTTCTTGCTGCTGAATGACACTAACGTTCACCTTACCCACTATAAACCAGTGGAAGACAAACTGTTTCCTCAGATTTATGTCACTTGCAAGTAATAGTCTCTTTGAACTTTTTTGCTTCTGGATGACTAGTGGGAATTATACCCTGTATTATCTGAGATGACTCATAGTATCTATAATACCTGAACAAAACAATGTGATTTTATATACTAAAACATATAATTTGCAAAACTAAAAATAAATGTACCTAAATACAAAAGAAAAAAGTAGACCTTGTTATTTGTCATCTAAATATAGATTCAAGAAATTCTTTTATTCTTGGCTATCGCTGTATCCTAGATAGCCTGGAAGCAAAAAAGAAACTCCAGAAAACATAGCTGCACTTTTTTCTGTCCTACCTACAGTAAAGCGGCAGTCTACCAAGAAGTGTGAATTTGCAAGCACAGAGGTGAACAAGCAGTTCTTAGCTGCCAGGTTACTGATTTCAGGATGCTAAGTAAGCCTTGGGGAAATACTGGAATGGGATGCTGTTCATGAGACAAACTCGTTTAGAAATGGAGTTAGCAAGCAGCAGTGCAGACAGTAAAAATTCTCTTTTGAGATTCACACCTACTTTTTAAGGGCTCTATCTCCCATAATATTCCCTATAAGGAATTATTAAGCAGTACTGCACAACAACATATAAAGGCTATTCAAGAATATTTGAGTCACAAAGCCCTGGAACAGGTTGCCCATAGAGGTTGTGGAGTCTCTTCTCTGGTGTTATTCTAATTCCACTTGGATGAAGCCCTGTGTGATGTGCTTTAGGCAGTCCTGATTTGGTGGGCGAGTTGAACTTGATCTCTTTGATTCTGATGATTCTGTTATTTAAAGAAACCACCATCTCTTCAAAAAGCACTAGGAATGGGAAGGGAAGCTGGTTTGTATGTCTACTTCTCATCTTGTCTAAGATTTCATTACCATCCACTTCAGAATTAGTATGAATTTACTTAATATCACTCAAGCTGTGCTCCAGGTGCTGGTGTTTGGGGAACCAGTAAACAGAGCCAACACATCTTTGCAGTCCTGGTATTCGAATGTCTCAAGCACTGAAGTGCACATCTTCATATTAGTAACAAAGAGAGGCAGCTGAAGTCCATATCAAGCCTTAGAGTTGGAGCTGATCAGGTCAGCAGCCAAATGACTTCATTTGATTAATGCATGTGACACACTAGGATCAATGGGCCAATATGGTCACCCTCTTCTCAAAATAAATGTGCTGAAAATCTTCTCCTGATAATGTACAAACAGTGATGAACTCATGAGCATTGCAATAAAAAAATCTCAGGAGCTCTTGTAAAATCTCTTCAGGGAATCAACTGTTGACTTTTTTTTTCTCTTAGGATTTGTTCTCATTTTTCTCGTTTATGCAAAAAGAAAAATGTTCATAGCACTGACACACATTTACAGTAAATTTCTATTGATTTTATAAAATTGCTTGGTTTCAGTGTTAAGGCAGCTATGGGGCCATTCATTTCTTTGTGTAGTGTTTTCTGCATTGATGAGCATTGTGTGTTGTGAATAGTGTTATTTACATTGTGGGAGGAATTTAGTATTCTGAGTAGCTTGAAAATACAGACATTTTAGTAATTGGGAAAACTGCTTTCTTTGGCAGTCAATTTGTTCCTCTCCTCACCCCCCAATACCAGAATTTACCAAAACTGTTTTCAAACAAGGAGGAAGGGGGAAGACGGACGGATGACTTCATTAATGTCTATAAATATGTGAAGGGTGGGTGTCAGGAG
>JAOXOE010000694.1:9509894-9534627 GCA_028565055.1 Phoeniculus purpureus
TTCACTGCAACATCACCTTGCCTTCCACCCAGGACTGTTTGTCCATGTCTAAACCAGGGCTGTGGTTTATTTGGCTCAATAAATCCTCTTCCTGCGTACGTGTCAATATGCAAAGGAGACTAGAAATGAACATATGGGCTTAGCACCCCTGCTGCTCCTTGTTCACAGCACTGTTTGTCTCCTGAACTATAATTTGCCCTTGGGGATACAGCTAATGCGGGTTCCTCCTTCCCACATAATCTTCTTTCTGTTTATGGAGACAGCAGGAGACATGGGCTGACCTGTAGGGTTGTGTCACCCATCCGTGAAGAACAGGGCAGGTTGATCTTGGCAGTGTTTTCCAGAACTGTGCTCAGACCACTTTGCAGTGAGTCTGGCTCTGGCAGTTCCCTTTGAGAGCATCCAGCAGGTTTCACAGCCAGGATTCATTTTTGGCCCCTGGCTTTGCTCATTTTATCCCTTTCATCCAGGTGCCACTTCCCATTTCCTCACATTTCAATTGATCTGATGCCTCCAGCATCTCTGAGACAAGCTGTCTCTGGCTAGAGGCTTCGCAGCTCCTTAGGAAGGAGCTGTGCTGCTTTAGCTTAAAAAACATTGTGCACCCAGCATCTGCCTTAAGGACCAGTGAAAGCTGTAGTGGCAAATTCTACACATTTAAACATAGCGGATGACCCCACCAGGTCATTCTGCTGCCCTTATGAGGCATTTCTGAGAGTTGCTAATACACCAGGCTCTGATATCACAGAATCACAGCACATTAGGGATTGGAAGTGACCTCAAAAGATCATCCAGTCCAATTGCCACCACAGCAGGATCCCCTAGATCCAGTTGCACAGGAACATGTCCAGGTGGGTTTTAAACATCTCCAGAGAAGGCGATTCCACAACCCCCCTGGGCAGCCCCTTCCAGTGCTCTGTCACCATCACCATGAAGAACTTCCTTCTCCTATTGATGTGGAAACTCCTGTATTTCAGCCCTTTGTCTTATCATTAGATGCCACTGAGCAGAGCCTGGCTCCATCCTCCTGACACCCACCCTTCACATATTTATCAACATTAATGGAGTCATCCCTCAGTCTCCTCCAAGCTCAAGAGACCCAGCTCCCTCAGCCTTTCCTCATGACGGAGGTGCTCCATCATCGTCGCTGCTCTACGCCGGACTCCCTCAATTTACAAAAACTTGTCTCAGAGCTAGTGAACAAAGAAGGCACAGCTTCAGGTAGTCATGACAAGGTTTCGATACGCCTCTTTGATTCTGTCCTTCCCATAGCTACCTCTAGGTAGTCATGACAAGGTTTTGATAAGCCTCTTTGACTCTGTCCTTCCCATAGCTACCTCTTCTGCTGCTGCTTCTGAGAGGAGGCCTTCCTTCTGAGCACAGGTCACATGGAAATAAGCTCTGCACATTCCAGCATCACAGCTGATGCAGACACCGGTTCTGGCAAAACGAGGGTCTTCACAGAAACTGCATTCCTTTATAAAGAAGAGTGAAAAATACCACAGTAAGCATTCCAGGAGGTTTTTGCCCAACAGTTGATAACTTACATATTGTATATTAAAAACTGTGTAGATTTAACTGCTGCGGGCAACAGAAACCCAAGACGCTGCTGAGAGTTGACAGCACTTAAAAACTTCACCCTTACCTTACTGATTTAGTTTTCAACAAGCAATGGCAAGCTGCTTAAACAATCTGAACAGCATACTGGATGAATTTTTATATGAACTTCCATGTCTTCTATTCCCCTTCAGAGCAGCAATAGACACCACCCAAGCAACTCAAGCACAATTAATTCTCTCCATATGGCAGCAAATGTCAAACTGTTCAACAAGTTCACAGGACTAATGACAAGCAAAGAGCGTTGTTCTGGATGACTGGAGACCATTGGCAAATAAGCATAAGCTTTCATAAGCAAGGATCAGGAGCAAATGTATGGCAGTATAGAAAGAAACCCTCAAGAATGTGAAGTATCAGTACAGAAGGCTGTGAAGCTGCATGTATTCTAGGCAAAGCCATCTGCAGCACAGCAAACCAAGATCCCCTAATGTGACCTGCAAAAAACAAACCCCAAAACCTATTTTGCAGCCAGATCAACTCCCATAGACCACCACAAATGCAAATTGAACCAGAGCGATGCGCAGGCAAGCAGGGAGAAGCAAATGGGAACACAGACTGCTTAAACAGCGCTGCTATCCAGTGAGTAAGGGTGATCTCAAACCAAAAATACGTGCACTTCTTCATCTCCCGCATGCCACATACAGAGCAAAGCTGTGTAGCACCTACACACAGCATCTCCATGCCAACGTTAGACAGAAAGGAACTGCAAAGAAAACTCAGTGTTCGAAGAATCTCAGAGCACTGGGTACACTGTGCACGCTAGAAGGGCAGCTCTTAGCTGTGTGACAGCAAAGAAGTGAAACTGAGTATTATTAAGGCAGCTTTGCAGGGCAAAAATGTAGCTGAGTAAACTTTTAGCTTCCACACTTGACCTAGCAAACAGCCCTTGTTTAAAGCTCTATAAGTATCGCATGTCCTTGCGTTCAGCTGACTTTCACCTTACCTGCAGTAAGAAATTAAGTGCTAACTCTTAGACCAGCTCCTGTATCATTAACTCATGTTAATAAAACTGATTATTTAAAAGCACGACCCACTGCAACAACAGCTGGTAGCTGGTTCTGGGGCTTTGCTCAGACTTTTTTTGTACTAACTTGTTTAGGCAATGCTAAACTGGAAGGGGCTGCCCAGGGAGGCTGTGGAGTCTCCTCTGGAGACATTTAAAACCTGCCTGGACACGTTCCTGAGTCTCCATTAGCTATAGAAACAGTATATAGCAAACTACTGAGTGCTGTCCTCTGCCCACTATGATGGTTGTGTCTGTGGTTTCTGTATGCCAGCTCTTGATCTGGACTGAAAACATTCACAAGCACAACCATTTTCATTTTACAGCCACCTTCCTGTTCAAGTTAAGGGCTCTCATGCTGTTACAGACTTCTCTGCTGCTTTGCAGCAGTCTTTCTGCATGAATTCTGGCTTAATAATTATGCAGACCCTAAAATAATTCTTACTGAATGCACATCTGTTCTCTTTCTTAATGAACCTAACCTCCCATTTTGCATCCTATAAATAACCTTCTCTATTTTGCATCCTATAAATCCTCTTCACTTTCCATCCACGCTCTGGCAATCTGTCACCAGCTGACTTTAAAAGACAGTATTTAGCAACTGTTTAAAAAAATAAGGGAAATTAGGGGAGGGAAACAATGACAAACTATGGGGAACAGCGAGAAGGAAAACAGAAATAAAGAGGGAGAGAAGAGCAACGGTAAAACAAACTTTATCTCATTTTCAGCCCTGAAGCTCACTGCAACTCCATAAACAAGAAAAACAAAGCTGGGAAGATGTATGTTACCCTGTTATATGGAAAAATGCAAATTAAAGCTACTCGCTGGCAGTACATCCTTTCTAAACTTACCTTGGCACCGTACTTTGAATAATTCATTTCTGTGAGCGTTACTGGCCGCAGTTTGTCAATATCTCCAAATGCCACTCCTGGAACATAGAGGGCACAAACGATATGGACCCACCTAGAACAGGAGGTAAAATTAGGTTACTGTTATCAGCTTCTGTATTATACTTACCAGCCAAAGATTTCAAAGTGCCTTGTAAATGTTCAGACAGTAACAGAAAGGTGTTTAAGGGAAGGACATCAGAAGCAGGGAGAGAACACAGCGTATCTGGAATTCAGCAGCTCACGCACTGAGCACGGCTCTTCACAGCCACTGGGATTTCTCTGCCTGCCTGGATGAAAAGCTGGGCTCCCATTACCTGTCTGTTCTGATGGCTTTCACATGGGACTCCACACCGATGGGGCTCTGGGCAACCTGGTCTGGTGAGAGGTATCCCATGGCAGGGGGGCTGGAACTAGATGCTCTCTGAGGTCTCTTCTAGCCTAAACCACTCTGCAATTCACGCAACATGAAATGTGTATGAAGATTTACTTACAAACCTAAGGCAGACAGATACTTGGGGCAAACAATAGGAGTGAGGAATAGAATTATCCAGGACACACTGAGCTCTAGGCACACAGCTATGAAGTGTCTACAACCGAGCATCAGACTTCGCACTGTTAGCATCTCCAATACTAACAGGAGCTGCACTGAGCTGTAAAAGCACCAGAGATGTATTGCAGAAAAGCCTGTCTGAAACAGCCTGTTGCTTAGCTGTTCTCTTCTTTACAGGCCATAAACAAACTGGAGAGTAATAGGTCTAAATCTTCAGCCCTGAGGGGCACAGCGGGAATTTGAACTTTAGTGCCTAGTAATTAAATACAAGACAATGGTAAAGGCTTCAGCCTCAAGTCTGCCTTCGACATCTTCATATAATGAAAATCTCCATTGCAAAAAGCCAGCCTTGCAGCAGGAGACATTTTCTTTTGAGGTACTGAACACTTTCTTAGAGATCCAACTCTCTGTCACGATCAATCAATCGGGGACAAACCCACAACTCTGTTTTACACAGCATGCACAACTCAAACACACTGAGACACAGAACTCCAAAAACTGAGAAGTTTCTTCCCAAAATAACCTCCGTTTTAACAAAATTCTATCAGCTATTGCTTCCCCTGGCTAAGTGACTAGGTGGGAGCAAGCTGTCATAGACAGAAGGTCAAGGCTTTCTGCTAAAGCATCACAGAACATTAGGGACTGGAAAGGACCTCGAAAGACCATCCAGTCCAACCCCCAGAGCAGGATCACCTGGACCAAGTCACACAGGAACACATCCAGGTGGGTTTTAAATGTCACCAGAGAAGGTGACTCCACAACCCCCGTGGGCAGCCCAGTCCAGTGCTCTGTCACCCTCACTGGGAAGAAGTTCCTTCTCATATGGAAGGGATTTCCATTGCCCCTTGTCTTACCGTTAGATGACCTGAGCAGAGCCTGGCTCCATCCTCTTGACACCCCCCCTTCACACATTGATCAACATTAATGAAGTCATCCCCCAGTCTCCTTTTCTCCAAGCTAAAAAGACCCAGCTCCCACTCTTCTATTTGCATAGATGTGTAGCTACCGCTTTGAATCATAGAATCATTAGGGATTGGAAGGGACCTCGAAAGATCATCCAGTCCAATTCCCCCGCCACAGCAGGATCACCCAGACCAAGCTGCAGCTACAACATGACATGGGATACAGCCAGAGACTTTGGACACAACTGAGCAGAGATACCCTGTGTGTGATCTCATAAAAGTAGAGTAATTCAGCACTTGATAACCTTCACAGTCATTAACATTTCACAAATAATGCATCACTACAGGAGACTAAAACTGAATAGGATCATAGAATCCACTCATTGTATTCAAGAAGACTCATGATGATGCCAGAAACACCTCTTCCTTTGGATGTCATTACCGACATAGTGCAATTTTCCAGTCTCCTTAAATAGCAGGCATTCAGTACAGACCTGTTAACACCTACTCGAATCAGCATCCATCCACGCTGCCATTCTCCTTTCTACCAATCTTCTACCAGCATGTTTATTAACCTATTATCAACAGGCTGTCTACAGACGACAGAAATACGGCAGCTGATGGTTATATTAATCAGAAACTACATGCAACCTTGATTTCCAAAGTTTCCCAAATCAAGATGTTTCTCATCGGTCATCCTTAGAGTATGGTCGTGGAATTTACCACAATCAGCATTACTAAATTACATCTTAATGGACTTGTATGTCCAAACAGAACTTCAAAAAGGCAAGATAGGAAAGGTTAAGTAACAAGCTCAAACAGATCTGTATTTATTCAAAAGGAATAAAGTTATTTTTCTTTTAAATAGCAAAACCTCAAAAAGACTGCCTGTTTTTAAAAGGAGACTGAGGGGTGAGCCCATTAAAGTTTATAAATATGTGAAGGGTGGGTGTCAGGAGGATGGAGCCAGGCTCTGCTCAGTGTCATCTAGTGATAGGACAAGGGGCAATGGGTGAGAGCTGGAATATATGAGGTTCCACATGAACATGAGAAGGAACTTCTTCACAGTGAGGGTGACAGAGCACTGGAACAGGCTGCCCAGGGGGGTTGTTGAGTCTCCTTCTCTGGAGACATTTAAAACCCACCTGGATGTGTTTCTGTGTGACTTGGTCTAGGCGACCCTGTTGAGGCAGGGGGATTGGACTGGGTGATCTTTTGAGGTCCCTTCCAATCTCTCATGTTCTGTGATTCTATGTGATTCTGTGAAAATAATAAGTGTTCTCTCAGTATAGAAGGAAAATTCATCTTTTGGAACAGTATGGAAGAACCTAGTTAATGCATTGGTCTCTAGTATATGTTTCTGAACTGACAACATATACTAACTCTCTGTTTATAGCCTCATCTAAAGCTATTCTTCTGTTTTTCTGTGTATTTGTGTATTTTTTAGAAGTGTTTCTTTTTCCATTGTAGCACCTAATATACTTAGAAGTGATTTAATTCTAATAATCTTGAATGACAACACTGTATGGGTTTTCTGTTGGCATTAATAGGATTAAATCAAAAGTAAGATATATACTGACAGAGAGGAAAGAATTAAGGATCATAAAATAACATTTGAAATTGTTCTTCAATTGACATAACACAAAAAAAAAAGTGCTAGGAAAAAACCCACTGGGAACGAAAGTGTATGGTTTTACTTTAAAAGAACCTAGTGTAGGAACAGGTGAGATTAAAATGGCAACAGACAGTTTTATGAGATCAGGTAATACAGGACAGAAGTGCCCTAAAGACTAGAAAGAGGCCACAGCAGTTCTAATACATGAGAAAAAATAGCAGCAAACACAACAGGAAATCAGAGACCTGTTAGGTTAAAATCAGCTTTGGAAAAGCTCTGGGAACTCATTCTAGAGGTCAAGTGTGGTGACCACTAGGAAAAGCACGGAAAGGATTCACTTCTTATTCCCTTATCTTTTTTCCTCCTCTATATTTCAGCTACATTAACTAATGAAAATAATCTGTAGTTAGACCCTTTTCTAATTCCTTAGGAGCTGAAAATGTTAGGCAGAGTTAAGTAGGGGAACTGATGCTCAAACAAATATCTAGATCAAATATTCATGTTGTAAATAAAGAATCAATCTTGTTCCACTGAGGAAAGACAGCTGAAGGTCAAATAGATTTGATACCTTCTAAACAGAGCAATAGAATGGGCTGCCCAGAGGGTTTATGGAGTCTCCTTCTCTGAAGATATTCAAAACCACCTGGATATGTTCCTGTGCAACTTGGTCTAGGTGATCCTGCTGTGGCAGGGGGATGGGACTAGATGATCTTTCAAGATCCCTTCCAATCCCTAATGCTCTGTGATACTGTGATATGAAAGGACTACATGCTAATCAATATTAAATTTATGTAAGGCCTTTGCCTTTGTACTCTTGAGCAGAAGTCATGACACCAGATGAACAAATAGTACACACAATTAAATTAAAAACGGCTAAATACTAAATAGCACACATATGTACAGGAAAAGATTAATAATTTTCTTATCTAACTTGGGCTGCAATAGAATTATTCTTGTGGGAGGGAAAACAATTAGGATTATTCTTGTGGGAGGGAAAACAATTAGGAGGAAGGCACATGCGGTTCAGGAGAGAAAAACGGGAGTATTTCACCTGGTGGGAAAGGATCCTTTTTACCATAGGAGTACATTTATGTCTTTAGCATCAGACATTACCTTATCAAGTGTGACACACAAACAAATTTAGCATCCTTCAATATCAGACAGTAAGTGCTGGTGCACCAGTCTGTGTTTTCTCTCTACTATTTCCACAAGGGCAGTGGAGTAAATCTTATTGACTGGTACCAAAGGAGATAAAAAAGACAAGCGCTACAAGTTTGAAACCAAGTTGTGATATTCTGTGGCTGTTCACTCTGTTTAAGGGGAAACTCTATTATTTTAGAAAAACTTTGGAAGAATATGGTCTTGATGATCTCCTATTGTATGGTTTCTGTTCTGGAGAACATAACTAAGACTTCACTTTATACATGGTGAGACAAAAAGGGGTTGATTGCCACTTACAGCTTTACATCAAACTTAACCCTCATTATATGTTCTTTGTCATAAAAATTACCCATTAAAATATTGCTCCTAAGCATTCCTTAGGAAAATAAAAATATTTCCTTTAAATGTTTTATACACTACATAGAATTTTATTTCTGTGCTTTTACTAGCTATTTCAATAAAATAACCGTTAAATTGATTTAAGGAATAAATGTATAAAACCCAGTTGCACAAGTAGTGCTTCTGTTATCTTCCTCCTGCTAGAGTAATGCTACAGGATGTGAAAATTCCAAACAAAAACTTTATCATGCTGTGTAATTTGGGAATATACATAAGCCTTCTGGCTCTCACAAGAAAGATTTATCTAAATCAGTGGAGACTGGATGAGCTTAAATAGCAGTAGCAATATTCCTTCATCCATACAGACACACTACAGAGGACTGTAGGATTAAAGAGATGTAAACAACATACAGATGGACGCAGATTAAATTTTGGAATACGATCAGACTATCTTTTATGTTAGAACATTTTATTAATTTCCTGTTCTTTAGATGAGACATAGTATCTGATGACAGACATGGTGCTAATCACTTGTAATGAGAAGAAAATTATTTAGCCGTACTGCTTGCTGTGAAATTTTGCATCCTGTTTGCTGCATCTTACCTTTTTCTACTTCAGCAGGTTTGCAGCAAAGTTGTTAAATATATACATAGTTAAAGTTCACTCAGATTCAAAAGAAAGCCTGGAAATGTTCAAAAGTGGTATTGTTTCCTGTCTCTATTCTAGGCCTGTTCCAAGAGCAAATGAGCAAAAGCTTATATGGGCATTGATTCAGGGTCACTACCTGAAAATTCCCTCAGTCCCTACAGTTCTCACTGTTATTCCAGCCACGCTGATTTTCTGTCACTGTAGGAAGATAAAGCAGTGTATCAATATAGCAAACATCAGTTAAAAAACTCCTATTGATGCATTTTGCTCCACATCAGTAACACACAAAACAACTGACTTAATCGGTAAGTAAAGGGTCATATTTGTACTGAGATTATGGAAAAAGCTTTTCTTCAGGTTTGGAAAGAACAGACATACTAAGAACTATGTCTTTACTTTTCTACTCATGCAAAATTCTTTCCCAATGATTTTTGCTAGTGTTTGGATCCTTTATTTCTCCAGACCATTTTTAATGTTCATGTGTGTCTCTCTCTCTTCACTTCAGTTCACTGCCTTTTTGAAGAAACTTTAAAATGTAGCTCTAAATAATATTCAGTTCAGCACTAAATAAAAAATATTAACTGCCTGATTCAATCCAGATATTAAAATTAATTTTCTTCAGATCATCTATTAATTCAAACCTGTGGTAGAGTGCCAGGAAAGATTCCTATAACAAAACCCAGGTCATTAAAAAAAGAAAATTAAGTACTGTTTAACTTTCGTATTAACTAGCTGTGTGAAGTGGAATTAGCTTGAGCAGTTTCACTTTGAGATGGGCTCCTGTTCTTCCTAGCAAAATATAACTATTTCAAGAATATTTTAGTCACATCACAAAGCAGTGTGTGTCATATATAAGTCCCAGAAATGTAATAGAAGTTATGTGCTTAAGCCCTTCTGTATCAGTTAACGTACATATGCAGAAATCAGAGTGAAAGTAGTAAAGGCTTTGCCTAGTTATTGAGGTTTATTGTTAATCTTTGCTCTTAAAAAAAATCCCAAGATTAAAAAAGCATTTAATGCAATCTATCAAGTCAAAAATCCACTTTAAATTTGACGAAATAGGATTTAAATGCCACTGTTGTATACGTAAGAACCCTAGAGAAAGCATTAGTGTATTATTCAGATCATACGCATTTCGATGTTCTATATTTGGCTATTTCATCTGACACCCAGTTTGCCCAACATCAAAAAGTTCCTGTCTGCATTTACATGCAGGATGCCAATACTCAAGGGACATATCTCTTTCTAACCTCACCACTGCAGAGCTAAATCACACGATATATGCTATGCAAGTTTCCTGAGACTGAAATGGGAAATAGGCAGTGGTTATGTGGCATTTGTTACTACAACGTGTAAAATTCAGCGTGCTGATCTGCAAGGGTTTTCTTCAATAATTCCCCAGCTAAAGGCCTCATTTTCATACCTTGTGTGTGAGCCAACACAGGCAGGATGCAGGAACAACAACCATGGTTGAAATGCAAATAATAAATTTGTTCGCATCACCTCACAACCTGGGTCATCTCTACCACCACAACTGGGAAGAGGCTCATGAGTGGGGGCACCAGCATTGCAGAGCTTGGCCCTTGTTAAAGTTTTTTAACAAGCTCCTTTGCCCTGTATATCAGTGATTCTTGCAGGACTCTCCCACTGTGCTTAGACCTTTCCCACTGATATCTCAAGCATGCTCAATACAGTGCCTCTGAGTCCTTCATCAGACCTACGTTATCCAAATTCACTGTTCCACGTGTCAAACACACTCAGCTAACCAACAATTAGGTTGCTATATGTGGCTTTTGACATCCCAGCTGCAAATCATTTGCACAGGTGAACAGGTCTACAATTCTCCCTGTAGATCTTCAGTTATTTACCCACACCTTGTAACCTCACCATTCTCATTAAAGCCTATGAAACCGGAAGGTGTGACACGCAGGGTTAGACAGAAGGCCTTTAATCACACTCTGTGACACAAAAGTTGCACACTAATGCACTTGAATTACTATGACATGGAGCAAGGCACTTTTTCAGTGTCCAGTGGAACAAGGTGATAGTTGACTTGTGTTCACAGAATATTTATTTGTTTATTATCTGTTCTTGAACATTCTGAGGATTATTCTGCAATTGCAGCACCATCCTGCTCCTGTTCCTTGGATTAGCTGCACTAAGTAACAAAGCAGCAACTGTGCCTACTCACAGTGCTTAAGGAAGTCCTCTTCTTGGGTTCTTTATACAAATATGTGTTCTTAGTATATGGCTTAATCGTAGAATGGCTTAGGTTGGAAGGGACGTCAGAGATCATCTAGTTCCAACCCACCTGCCATACACATTGTCAAAGGAGTACAGGAAATTATAGTCATAACTGTCCCAAGAGCTTTAGAAGTTCTGGAAACTGTATTTCTAGTAATAATTGGTGTTTCACTACCAGGTGATATTCTGTAGGTTACTACTTACATTTAATGAAGCTATTTTGTTGGGAAAAAAGCTAATGTCACAAGTTAGAATCATAGAATCATTAGGGATTGGAAGGGACCTTGAAAGGTCATCTAGTCCAATCCCCCTTCCCTGGGATATGCACAAAATCCATGCATATTTTCCATCTTAAGGCATTTTCTGAATCCTATATCACCATCTACTTCAAGAAACATATTGCCAGATAGTCCAGGATTTAGGAGTTACTCTGTTACTTGACAATATTGACAGTTGATTGAATATATTTTTGTTTTAATAAAGAAAATGTTCTCAAAGATTGGAGATTTTTCTGCATGAGGATACAGGAAATACATCATAATACAGTTTTACATGTGCACTAAGATAGGACATGAGAGAATTTCAGTTGCAACAAGGGATTTTGTGTTAGTGAGAAAACATACCTGATTATTAAGGCTGAAATTAGAGTCTAGAATATCCACCTCTGTTCTTTATAAAAAACACAGACATCAACTCAAAAAAACACAGCTTGAACAATATGTTCTATGAAAGACATCCACAGATGATGCTGCCTAAGGATCAGAGGCCAATCTTACAGAGTATTTAAAAGCCTCTTCAGATTTATTTCTGTAGGTATCTCTATTGCTGGAAAGAACTCATAAGCACTAATACACCTTCGTTTGCCTAATGGTTGCCCCAAGCATTCATCTTTGTATTAAGAATGTTGATTCTGTTATGAGTTGTGTTGCTGAATGAGAAATCAAAGCTTTACACTGGTAATTATATAACTTCATTATTCTTTGCCACAGGTTCAGAAGGGCCACTTCTGAACTACTACTCATTATAGCTGTGTTGCACCCGATTCATTGTCTGCTGTATCTGTTGTACTAACCTGATAGGTCATGGTCATTCATGTCATGAACTCAAAAGAGTCATCTAATTCATTGTACAACAACAGAACCCAGATCCCCAGTAAAGTACATAAAAATAATTTTAACCACCTGACTTGGAATATTTTAATCAAAATATAATGAAAAATCATTCTACTTGCCCATTTTCTGTGGAAGGGCTTATTTTTCACAGCTAGACTGTAAAGGGCTAAGAACTTTCATTTTGTGTAGTGTTACCCTTTCAGTAGTGATTTAATTAAGAACGTTTGTCTGTGAGAAGAATAGAATTTAATAAATATTTTTAATGTTCATTGTTACTATAAATCAGTTCTATTTGGTTTGTGCTACTCTGTTAACAAAGCCTGTCTTTGACATGCTTATAATCATCACTGGAGTAGGCTGCAGGAACCAGGGAGGTTGCAGAATCTCCTTCTCTGTAGACATTTAAAACCCACCTGGATTTGTTCCTGTGCAACTTGATTTAGGTGATCCTGCTGTGGTGGGGGGATTGGATAGATGATCTTTTGAGGAGACTTCTAGTCCCTAATGTTCTGTGATTGGAAGGACTTTTATATGATCAACATCACACTAGTTTTTCTTTCCTTTTCATTTTCCATTTTATTCTATTCCATATTAAAAAAAAGAAATGCCAGAAAACAGCCACCTATGAATAAAAAAGGTCAAAGTGTAAATTTACTTCTATGTAAAAGCCAAGATAGTGATTTTATTATGTGTGTGGCTCCAGATGGCTCTGTTCTTTACCTGCAAAACGCGTTAGTGGGTTGAGCTTGTTAGGTGGCCGTGTCTAGTTAAAAGAAAAACAGCTTTTTTCCTGGAAAATGTCAATGTTAGCTAAGTGTTCTGCGGTGATTCAATCCAAATTTAAATGATTCATTATATCAAAATGACACAAGACTCTTTTTAAGTGATTCAAAATGTATGCTGTATTTTCACAGCATTGTAAGGATTGTATTTCAGGATCCCATAAATAGGGCTTTTAAGCAGAAAAGAGGTGCTGCTCTAGGCGCATCATAAAAGATGCTGTCTCACGCAAGAAGCCTAGATTATAAGGTGCAAAGGGATGTCATGCTCTCTACATGGAAATGGATCAAAGATGACAAAGGGTATTTTTTGAAGTCAGTTATTTTTCCACAGAGCCCTCTAATGTCAAATTTTCTCTACTTTTAGAATGAAAACAACATTTGTAATGTAAGGAGTAGGAGAAAGTCCAAAAATTAGCAAATTAATTTCTACCCCAGTTAAATTAGAAAAGCTTATGAAAATGAGAGAACATGAGCGTGTCCCATGGTCTGGCACTCCTTTGTGAAGCCATTATCACATTACCTCAGAAAAAGAAATATCTCTCAGTAGCCGTGTCTCTGAACTCACTTTTTGTCTCTGGGGTAGATGCTGGGCACAGTACTACTTCCTTTAATGCCTCTGCCAGTCCTCCCATCAAGGTTTTTCAGACAGGGTCATGTCACTTCCTACACAGAAAATATGTGTCACTAACAGAGTAATTAAATACTCTTACAAGTATCTTCATCAAAGAAATCCTAAGAGGAAAGGAAACAAGTTTGTAACTCCACAACAATATTTTTTACTGTTCATAATGCCTGAGTCCCTGAAACGTAAATAAGCGTCTACAATAGTCACGCTGTGTTAGCAGCAATTCCTGTTTTAACTGTAGACTGTGGACATGAAGTAAACCAATTATTTGTTACTGACATACCTAAGGATTAAAAAAATAATGCTTACTCATTTTGAAACCAAACTGAAACCTCATGCACAGTGTTGCTCAGGAATGCACAAAGACTGAAAAATACCAGACCAGCATTCAGAAGAGAAGAGACTAATTAAGTACAGACCACAAGGTCTCAGAAAAGGCAAGTTCACACTTCAGTACACTTTTGAGATGATCTGAGATGAAGATGGCCATGCGACACTTGTATGTTGTATTCTTAAACGTAGATTCAGAACAGCACAAGGCTCCACTTCAGCTGGCTACTTTGGATTATGCCCTGAATAATGACAGTGATATGAAATCTTGCCAAAGCCTCACAATGTACAAGGGGAAAATAAATGGATTAGGAGTTAAAAACATAATTGATACTTGGACTTCCTTGATTTTGAATTTCAGGACCATATGACTGTTGACATTTTTCACATCACTAGGTGCTAAATTGTAATTTTAGATACTTAATAGCTTTGTGGAAGTGGCTGCAGTCTTACTCCAGACCCCACAGAAAATGTAACATCATCACTTGGATCAGTTCAGAGTCCCAGGCAAGCGCTTTATCAATGAGACTCCAGGCAGTATGATAGATGGGGAAGAGAGTTGCTGGTCATACACAAAAGCACTGTTCCAGCAGCTCTACCATTGCACAGTTGGTCACTAATGCTTCACCTCCTCCACACAAACTTTAACCTTATAAGGATACACCGGGATGCTACTGCCTTTCTTCCGGCAGCCAGCATTCCCTTCTCCACCAAACAGAAACCTGTTTTTTGCATGATAGTCCTCCTGTGGCCTATCAAACATGTACTTCAGGGGTAATGTTTTGTGAGGAAGAGAGTAGAAACAGAAGGAAGCAAATCTCAACCATCGAATAGAAGTGGGACATCTGTCTGGCAGTGAGAAACAGCTATAGATGTGTAGCTGCTGCTCCTCTCCGTGAGCAACATGTGGTTGTTACTTTACTTAAGGTTGGCCAGGTTCTCTATAGACCTGTAAGATTTAGTTGATGCTATTTAGAAAGGGAGGCTCCTTTGCCCTGTGGATTTACTCAGCTTTAATCAGAACTTCTATGGCAAATAGCAGATCTGTAAAAATTGTACAGATTTTTAAATTTTATTTCTTCTAGAGAAGAGTTTTGAATGGAAAGTTTTCTCATTACTAGTCCTTAAAATAAACTGTGGATGACTTTTAGAGAATGACTTTTAGAGAATGAAACAAGGCCAAATATTTTTTTTTTGTTATCTTCTGCCTGCATTTACTCTTTTAACTGACCCTACCAGCAGTGTGGTTCATAAAGTTCCCATTTAAACAGATTTTGTTGGAATCTACATATGATCCTTATTTTTAGAGTTTGAGGGTATTTTGACTGGGAAATTTGTCTGTTTATTTCATTGCAACTTAAAGGCAATTACTTACATAGCTACTTGGATTGTAATAGTTTATTTGAAATTAAGCATGCATCTTTCCTACATGCAGGAAACATCACATCCCTCAACCATACATAGGCAGAGAGTAATTATGAGCAACAGCTAAGGACCACCAAAATATATGGCATTGAACCACGAAGTAGAGAATTTATGAGAATGCAGGTTTTGTAGCGATATGTAAGCTGAAAATAATTGGTTGGCAAGTTGGCTGTAGATGCCTAGCCATGTAGTAAGATGTGCAGAATAGCCCAATCAAAAAAGGATTTAACTACTGTTGAACTCCACCAATGCTAATTGTAATAACCAATTCACAACCAGCCTGACTTTCTCTGAATTCATTTTTTTGTCTTTCTTTCTTGTAGCATAGATATGTCAAATGCTAAGAACAAGTTATTAGCTTAGGGATAAGTAAATTCAGACAGTGGATATGTATAGGTGTCCATTAAATTAGCCACAACAAACACAAAGATAATTGGAAGTTGGGAACAGATGGGACAGTAAAATTAAGGCATTCAGTTCATATGAAATTCAGTGTTGATTCTGCTCCAGAAAAGGTAAAAAATTTGGGGGGGCCTTTTCTTTTTCCTTTTAAAAAAAGTCCCTACTCTATTACAATGGTAAAGAACAGAGTGATCTTTCATAACTTATATTATTAGCAATAATTTCTTCCATTTGTGTCTGCCAAGTTTTATGACAGTGTGCCTAAAACAAGCTATAAAAACAAAATCTTATAATTAAAGTGCTTATCATCCTGCATGAAAAATTCGTACAAAAAATAAATCCTTTTAGTGGGTAGTACTTAACTCCAGCTGACAGTAGGCTCAATCCTGCATGTTTTACTCATAGATCTAATGTTAGTGACGTCAGTGTCTCTCATACAGGGCCAACAGTGTTTGCCCCGAATCGTGTTTGCTCAGAGGCAGTAGACATAAAGGAAACTACCTTTAAAGAAAATTATAGCATAATAAAAAAAAATAATAACATCTTAACTTCTTATTCCTTCCAGTATAGGAATCAGGTTCAAACACCCTTTTATATCTGTATGTTTTGGGTATGCTGAAATACCCTGAATAGCAGCTTCCCGTCCTCAGCTCAAGGCAGGAAACCTCTTTTCTATGTCATGCTACAGTGACTTGTTAAAAGAAAATGTCCCTCTCTGAAATCACTCAAGTCTACTAACTGGGGGCCTGGTCTGTTCCTTTGAATGTGGTCACTGGAAAAGAAAAGAGATATGTTACCCCGTGGTCCCCTACCAGGAAACAGAGAAAGGGAGGAAAGGGAAGGAAAACATGATATTTCTCTTTTATACTGACAAAACAGTGGTGAGTTTCTGTAGAAAGGGTTCTTCTGCTGGCCACAGTATAGCCCAGACAAAGACAACTTGCTTATAGATAGCTGTTTGCAACTCAGCCTTGTGTGGAATGCTGGCTTAAGTGCTCAGCTTAAAATGCATGGCAGATACGTTTTAGAGCCTCTTCCCATTTTTTGCCTTACTGTAAAAGTCAACAAAAGGATCTGCTCTCAGCCTTGTGTCTTTGAGCATCTGTATCAAACTTTACAACTTCTCTTCTTGATTGTCCCTAATTTCTCCAGGCTTACCTTAAAGATACTTTGCATTCGGTAGCGTGTTTCATGTGTCATTTATTTGCAATTTGTTTATCATTTCAATAAAATCAGAAGAAACACAACCATGATAATTAAGAGCCTGTATTGTTTCTCTAAGACAATTCTTGTAATTAGTATGCTAATTTCCCATAAATACGACAAAAGCTGTATTAGCAACCTGTATTACCATATGCTTCTGGGAAGAAAACAATTATCAAATTGTTTAAGAGTCTTCTGGGAAAAGAGAATAGGAGACCTGATTTAAGAGAGTGTGATGTTTTGAGAAAATTGCACTATGTCCCTGTCATATTTTTATGTATTATGGTGCTCTCTGCTGATGTATTTCCATTTGAAAAGTGCTGTTATTTATTATGCAACTAAAGATCTTCTGAATTATAGCTACTTGTATATCAGTAATCAGAACACAGAGATCTGCTGAATGTGTGGCACAAAGCTAACCAATAGTTAAAACTGGAATTAATCCTGAAGTACCTACCTGTACGTTACTGCAACTTGACATAAGTTGTGGGCCTTTTTCTTTTTAGCAAATCAGTTTGAGAATTATTATTACATAGGATTTTTTAAAGATTCATCACACTATATTCCCTCTATACAGCCCAAATTTGCTTGTCAATGTTCCTCGTTGAAAACGCTGTGATCTACCCAAAGGAAAGATGAGGGTTTGCATAAGCCTCCTTCTGGACTTCTGTAGGCCAGATGACCTCAGATGTCTTCTGCTGATTCAGTCTCTTGCAGTTATTATTCCATCTTTTATCACCCTGGAACATACATTTCTTGCCTAAACTATGGAGTGTAAAGACAAGAAGTGCAGTGATGCTGTTTGCTGATGAATTGATGCAGAAGGAGTTTGGCAATTTATAGCTTAGTTTAAAAAGAGGAAGACCTTTCCAAGTTCAGGTATTTATCCTCAAATACATTGGGAAAAGTTATCCAGTTTGGTGCATGGGTTTTTTCCAGATTTTATAAGGATTTTGTATTCATTTACATATTTTCAGTTGCTCTTCTTTATTATTTAGAGCAAGTCCAAAACCATTCATTATCCCTTTCTTCGTGACATTAACATTCTGGCTAGGGAAGCCTAGAGGAGCAAGTTAGGCAAAATCTAAATATATAGAATATCCTGTAGCTGCATCAGCAACTCCCGATCGTAAGAATTTCTTGCAAAGACTATCTAATGAAAAGATTGAAAAATGATTCCGAAAGTTAATAATAATCTTTTGAGGAAAAAAATAAAAAATAGTCTTCAACAATGTTCAGCTTTCCTTGTATGAAGCAGAATATTTTCTAGTCTTTTGTTTCTGTGACATTGTGTTAGATGTGCTGAAAGCCTGGAGGTTGCCTCTGAACTGGAGTGGTGAGTATTCTTTCACACAAGCTGACATTTTTTAAGTAGAATTTGAAAGAAAAAAGAAATACACTGCAGGCCCCCAAGAGGCAAAAAATCAAAAAATGCTGTATTAAAGCTGGATAAGGATTTGCTGGAAAAATATTCCTCCAATATAGTAAGATAGAAAATGTTTATTCATTCTGGTTTATTTTATGTGATTTTATTCTCCCAGAAGTTCTGAAAAATCAGGTTTTTCTCTATTTCTAATGAAGCAATTTGATCCTCACGTGAATCCCATGGTGTTTAGAATTTCAGTGTCTCAAGTATTGATACTAAAATGCTGTAAATCTAATGAACATAGCTGTCTCCCTAACAACCATTAAGTTTCTTAAAGACTATATTCAGCCTGGTTTTTTTTCTGAAAATTGTATTTCTACAGCTCAGATACACATCTTTCTAAATATCCAAGAGATTTGTCCACAGAGGATAGGAAACAGGCAGAAGGGCAGTATTATTTGTATGACTAGTAATTTGTTTTCTGATCAAAAATGTAGAATTAGAAAAAATTTTTTTCTATTTTTGACATTATGATTTCTTACGTTATCTAAATATTATACTTAAATGTGGATTCAGCACCGGTACTGCTGCAAGTCTGTCATGGGCCAGAATTGTTTCTGAACAGTACACTGAAGAAACTCATAGTTTACTCTAATAGGCAAGATGAAGAGAATTTTTTCAATTAGATAACATAGTAATCAAATCTAATCATAGTAATCTAAACATTATGTCATGATGTACTGTATGTTTCTTTTGGTTTTGTGGGTTTTTTCATAGTTTTTCATAGTTTTCATAGGTTTTGGCACTTGTATTTTGAGCCTATACGATTTCTATGCTATCCAAGTAGCTGCTACCATGGTGACTTGAGGTCACTATGGATGAACTGAGATAATTATGAGGAATAAGAGCTGATAAATCAAATCCTACTAAGTTTTCTGTTCACCAGGAAAATGATCTTGCACGAACCTGTCCTGCGCTGTGGCTGTTTTACTGTCTGATCTAGGTGATCCTGCTCTGGCAGGGGGATTGGTCTAGATGATCTTTCAAGGTTCCTTCCAATGTCTAATGTTCTGTGATTCTGTGATTTAGTAAAGGCAGTTTAGTAAAAGCAATTTGATGCAAGGTTTATAAACTGGGACACTGAGCAGAAGAATGAGGAGAGATGTGTGTATTTTTACAAAATTGAGATAATTTTAGAAGGCATAAACAATTCCAAGTCCTCATTAGTAAATCTGGACCAATAATATCAATTATTTTCCAATGCATTTATATTAATCAGTGTATAAAAAAAATTACAATATACGTTGACTCAATCTGAATGATCTTTTGCAAAATATGAGTACTCAAAAACCCAATGTAATTTATGTTCATTCAAGCACTTAGAACTCAGTGAAAATTCTTTGCTACATGACATTTGAGGAAAACCTCTAGCTCATAGTGTAGATTTATAGCAACTCTCAGTAATCAGAGATAAACCACACAAGGAAGTTAATTCAGGGACCTCATATACACTTATTGTAAAACAAATAATACCTAATAATTAATAAAATAATTTAAAATAATTTAACTCAAATGCAAGGAATTGGATGAGTAAAACACACTCAAAGACAAACTAGATCAAACAGCCCTCAATATAAAAACAAAAGGCAGTCATGCTCGCAAAATGAAAGAGATAAGAACATTTAGGAAATGTAATGATTTGATTAGCTTAGCATCAGTGGGTACTTCATCATGGATAATGACAGTAAATAGCCTTAGGTGTCTAATATCTGTTTACATTGCTTTTACCATGATAACTACTGTGACAGCATAATATATCGTATGCATACAATTTAATGATAGCTTATGTTACCAAATCAAATGTCCAGGTATTGCCTTCAGAGTGAAAGAACATGTTGTTAAAGCATTGCTTTTGAAATTTTCTAGCATATGTCCCAATTTTAATTACTGAAAGAGCTCAGTATCAGTTTCCCAGAAAAAAAAAAGCTAATGCTATACAATTTCTATGTTTAAATCCATAATAAATGCTAAAGGCAAAATATACACTCTGTAGCACTAATGTACATAATGAAACATCATCATTCTTTTAATTACAAAGATATTATGGAATGCAACTGTTTTAGATAGTTTAAGCAGTTTAAATTTTACTGATTTGATGTGATATGATAACACCAACAGCATCTTTTTTGTACTGAGCTGTGAGTGTGCTAAATATACTCTCAACATATACCTGAAGCCTAGATTTGCCTTCATAACACTGCAGTCCGAACTTATAACTTGACTGCACACACTGATTTTCAGCATGAGCAAAGTGTGCAAAACTGGTACACTGCATTATCCTAATCAGTTTAACTTTATTGTGGAAAATGAATTTATGATAATATACCACAGAATCATTATGCATTTGACCTTATTACACTGGAGTTAAAGCAAATTGTATGCCATTGACCTTAACCTTGGCTCATTGTGTAGATGAAAGAAAATAATTGCACTAGTAAAAATAATAAAATGGCTGCATGCAGCTCTGCAAATTGAATGGACCTTGGATCAGGGCTATTAGGAATAATTTAGCCTATAGAAATTGAGTTTTGTAATTAACAGTGAACAGGGACTGGAAAAAAATGCTAGTCTACTGGCTGCCTTTCAGCAAGTGGATGCAATTGTATTAGCTGTTGGTTGGTATAAGAATTGTTCCAGTCTTAAAGGCTGGAACAGAAGAAATACATGTTAGGGTGGAGATGGAATTTGTGACTAGAGTTCTACAATGAGGTGTTTGTAATCCAAATGATGCTAGTAACTATGCAATTCCTAACTATTACTACAATTAAGAAAATGAAGGTATTTGCGTTTGCCCATGTAACTTTGGTGGAAATTTATCTCAGGCACCGTGAATTAAAAATAAAACAAAACCTGCAAAAATGCCTTTCCTCAGGTCAATTAATTATTCCCATATTCATTTTGGGTAAACAGTGTATTTCCAATTGATGCTACTGGACAGTGGAACACATTTGTGGGTATGTGCATATGGTCACTTAGGTGGAAGAGTATGTAATCTTTCTTGTTCCGGAACTGAAAGCTAACAGCTCCAAGACCCAGAAAACCTGCAGGGACTCACATTTAAGTGGCATAAAATATCCCAAGGCCTCTTGACATTTGATTCTAAACCTGTTGTTGAACAGAAATAATACATTGCGTACCTGAAGGGTTTTTCTCCCTCCAATTGCTATTATTTCTTCCAATAGGAATGAAGAGTCAAGTTCTGTTTTGTCCTATTAATTTAATTAGTATTAGATTGATGTAGTTGAGGGCAGAACTTGTCCTGTGCTGCTTCAATTAAATGAGAGCACCATCAGGCTGATTCTTGCATATTACAGTGAGTCTTCATTACAACATCATTTAATTCCCTCTGTTATTTCAGCCCTTTATTCCCATTCTCATGCAAAGCATCACCCTGATACCATCAGAAAGGCAGAATTACGCTATTCCCAAAAGAAAAGAAACATGCACCAAAAAAGGAGTGGTGGACAGGACCTTGATGATTCACGTTTTGCTTTTAATATTAATGCTGCAGTACGAATGAGGAGATTTCATTACTTACACAAGCATGCTGAGAATATTTTTTGTGGCAAAACAGCGGCACACAATTACTCCCCAGCTGTTCACATGAAAGAGGGACACATTGGCAGTATAACCAATACACAGTTGGCCACCTTTCCTGGAGTGGTTTTGTGCCAAACACATGAAGTTTTAATTCTACGCAGTTTGAAATATTTATGCTCTTTGCATTTTCTTATTCCTATACAGAAACAAGATAAAAGTTCTTTTGAAATTTGATGACAGAAAACATTTGATACCAACACCATGCAACACTGGTGCCTAATTAATTAGTCTGAGTGAATATTTATGTTGTTAGGTTTGCTGTTATTGTATTCCCTGCATAGTGATACCTTCAGCCAAGAAGTGTCGTTACCCAAAAAGACCTGAAAGCAACAACCCTTGCTCCATCTTTCTTTACCTGTCTCATCCAAAAAGCCAGTGTGGTCCTCTCTGGGAATCAAGCATCATTTGATTATGTTTATAGAGTGAGATCCACAACTCTAAGCAAACCCTTCAATGCATGTGATTGAAGGTACATTTAGCATCTAAGGCCTTTTCTGCCTCTGAATGCTCACATCAGTTCTTCTAGAGGGTTAACTAAGTTCACCCATCTTAATATCACAGCTGGCACCATGAAGCTGTGGTTACCTTTGTAAAATTTTTTGTGGTTAGCAGAAATGCCTACAAAGAGATTGGACTGGGGTGTTATGCCCTATTCAGCCTTGAAGCTCTGCTGTACAACAAAAGTTTAAGACTTGTTGGCTAAGAAGAGTAAAAAAAAAAGAGCAGCTGATATATTCTAGAGCTGATTAGGAGATGAAATATGCATTCTACACCAAAAGGTGCTTTGTGGTTGTGGGGATTTTTTTAAATTTTCCTTTAACCTAATGGCTGTATCGAGTATTACACAGAAACATTTCCTCCCTTTTCCTGCAAAAATAATTTGCCACTTGATTCAAGTGTGTGCATGTGTGTATCTATACATATATGCACGTATGTGTATGTACATACATAACATATTTTCCTGTTTGTTTGCATGGCTACTATGCCTTTTGTGAAACTCACTGTCATAAGTGCCCATCAGGTAGGCTCTGAGTCAGCCTGCTGGATCAGACCCCACAGGGAAATTAAATGGAAAAGATGCTTAGGTTCAAGTCATCATTGTAAATTCGGCAGGATTTTTAAGGAGTGTTATTGAAGTCATGTACTCAGGTCTTTCATGCATTTGAACTGTCATCATTACTATAACTCTCATTTTCAGTTCCAGTACCACCTGTTGAAAAGTGATTCTTTCTTATTTTTTCCCCTTAGTACCATGTTCCTAGTCTAAAAGCACAAGTCAGTGTTATCTGATGGATACAACACAAAGTCATCTAAGGAGAAGAAAAAGTATAATTGAGCAACAGGGAATTGTTGTGGTATCTGGCAACCATTGGAAATAATCTGTTGGTTTAAACATAGATTTAAATAAACCAACAAATACGTAAAAACACAGACTAGTCTAATTCTGAACTGCAGCTTTGGCTGGGTGGAGAATCCACCACTGCACATCAAGTAAATTCAGTAGCAATCCCATTTTCTATCCTTCATTCAAGTGACATCAGAGAAGTTCCTACACTTCAAAGTGAAGTGTGCTGTAGCCATACCTGAGCTTTAAGTGAGTTGTCTTGAATACTGAGTCCTTGCAAGGTCAAGGTAAATTAATCTTCCTGATCTCCTTTTTGTCATGGCTGTGCAGCTCCCATTACCCAGACTAGCTCACGGAACATTAATTTGTGCATCTTTTAACTACACTGTCTTCCATATTTCAAATTTGCACAAAACCAGTTTACTTTCTTTCAACCATTCAAGAAAGAGATAACTGTTTATATTTATAGTTCAATCAAAATGTTTCCTATCCTTACAAGTCTCACAGCACCTCTTATGTACCTTTGTCCCGAGATGTATGCAGTAGGAACACCACCTGCATGCTTATTAGGTCTCCTGAAGGCTGCTGCCTGATAAGAATAGTTTTGTGGTGGGCTGATTTTTTTTCAGTACTGCCCATGTCCCTTAGAGGTGAACTCCTCCTCAATTTACCTTGTAGTCCAGGTCTTCTATAGATTGCAGGATTTAATAATCTTCCTTCCGTGTTACTCCATAGCTTGCTCTGGGTCTGACCTTGGATATTCTTGGATGTCCAATGTCATGAATGGGACACCTTCCAATCCCTAATGTTCTGTGAGTCTGTGATAGACAGATCCAACAACCCATTTGATTAGCATGGATTTGAACATTTTCATTCAGCAAGAAAAAGAAGAAAAATGCTTACAGGTTCATCTCTAGACTTTTTTCAGTGACTGTTTTAAAGGGTAAAAAATGGAGCAGTGAATCGACTAAATAAGAAACAAATACAAAATGAGTATGAAATGAAAGGATCAAAAAGAAGTGAAAAATTCCAGTGAACCAGTAAATATGATTTACCATGAACACGTTAAAAACATTTTTGCTGCATGTTTCTGTGTGTTTCACAAGAAACATTGCCACATTGTCCAGCCAACTGCAGTGTCTCCTTTTGAAAAATCATTTCTGCACCGTAACTTTTCATGTAGTGGGACTCTACTGCCTCTATAACCATCTGTGCAATTGGGTGATTAATCCCATCTGTGATTATTTAATTTTTTATTTTTCTCACAAGGTGTTTATCTCTTGGGCATTGTCTGGCTCACGGGAAAGGTTATTTCAGTGCTAATTATGTCAGTCTTTTTTTTTTTTCCCCTCCTTTTTTTCCTTTTTTCCTACTATCTTCAAATATTACTTAGAACTTAAACTTCTCTTTTGCTTGGAGAAGAGCAGACTGAAGGGTGATCTCATTAATGTCTATAAATATGTGAAGGGTGGGTGTCAGGAGGATGGAGCCAGGCTCTTCTCAATGTCATCTAG
>JAOXOE010000694.1:9541088-9576250 GCA_028565055.1 Phoeniculus purpureus
CTGACTTCTGCAAACCCTTTCTTAGCACTGGTCTAGGTGATCCTGCTCTGGCAGGGGGATTGGACTAGATGATCTTTCAAGGTCTCTTCCAATCCCTAATGATTCTATTATTCTATATACCTGTTCTGGCTGACAAGGGCAAATAAATAATGTAAGCCATGAGTTGTACAAATTTTTCATAAGTGGGAAGACGTTCTCACTGTCTTATAGATGGTAATTCAGGTCCAGTTCTCTCACAGAAGTGTTAGGAAGTTTGTTTTGGTAGGAGTGCTCAGATAGCCATATCTTACCTATTCAAGGAAGCATGGATGAAAAATGTTTAAACTGAAGCCTGGAAAATTGTCTCAGGGGCAGGATACTTCTGTCAGATATATAAGAGGTCTTACCCAGTGCAAACAGTTTGTGTCTTTCTTTGCTCTGTTGCCAGATCATAAAATCCATAGAGCACATAGTCCTGTCTTTTTATTTATGCTATATAGTGCTGTTTGGACATATGACTCTTACATCAATTATTTGCTCACCAGCAATTGGGCAACATAATTTCAAAGCAGAATCATTCTTAAAAATCACAGCAATACAAAAAGTATAGGTATGTCACTGAGTGTGACAAATAAATGCTGTACACATAGCTGGTTAGAATTAGGGAGGGTTGCTTGACATGACAGATACAGTGCTATTTTTTAGTTCATACACATAGTAGAAAACCTGTGTAAACGGTCTGAAAAAATAAGGTGAAAACTTCATCTCACTCTCCTGAAGTCTTGAGATATAGTAGTTTGGATTACATCCTGTGTATGTTGCATGATAATCAGATGTGTGTTTGCTCATTTCTATACTATGCAAAGCATCAGAATTCAAAATCAGGTATGCTTAGCTTTGAGAACACAGCCTTCTAGAAAAGCAGCAGAGACACTAAGCCATTTACTGGAAAGCATTTTTACCAAGAAGAAGATCCATTATGTTTTTATTGAAAGAAATCATAACTCCATACTTCACACTTCTGGGAAGGCATTAACAATAAACCAGATAGGAAATCACTCAAAATGACATGGAAGAAAATAATTGTATGATCACTAGAGACCCTTGAAGAGACTGAGCGTCACACTTGTAAAAATCACAAGAAGAACACATCCTTTACAAACACCTTGTAAAAGGAAAGATTTATTATCTTTGTTGTATATTGAGCACCTTGTTTTTCTGGTGATCATTTGAAAATGTTGGAGTGATTTTTAGTAACTCCCCTTGATCTTGGAAGAAATTGCAAACTATTTTCACCTTTTTAACAGGGACATAGAAAAGCATGGAATAATAAAAAATGGGAAATAGCTGTTTATTGATAACATACCTAACATTTACATCCCGCTTTATTATTTCAGCAACAAACATAAGAGACATGTTTATGTACACAGCTATCATAAATTTTTTACAATGCTCAACAGCTGCTCAGACCTGCTCAGCTATTTTGCTTTAGTCAGGGGCTATTTTGACTGGAACTTCCAGATACCTTTAGCTGATCACAATATGTACAGCTAAGATTTAATATGGACAGGATTGTAACTTCTGTTTGCGTTAAAAATACAGAAAATTCTTTCACAGCTTCAGGAGGGTAAAACTGTGTCCTTATGTCTCACTTGACATGGCACACAGCTGCGGGACTAGTTCATGACCAGTTTGATCTTGCTATTTGGCCTGACGTGACTCTTCATAGATTATGAGACATTCATAGAAGAAAATGGAATATCTGACTCTGAAAAAACCTGGATACTTCTGGGGGAAAAAAAAAGAAGAAAGAAAAGTCAGTCATCTTTGTCTTAATTTACTTATGTTAACATAACCCAATATGTTTTTCCTCTGTTTCTGCGCAGGCTGCTGCTTCTTGTCAATTGGAAGTCCACAGCAGAAATGCCTTTTGGTACCTACAGCACTTTTTCTGCACAAAACCAACATATGCCTCTAAGCACTTAGGTACAGTACTCTCAGTTCTTACCATTTTCAAGGAATGTTCAGGAAAATTGTTTATTTAGATCTCTAACTATAATGTGCCTAACTAATTAAGTAATTATGGGTAAGTTTCAATGTGGAAATTCCAACTTGGGGGTCAGACAAGAACACCATATTATCTGTTTGAAAACATCAAAGAAATTAGCATATATTAGCTAAAGCTCATCTGCAGCATCCAATTCCTAGATGAGTTCACAAAACAGCAGGATCCAGGGGTGTTATTCTTTCTCACACACTAATGCTTTTGCCCTGTTCTTAACCTCACAACACTCTAAACTGAGGGAATAGTGAAGTCATCAGCTGCAATGAATTCTGCCAAGGTCAGTAGCATTATGCTTCTGTAAAATGGAACAAAAATGAGAAGAATCTGTCTCAGTATCTTTAACTATCAGCTTTCTGTTTTCTTCTACCTCCTTCAATTTACAATTACTATGTGAGACTGAGGGTCACAGACTCACAGAACATTAGGGATTGGAAGGGACATCGAAAGTTTATCTAGTCCAATCCCCCTGCCAGAGAATGACTTCTTCCACTCTTTGTAGACCAGGATATATCTCTGAGCAACTTTTCCTTTAAATTACAATAATTCTACTCTGCAAAAATAAAGGAAAAAAAGTCCAGAAAATAGGAATGAATAAATAAATCTCAAGATACATAAGTCATATTCTGAGAGACTTTACAGGTAAATTTGCTCCAGAAAATAAGTTTTTAAAATGTTAAAATCAGAGACAAGAGAGGAAAAATAACAAAAATTTTACAGTCACTTATGTAGGAAGTATAGCTTGAGAAAAGTAATTCTGGACAGCTTACTTTGACAAATGTAACTGGTCTACAAATTGGCATTGCCATGTGATTTAGGGACAAATGAAGGCTACTGGTTACATTCCTGTTATTAGTATTTATACTAATAGCAGTGTGAAGATCATAATGTTTTCTTCATCTCCTACTCCTCCAATTCTGATATCTGTAATATATTTCACCAGATATCGGGGATATGCTGGTAGATTTATAGTGACAATTAACACTGGGATAAAGACTCAGTTCTGGTAAATGGATGAGGTTACATTGACTGTAGTGAAGCCAGACTTAAGCAGCTGGTGGTCTGAACTTATCTGTCAAAAAAGATGCATATATAAGGATCCTAACATTTTCACTATTCTAGACCTTTAATAGGCTTTTCCATTCCTGTATATTTGGAGTATTACCAATTTTTATTGTATATTATCACATTATACATTTCAGTTAAGCAGGACAGATTTCTACAATGAAAATTATTAAGAGAAAAATTGCTCAAGATTGGTAATAATTTCCATGATATAAAGAGAAGTATGTATGAAACTTTCAGAGAGTTTATTCTCTGTGTGCACTTAAACTATTTATATGGTGTATAATTATTATGTTTGGTGATTTTGGTAGAGAGACTTAGCTTTTAATCTTTCTCTAATGATAAGGGATCACAGAACTGAAATGCAAATTTGCGGTCTTATTTTATGTTTATGTAATAATAAGAAGCACTTTTCACTGTGGCTGAGTATTAGAAAAACCCCAATAAACCCATACATCCCCATAGGCTAATGACTGCATTACCAATGCAAGCAAATTCCTCAGCACCATCCAGAAAGACTTAGGCATAACAGCAGCTCAACACTATCTGAATCCATGGTGTAGAAAATCAGAAAACATTGAAATGCCTTAGTTTCCCATAGGTAGTTTGGATATCTAATAGTTGTAGTAACTAAATGCTTTAAATCCATTTATCTAAAGAAAAATCTTCCCAGTTTCAGAGGCTGCAGAGCACTCAAATTCTGCTGAACTGCCAGTTTCTCTATTAAAGTTTGAAGAGAATTAGAAAGAGAGACAGGCAACTCCAGAGTCTCTCATGGCCTAGGACATACTGAATGAATTCAAAGAAGAGATGTCATGACTGTGGTCTGCAAAGTTTGCAAAGCTAGTGACCACACTCTCAGAATAGTGACCAAAAAAATGTCCAATGCCAGAGCAAGCCTCAAGAGCTGTGAGAGATGAGGTCTGATTCACGCATTTCTACTGATACTTTACACAAATTTTAGAGTACTTTGAAAATACTAAAAAATGCTACACATGCATTTTCTTGTGATACACATGTAACTCATTGTTGATGAAGCTCACAATCAGCTCCACAGAGTAAGTTAGTTTGTAGAAAAGGGCAAATTTCTTAGTGAATTAATCAAACCAGAGCTCTTATTTTTTCCCTTACCACATCCTTCTACTTCAGCTAGAGGGTCCCTAGAAACCCATTTAACTATTTCCCTTGAAAAGCATGTCCTCAAAACTATACAGAATCATAGTATAAGTGGGTTGGAAGGGACCTCTGTGTATCATCTTGTCCTATCCCACTCATAAAACAGGTTCACTTAAAGTAGTTTGCACAGGAACAGGTCTGGGTAGGTTTTGAAAGTCTCCACAGAAGGAGACAACCTTTCTGAGCAGCCTGTTCCAGTGCTTCACAAGCCTTAACTGAAGGAAGTTTTTCCTTATGTTTAGACGGAAATGAGACGTTCCAGTTTGTGCCCCTTGTTCTATCAGTGGGCACCACTGGAAAGAGCCTGGCCTCACCCTCTTAACATCTGCTCTTTAGATGTTGATAACCACTGATAAGATCCCTGTTCAGTCTTTTCCAAGTGAAACACCTTCTTCTCATAAGAAAGATGTTTCAATCCATCATCTTCCTAGACAGAATCACAGAATCATAGAACATTAGGGATTGCAAGGGACCTCGAAAGATCTTCTAGTCTAACCCCCTGCCAGAGCAGGATCACCTAGACCAAGTTGCACAGGAACATATCCAGGTGGGTTTAAAATGTCTCCAGAGAAGGAGACTCTAATGGACTCTGTCTTTCTTGAATTTGGACACTAAGTAGTAGACACAGTTGATTTCCAGGAGATCAACCCCCAGTCTGTACTGGTGCATAGGTTCATTCCTCCCTAGGTACACAGTTCTATACTTACCCTTGCTGAACTTCATCAGGTTCCTCTCCATGCAGCTCACCTTCTGGAGAAAAAGCCTTCTGGTGCATCAGCTGCTGCTTGTTTTATTTCATCAGCAAACTTATTGAGGATAATTTGAGGAATGTGAGTCCTCTTAGATGCAGATTTTTACTTAAGTTTCAACTATGAGACCTTTGTATCTAGATGTGGTTGGACAATTAATGTAAAAATTGGTAGCGACTCACAGATTCATGTGCCTATATCAGCCTTACCTTCTCGGAAATTAGTTCTTGAAATGTCCTTAAATTCTGAGTGTCTTTAAAAACAAATCTCTCATTCTCCCCATGAATAGTCTGGTTTAGTCTTGAGCATGAAATAGATGGAAAGTAATAGGAAAAATATCTTTTCTGTGAGTTTTCAGAGCTTATCCAAAGCCAAGCAATTTTGTTTGGGTAATCCTATGTTGTTTGGGAAACCCTGGCTGATAAATGCAAATTCAGTAAATTTGAAGGTTGCAATTTTTGAAAGAATTTCTGTCTTTAACGAAGGTGGCAGTTAGTAACATACTAAATGTACCTACACAAAACAAAATAAGCATAGATGCAGAAGCATTAGCTTTTTTAAAACAATGAATTAGGTTCACACTAACTAACACTCTGTTACCAGAAAATAATCTATAGCATAGAATAATTCTGGTTTAAAATATGTAGGTGAGAAGTTGCTATACCTCTTCATTCTAGAGAATAAATCCCTGAAGACCTTTAATGAGAAACAATACCAGATAGCTGTTCACATCTTGGCAATATATGTCTGAACGGGGATGAAAATATTTTACATCCTCTGTGTTTACTGTGAGGTCAAGACTCAAACTTAGAAATAAAAAGGAAACTTAAGTATTGGACCAGAAATATGTATTAATTTCAGGTCAAAACCCAGAGGATTTTATTCAGCCTTTTTGCTCATGGTCATTGCAATTTTTCTTCATGATCTAGCAAATGCCATATGTGTCTATAAAGCAAATGCCAGTCATTAGCTAAAAAGACTCATTTAATGAGCAGCTACATTAAGCTAATTTTGGAAAATGTCCCAACCATGTCATTTTACATTCACTGCTTCTGTCTTAACAAAAAGTCTACCATATTACTCCTGAAATTAAAGCTTTTTGTGAAAATTAAAGGTTATTGTGAAATTAAAGCCTTTTCAGTAATTCTGAGTATCACAGAGAAAGACACTACAAATTCATCTTTCTAAACATTGTTACCAATTTAAATAAACAGTAAGACACCTTGTCAGAGGAAAGCATATCTTATTTTGTTTATTTACATGTTGCAAAGAACTCTACATCTTGCACAAATATACAGCAGTAAGAAGCTGCATATTTTTGTTGACTTTCTGCCCTGTGCAGACCATGAGCTATGACTTTTCTGGTACCCTCTCTTTACCTCCCTGTTTCAGCAAGGCTGCCAGATTAATGGATCACACCAAGTGCAAGAAAACAAGTATATGGTGTTTGAAATGGCAATGACTTCTGTCTGGTCCATTATCACATCATAAATTGTGTCTTCCTTAGGATGCTAAAAGAATGCCAATCATTATGAGAGCTGTTTCATTTCCATTACCTTACAAAACTGGCTTAAGAGACAAATCTCCCTTATGTAGGAGTAGTTCTGTTCAGTAAAGCAACACTGTAAAATTAATGCAAGTGTTTATTTCCGTCATTAACTTCACTCAAAGCTAAGTGCAAAGAACCATTTTAAAAACTGACAGCCTGCAAACCAGGCAAACCATGCTTGACAGTAGATTTTTAAATACAGATTTTACTTGGTGTTGCCAATAACCTGGCCTTTTGATTTTCTTCACTTTGTTGCCTCTAGTCTTAAGCCCTTCCTAATATCCAAAGTACATTTAGTTGCACTTTAGAAAAACATCATGTTCTGTGTACTTTCATTGGGAAGAACTGTCATGAGGACCATAGGAGTGAAGTGCTGACAGATACCACTTTGTCAGATACCATCTTGTCTGTCTCCCCGGGCTGAGGTGACATAACTGTATTTGTGTTATTTGTCCAAGCTGCATTTTAAAACCTGTAATCAAAGAGATTTGATAAAGCACATTGGTAAAATCTTTCACTAGTTCACTAATCTTACGATGAGAAGGCTTTTTCTGGAATATAGATTACTTTTTCTGAAAATGAAGAATGAGGATAAATTAATATGAGCTTGACAATCCCTAAATATAGTGCCTCCTTACTCTATCATCAAATTCATTAATGAAATGTTGACTAAAATAAAGAAAATGACAGGCATAGTTAGGGACATCCACATGAAATTGCACTTTTCCAATGAGCTTGTCACATGTACTTTAAGCTTATAATTATGTTAGAACTTGTCCCATCAAAACTAATGGGATCAGTAGCCCTGCTGAAGTGCACCTTACACCAGTGCACACAGCACGAACAACAAACAGAAGGAGTTGGAAGCCATGACCCAGCAAGAAAAATAAGATATAGTTGCCAACACAAGAACATGATAGAATGTCTTGCACAACTGGAGTACTGCAATGGAAGGTTATAAAGTCTTTAGAAGGAATAAGCTCAGAAGGAGAGGTGGTGGAGTAGCAGAACTAGGGAAGATATTGTCCCCAGGTACTCAGCACTGGTGAGCACAGTTTCGGGGCCTTTAATACAAGAGAGACATTGAGATGCTGAAGCAGGTCTGAAGAAGGGTAACGAAGCTGGTGAAGGATCTAGAGAACAAGTCCATGAGGAGTAGATGAGGGACTGTGTTGTTTAGCCTTAAGAAAAGGAGACTGAGGGAAAACCTTATCACTCTCTACCACTATCTAAAAGTAGGTTGTAGCAAGCTGAGTTATGATCTATTCTTCCAAGTAACAAGAGAAGGAACATGAAGAAATGGCTACAAATTGCTCCAGCGGTTGTTTAGTTTGGATATTAGGAAATATTTCTTCACTGAAAGTAAAGCACTGGAACAAGCTGCCCAAGGAAGTGGTTGAGTCACTATCCCTAGAGGTATCTAAAATGTGGCACTTAAGGACATGATTTAGCGGTGGACTTGGCAGTGTTATATTAACAGCTGGACTCAATGATCTTAAAGGTAATTTCCAACTTTAGCAAAAACAATGCTACAATTTTTGTCTTCTACACTTACAGGGTCAGGGTATTTTGTTGAAAATCTGTGCAGCATTACAGAATGCAGCCTTTTAGAAATATATTCTCTCTCAAACTTTAAACTATGCAGAACTACATCATTGTGTATAAAAAAATAATTAATTAAAATAGAATTGTTCTAGCAGTTCAATGTGGGTTTTATTTTTACATTTTCAGGCACTTGTTAGTATATTTCCTTTTAACAGGTGTTTATGTACTATACTTAGAATCATAGAATTCCATCACGGATTGGAAGGGACCTCGAAAGATCATCTATCCATGGGCAGGGACACCCCACCCTAGATCAGGCTGGCCAGAGCCTCATCCAGCCTGGCCTTAAACACATCCAGGGACGGGGCCTCAACCACCTCCCTGGGCAACCTATTCCAGGCTCTCACCACTCTCACACTGAAGAACTTCCTCATCACATCCAGTCTAAATCTACCCATCTCCAGCTTTGCTCCATTCGCCCTAGTCCTTTACTTTCAGTAAAACAAATTAGAAATGAATTTTTGTTACTTTTATGGGATTGCTGAAGATGGGATTTCTTATGAGAGAAATGAGACATCTTAGTAAATGAAAATTGCATTCAGTTTGTTACAAAACAATTTGCAACTGCTGTGTCAAGCCAAAGGTTGACCGAACACATGAGAATTGTGTAAGTGAAGTTTTCCTCAAAGAGGGGTTCATCAAATTTAGTATTTTATTTCTTATACTGATGAGGACTAGGAGTCTTGCTTTCACTAGACTTTATCTGAATTTTCTATTCACTTCCCAGGTAGCAGGACTGGGACCTTAGTTTTAGGGCTGAATATCACAAATCATTGTTTCACATGCTCAAAGACCACTGTGAGATTTAAACTTCCATTGTACCTACTCTGAATTTCTGTAAAACCTTTTGCAAATCCAACAAAGAATATGTTCCTCCCAAAGCGGTTTTATCGCTTGTGTGTATTTTAGCAAGAACATCTTCACAATAACCAGTAGCACAAACAAAGGCCACAAATAATGCTCAAAACTTCTCAAAATACATAGTATTTCTTTCTTGATTATTCTCTTTTATTCTTTGTTTATTTTCTCTTGCTAATATGTCTTAAAAGAGCATTTCTTTACTGCAGGGAAACCTTTTAGTTTAGCATAGTGTACAGTGTCTTATTATCTGCACACTTCTTGATGTGCCTGTGTTCTCTTCAGGCTCAAGGACACTTTCTCACTGTGTTCGAATGTCTTTCTGGTGGCTGATTACTTGGGCATTTTCCTATTCCATTTCTGGCAGGGTTTCAGTGTGTGTTTTCTCAAGGATAAGTGAAGTTTCAATGAAGGTAAATGAAAAGGAAATACAAGGTAATGAATTGTTCATCTTTGGCTTTGTGGTCACCCAGTTAAGCATTAAGATGCAAACGTCGTCTGGAATATTACAGAACAGCTGAACTAAAACGATGCAAACAACTCTAGTGGTTCCTCAGGTACAGCACTGAATCATTTTTATCTTCTGTTTCTAATTTTGCAGCAGTTCTACATTTCCTGTATCATAAATACAAGACACAAAGAAAAAGCAGAAATGAACTGGAAGTACCTGTTAGATTAAATTCTTTTGCCAAGTTATAATGATTACTCATGATGTTCCTCTGATTGAATTAAACCTGAATTTTCACAGCCAATAGTGGGTTCCATAAGGTCACAGTTCAAAAATGCACAAGTTGTCCTTGATTGTCTGATGTCTATCTGTAATTTATTTGCACCATTTGTGATGATTTGTCTTGTATGGACTCAAACAAACCATGCCAACCCACAGTTTTCTCATTTGCTCTTTGTCTTGTCTTTACCTGTAACATAATTTCTTTGTTGTAGCGTATATGCATGTGCACACACACACACACATACACAATCATAAACTTATTGAAAACATTTATTTCAATTTCCCTGTGATACAAAGATACCCATACATAGAGAGATTTTTCAGGGTGCTAACACGGTTTTCATAGACAGAATACATGATAGAGTACAGAGGCCCAGTGAGACATAGTTTCACATTCATAGCTTCTCTTTCATCATCTGCATTCAGTCCAAAACGACAATTAGACACTTTTCAAATTGCTGCTAATTTTCAGCCCTGCTGTTCTGCGGTATTGTTCATTTCATCCGGGTTGAAAAACAAAATCCATTGCAGTTTTGGGGTGGTTTTTTACTTTTCCCATTACTTTTTATGACTGATTGAAAATGATCTGCTAACTGAATAAGCTGTATGACTTCAGGAAGCAAGATTGGGCTTTGCAGAAAGGGTACAGAGGGTTCATTTGTGTAGAGAGGGACATGAAAAGCCAAAGCTCAGTTAGGGTTGAAACTGACTAGTGTTTCAATGACAAGAAAAGCTTTTGAAAGTGTGTTAATAGCAAGACGAGGTCTAAAGAAAACCCTTGACTAATAATAGTTGAGGGTGGGCATCTGACTAACAGGATTGAAGAAAAAGAGGAGATATTCAATGCATGTTTTGCTCCCACCTTTAACAATACTGATACATCTTGGTCATCCCATCCCCCAGATGTGGGATCTGTGACTTTCCATTTGTGAACACTGAAATTGTGAGGGACCAGCACTATCAACTGAAGGTTCACAAGTGCATGGGGCCTGATGGGATTCATTCCAGACTACTGAAGGAAGTAGTAGATGTTACGGTAGGACCCCTTATCATCTACCAGAGATCTAGCTATCTGGGTAGTTCCCTGCTGACTGGAACATAACCAATATTATACAAATTCACAAAAAGGGCATGAGGTAAGACCCAGGGCACTACACACTTGTTAGTCAAACCTCAGTTCCTGGACAAAAATATGGAGAAGTTTTATTGGGTATTATTGCAAGGCATTTAAAGAACGATGCAGTCATCATGCACAGTCAACAATTGTTTGTTTAAGTAATTTGATTTCCAGCAGGCTGGATCAAGCATTGCAATCATTTAATAGTGAACCCATCTACATTCATACAAATCCTGTGGGTTTTCAAGCAGTTTTGAAGGGATAGGGAAATTATTACACTGGGAAACTGGTAGTTACTGTTGGTACTTTCACTCTAGATGTACGTTTTAATAGCAATTCTGTGTATCTTTTCTGGTGGTTAAACTCCCTAGAGGAAAAGTCTGTTTACATTTCTTTCCATGTAAAAATAGGCAAATGGTGAAGTACTTTGCTGGCTTTAATTGTAGCTACTGAAATTTCATGGCAGTGCATGTTGACCAAACTACTGGACTAAAATTACATAAATGAAGGAAAATGACATTACTTTTTGCAGAAATCCAATTCAGATTAAGAATATATACAAGGGAAAAAATTTGGTAGAAATATGTATTGAAATTTCAAATACAGATAATAACAAAAAACAGTAATATCCTGGTCTTTTAAAGAACATGGAGTGGCTGGTTTCCATAAAAACATTGTTGTGGGGATTTTTTAATCAAGTCTGTGCATAGGTAGGCAACTTTCCGTTCTTGTGAGAGAAATAGAACATTATAGCCTGGAAAGAGTTGGCAGACAGGAAACTAGTTATTTGCTCAGTGTCTGGCAAAGGGTGTTTGCAATGATTTCAGCAGAACCAAAGTGTACATAATCCCAAGAGTAACCATGATATATAAATGTGTTGAGGTAGTGATATAAGATCTGTTCAGTCAGTCTTAGAGAGCCCTGTTAGATCTCTAATAGAAGTAATAGTTCCAGAATTTAATCAAGGGTTTTATCTGTTTAATTGCAATTGTAACTTGGATGTACCGTGTACACCAAATAATAAAATGGATTAGCTTTGTACCATCCTACTCAGGATGGTACGTATGGCTTTCTTCATTCCCTTTTTTCTCATCCGTTTCTAATATCAATATGATTTGTTACTGTCTTATTGTGCAAAAGGATTACTCTGCAGTGAAGCTCCTGGATTTGATCTGTGATAGCTGTCCACATACCAGTGTTGTCTGTTACATAATCGCTCCAATCATTGGCATTGTCTGTGAAAAGAAATGTTGTTTTATTTTCAAATGGGAGATATTTTATGGAACTATTTTAGCATAAGCAAAATTTCTTTTTTTAAAAAAAGTCAAAAAAATATAGTGAACACTATAGAAAGAAACTGAAACTATGAGATCATGCAATCATTTAAAATTAACTGAAATTAACCCAGACAGAGTAGGCTATATCAAAGTCTGCATAAGGATTGTCATTAATTTTGACATTTGTAAGAAGATCTTAGTTATTTTCTTTTTTTTTGAAGGACACAGTCATATATCCTGAAAGGAAACTACCTGAAAGGAGGTTGAAAGGAGTGCAGGGACAACCACTTCTCCCTGGTAGCAAGCAAAGCACTAGAGGAAATGGTTGCAAGCTTCATGAGGGGAGGTTTAAGCTGGATGATAGGAAGAATTTCTTCACCAAAGGGTTATCAATGATTGGAATAGGTTGCCCAGGGCAATGGTGGAGTCACTATTCTTTAGCTGTTTAAAAGACATGTAGAGATAGTGCTGAGGGACACGCTTTAGAGGTGACCTGGCAGTGCTGAGTTGAAGATTGAACCTGATGAACCTGAAGGTGTCTTCCAACCAAAGATATTCTGTTTCTATGAACTTTGCTCATTATCCAAATATAAAGAGCTCTACCTGATGGGTTTTGTTCGCTATGAAGAATTTGTGCCTTTGTTACATCAAAATTAAAAGAGGGTAGTTGTTCTAAGAAGCTCCAGGGGTGATGTGGTTAGTGGATAAATGATCTTTCAGCTATAATTTTCCCAGGATGCCCCAATCTTCACCTGAAAGCCACCCACTAACTTAATGTCAGAAAGGCAGCGTTTGTTAAGGGCAACTAACCAGTAACAAAGTTGTTCTTTCTTTCTCACATTATACTACCTTTTTCTTTCCTTCTTTTGTAGCCTACAATTGTTCAAGGGGATGTTTTATGACACTGGTCACTAGGGAAATGCTTTATGCTCTATGGAGAACTTGAATGAGCACAAAAGGAAATAATTTCCTGGCAACTTGATGCTGCAGTAGTTACAAGTATTTGAATGATAGCTTTAGTTGAGCCATGACAGCTGACCCACGCCACTTCTGCAGTAAGGTTAATGCTGGGAAAAGCTACAAAAGTAAGATCATATGGATACAAGATCCAAGTGAAATTACTTCATGAGGAAAGAGGAAATCCTCATCAATTTTTTCATTGAAAAATGCATACAGTTTGCCTTGAATCAGAAATCCCCGTGTTGAATCCATTTCTAACTCCTCTCACTTTCCAGTATACCCTGCCAGCTCAAGATAACATAAATTGTCATAAGGAGGCTCCACAATTCCTCTAGGTAAATACCCCTTAGCCCTGCTGCAGTGGGAGGTGACCAGAGCTACAGGAGAAGATAAAGTTTTACTCCATTTGAAGAGCCAAGCCTCCAAGTAGTAGATGAGCTCATCTAAATGTAATAAGGTCACTGTGACGCTCACATAACTCAGGCTACAATTTTAAGCCAACAGTTTGAAGCTCATCTTCAAACACCTTAGAAGTGTCATAAAGTTCCTCCAGCTTGTGATGTTTTCTTTCAAGATGAATGAAATGGAATATAAATGCAACCTGGGGCTAACTGGTCTGCTTTGCTAGCAGAATTGTAGTCAAGGCTGACAGTGGTCTGGACTATGTTACCCTGTGTAGTCCCTTGCAGCCATAATTCTTCCCAAGGCAGGATCTGCAGTGACAATGTTAGATAGACCACAACCACTGCTGAGACCATTCATCCCTTCAGCAATAAATTCTCAATTCAAGCCTGGTGGATACTTTCAGATTGCTATATGCTCAAGATAATCTTGACAATTAGGAAGCTTCAAATGCCACATACTAAATAAGAAAAGCCAGATTTAGACAGGACATATGTGTATCTCTCAAATCACTTCCCATTACCCATCATGAGTCAGTACTGCCTTCAAGGTAATTTAACTCACTGTCTTGTCTTCTCTGTTGATAAAAAAATAATCTGTTCCTCTGAGACACCTAATGGATGAATCCCTGAAATACATGCCTAAATAATTATGTGTCTAGGACACTCTTTCATAGGGTGAGTCATCATTCACTGTCACCATAAAGGGCTCGTTCTAATTTTGAGACCCTCATTAGAATTAAAATACCAAACAAAGTGTATGCCTTTGACAGCTAGTCCACCAGAATTGCAGCAGCAATTGTGTGAAGCAAAGGAAAAACAAAACCAAGTATTTTGAAGCCACAGACCTAAAACATCCAAAATTGTCAGCGTATAGCAAAGTCAAAGTTCAACCCTCATGGAAGAAGTTTCTCTCATTAATTATCTTTAAGCAGAAAAGAAAAATGTTGAGAAAAGCAAAGATGTGAAATATTGTACCCCAGTGTACTTCAGCAGTGCCTCCAGGGAAGGAACAAAATGTAAGTTACCAGACATAAAAAACCCCACATTTTTTTAATTATTGCTGTAGCAGAGAAGGTGATTTTGGGATTGCAGGAGCTCTTACAGGATGCTTCATTAATTTCTACGCAGAATGGCATAGAAGAAAGGTACATGGAAAATAATCCAACAAGAATGTTGAGTGATTTCCAGCTTCCAGAGATAGTGCAGGCCAGCTTCTCATACTCTTTCTTTTAACTGTCTTTGTATTGGATTTCTTTTAACAGACACAAATGTAGCAGAGTAAAATTACAAAAAATACCCTTAGCAACAGCCCAAAACTGAGCTTGATACGATATTAGACTTCAAAAGTCAAAGATAGAGCAGGATGGGGAGAAGCAAACTATGCACGTCGGAGGGATTACACTGTAATGAGCAATGCAGAAGAAAATTGGGATGCTGTGGTGTTACAGTCCCTTGTCCTTTAAAGCCCACTCAAGGCCTGAGGCAATTTGTCAGTCACCTCCCACACTGCTGCTTCCAAGGCCATAAGCCAACCTAGAGTAAGTCAGGCACCGATTGAGAAAGACAGGAAAGCAGAATGCTAGGGTGTCTCCCTGCTGTTCTGAGACATTAGTTTCCCAGCCTTGTATTGCTTTTCCTATCACTTGGGAGATCGTTACCACCTGACAGCCTGATACACCCATACTTGGGTTATGATAACCTACAACAGCTGTATTGGAGTTGAACCTAGTGGGGCTCATATCAAACATTTAAAACTCACCAAGTTCTGGCCCTGTGCAACTTACAGAAAATACCAGAATATTTTGACATTCAAGGTGGGCCAGAGTGGGAAAACATCTGATGAAAGTAAATCTTGGACCCTTTAAAGAGTGATCCTTTGAGCTCTGCTGGATGATAGCAGGCTATAACCAGCATCTCCTCTGAGCTGGGATGCCTCTCAGTTACAAGCTGCTTGAAAGGCCAGGATGAAGTCAGATAACTTGAGATTCAATTGTCATCCGTCAAGATTGCCAGCACATTGTGAGTATTTGCTCTAAACTCAAGAAGGAAATGTTAATTATAGGCTGCCCTCTCTTTCATCCGCTTCTCTATTTACACTTGTGTGGATGGGTAGATATTGCATGGGATCTAAATAATTGTTTGTTTTTCTGTGTGTTTGTAGTTGTGTCTGTGCACATGCAAATAACATGTGCAAATATCACATGCAAATATATATACACATATATGTATGTCCTATAGTAAGTTAGCGTGAATCTTGCCATCATATCTATAAGTCACAATTTTTTATTATAATATATTCTATTGAACCATCTTGTTAACTTTGAACTGGCTAGTAATTAAATGCCACTGAAAAACCATCCCTTTGATCTACTTCTCACCATTAATAAATCTTAGATTGCTGTCTCATCACAACCATGTTGATATTTTCTCCCGTGGCCAGTACAACTGAAGATGTTAAAAGTGTGGGTTTCCTGCTTATGCAGCAAGTTGTGGAAAAGGAATGACGCCAGCATAGTTCTGAAAGCCAGTTTATAATTAAAATATGCAAGCTACATAACCTAGTTTATACTTACGCTTCTTTTTTCATTGACTGGATTAATTGGTTGCACAGATCTTTACATGAGCGCAGCTGCCTCTGCCACAGAGGTATTTGTGGCAGCAGATGGGACCACCTTGCCATGGTGGGGAGAAAAACCACTGTTTCTTCATCAGAGTGTTTTGGACTTAGCTGTAATTCAGACGATGTCAGCTGCTCATGGTGATGATTTTCTCCCTAGTTCCCACTGTTTAATACCAGTGTGAGAAACCCTCCTAGTTCATGTCTGTTGCGCTAACTTAGTGGCTATTTGGCAAGAGTTTAGTCAGTGTTACATCACCTGCTGACCATGGGTAGCAAAAGAATAAAAAGGGAATAACCCCTACCCCCAGACCTATGTCTAAGTCTTGTCTTTCTGTGACTTGTTTTGAGGCTTAGATTTGAGGCTTGGGAGCCCTCGTTTTCAGGGTCACTCACTTGTAACTCTGTTCAAATTGCTTCTTCGCTTACTCTCATGTCTTCTTCAGCAGCTGTAACCATTTTCTCTCCATCTCTAGAAGAGGTTCGTGTGTATCAGTCAGTTAAGTTAAGTAGATACAGGAGCAACTGCTAAGAAATCTACAGCTTGATTCCCAGAAAATAAAAATTCTGCTTCCTTTATTATATTTATTTCTGCTCCTAATGCTTTGCTGCTCCCTCTTTGCACTTAAGCATTCTGTGTGCGACCTCCGTACACACAAACGCAAAACAAAAAATACATGAAAGGTTTAAATAAATGCAAGAAATCAGAGGAACATCCCATGGATATTTAGCACTGTACTGAGTGTCAATATCTTCTGTATTGTATTGCAGATACTCTTATAGCTCTGTCATGGCTTCACTCAAGGCAAGGAGCCCATTTTTTAACTGTGTGATATTTAGGGCATGTTGATGTATTGTGCAGCCTGTACCTGACCCAGCTCCTTGCACAACAGCAGCAGCTCAGCATTTTTCTATCTGCTGCGTGAACAACCTTTCGGTGTTCCTGACATTTTCCTTCTCATTGAGAAACATTTGTGGGTTAATGCGGAAATTGTGCCCAATCCACAATGCCTGTGGGCGCACGGTTTTTGGCGAAATGTGCTGTGTGAAAGGATCTTTATTGACACTGAGGAAAACATCTGCTTTAGACCCTTGTGAGTTAGATGCATCTGAGACACGCAGCTATAAAAACAATGAGAAACTACGTTTTCTTTGCATAATCAATATTTCTTAGTATTCTGTGGGCAAATTCATTTTCTCCTGTCATACACTTCACCTGTACTCAGTCCTGCCTAGCACAGCAGTGGCAAAGAGAGTGCCATCTCGTGGATAAAGACCTGTAGTTATAAAACATGGACTCGGCTTTTCTCCACTGTTTTGAATGGAATCACTGACAAGCTCACAAATACAAGCCTGTGTATCAAGCCACATGCACGAGCACTCAGCGACTTTTGACAGTCCTTCCCTTCTGACACACAACAGCAACCACCCTACTGAGAGGGTACCGGAGGGCAGTAGAATCCAAATGTATATTTCCCTGGTGCATATTATTTTGAGTTATACTGGTGAAAGTATGTAGTAGATAGTCACTTGCTTGGTTTATTAATAGAGAAAAATTTCCCATAGTGGAAAATGTACCATTTTTATCATGGTATTTTAATGATAATATTTTGGATGCCAGTAAAGATCAGTGACACCTTCTGTTTAGAAAAGGTCTTGTATATTTCTGTAAATTATGTTTTAGTCCAATTTTGGAATAGAGGCAAAATCAGTAAGCTTATTAATAGCTGATAACAAATGTAAGGCATGTTTCTGTGCAATCTGTCCATAAATAAGGGGTTTTTTTAAAAATCATTAACCACCACATCGTAACATTCGATAGACTCTGTCATTAGGATAGCAAACACTCATAGACTTTGAATGTTCCCTTTGAATGCTGGCCACCTCCAGTAAATGGGTAAACTATAAACAGAAGTTTGATCCTCTGCTGAGATTTTGTCTGTAGTTGCACCATTATCAGTTTCAATGTCAAATCACAGAATCATAGAACCAAGGAGTAGTTTGGGTTGGAAAAGGCCTTTTAAAGGTCATCTATTCCAAACTCCCCTGAAATGAGCAGAGACATCCCCAACTAGATTAGGTTGCTCAACTGGAAGGAAGATAAATAACCTGTGCACCAAATTCCCTTACCAAGTAAGACCCTGAAGTTTCTTGTCATTGCCTTTGAACTATGTGTTGCGGCTTCATCACCACCCACATGAGAGTGTGCTGTCCTACTGAGAAGTTTCCTAGTGATGTCTTTAACATGGGCCCCAGGGGTCAGTCCAGCATACTGGGCCATCTGTTACCCTCAGAAGGGAGTCACTTACTGCTGTAACTGATTTCTTTCTTTTTTTCTTGTGGAGACAGTTGTGACACAGTGGATAGGACTTTCTGACCTTGGCAACACCTCTGGCGTAGATGGACTGTCATCCATGGACCAGCCTTCCACATCCAGAGCCAAAAGGTACAAAATTAGTTCATATCAGGTGTACACATGGGACCTACACACAGGATTGAGTGTACTTCTTTTGCATTACAGCATATGACACAGAGATTAGGTTAGCTCTGAGATTTCATTATGGGTTCCTTCTGACTGTGGAGACAGGCAACTCTTGATCAGACATAAAGCTGAAGTTGCACAGATTATTAGTGACTGAACAGTTAACATGAGGTTTAATCAAAAACCAAACTTGCAAAAGGAGCTAAAGATTGAAAGGTGGAAACAGCACTTTGTAACCTGTGGCTGCAGTGTTTCTGATCTGATAAGTGAAGCTCTGAGGCTGTTCTATGAGACCATGGCCAAAGCAGCACCTTAATTTGCCATCTCACATACACATCCTCTGGGAACTAGTTTAAGCATCGTATTTTCCTGTCGCTCACTCCTGTCCCCTTGCATCAGCTGTGCTAATACAACTGTTTGGCCTCATGTAGCAAAGCAGACCTGAGAAGTGATCCAGGCTAAAAATCCTGATCACTCTCCATGAGTGTGTACATCTGTGTACTCAAACCTAGAGTATGGAGGATAAGGAAATTGCTCCTTTTGAGATCTACTAGCCGAGCTATGCCATCTAATTGTACTCTGAGATGCCAGACAGAGTCAATGTGTTCATGGGTTTCTTTTTGGTTTAAGCTGTTGTGAATAACAGACTGACTTGTGAGATTATTTCTCTGCAGTTTAGCCCACTGAAATACTCTTGATTAATTCCTAATGAATTCCTAAATATTCCTAATGAAACTTTGAACAAATTAATATTATTACAAAACAAATTACCGTATAGGCAAAGCAGAGTAGAACAACTTTATAAACTGATTTGGGTGCTTTACTGCAATTTAGATGATTGTGGGGAAGCACTGTGCAGCTTTATGATTTGCTCTCTTTACGTGACTTTGCTGCAAAACACCCCACTGATTCACTGAGGACTGGAACATTGCACTCAGCCAGAGACAGGCCAGCTCTTGGCTATAGGAAAGAGTAGCCTGATCATGGGAAGTGCTATCTTACAGGTAGGGTGGAATTATTTTTATGTTCCCCTATTCTACAGTAAGGACAAGGGCTTAGATCCAAACAAACCTATAAAACCAAAATCCTTGTGCCAGGTCTCAAAGCTCTTTCAAGTGTGAATGTCTAGCTCAGAACAAGCACTGTTGGGCTGGGGACTCTTTGTTTTAGGTATGTTTCTTGCTTTAAAAGTGACTCCAGCAGATCTTTTCCCCTGCTGCTCATTGACAGCAATGATGAGCTGTTCTTCTTGTAATTGTTTTGATAGTTAGCCTGGAATCCACCTCCTTGTACCTACTCACCTTTGAGTCCTGGAGTCCATACTGCATTAGCACCAGTTTCCAGTTCTGTCTCCGAAGTGGGCTGCTGTTTATTTGTTGGAAGACCCCTGACAATTTGAAGTTGATTAGGTGTAGGGCCATCAATCAGAAAAAACATGGTCGTGGACATTCTCCAAGATCTAAGCAAACTGAAGATAAATAGATTCTTATCGGATGAATCCACAGAAAGTTACAGAACACTGAATAAAATCTGAGGTCTGTACACTTGAAAAATAGGCTGCTGTGAGTAATTGTGTTCATGAGTGAAACAACATAGAGAGAGAAAGTTGCAAATAGTAGCTCTTCTCCCTTCTTATTAATAAGTGGGGTTTCTACTTCCATTTACACCATGTGTGTTGCATTCTTCATATGATCATTAATTTGTTTTTACTGTGAGCTAAAGTTGGGTTAACATATTCTCGTAAATCAAGTGTAGAGCTCGTCTAACAGTTCCATGTAGCAGCACCGAGAAGCTGTTTAGCAGATTTCTGGTTCCTTTAGGCTTGTTAGCAAGTGATTGCATATAAGGGACAACAGTAGTTCTTTGGTGGATTTCAGAAACACATATAGAAAACCATAAAGAAGTTTGTGGGATGTCCTAGGCATATGTTCTGTCTAGTCTTACTGATGCAGTTCTGTGAAAAGCAGTGAAGCAGACACGATCTGTCAACAATTATCATCAGATGCCTGATTTGTTAAATATTGCATATAGATTGCCTGCTGAATAATAAGAAGCCAAATCTGGAATTTGCTTCAGTATAATTCAGCGCTTCTCCCAAACAGATATCAATGTCTGGACTTTCAAGTATATTAGACCGAGTTATTATTTTAATTTCATTGCTGCCTTCTTACAAGCTTCTATCTAATTAACATTGATTGTACTATTTGAAAAGCTCTTGATTTTTTTTTTACCCCATGGAGCAGATTAGACATAATGGTAGCTGTCTTAGCAGATCAGTCACTTGGTTTGATAACTCAGGTTATTAGTACAATGACATGCAGTCACCTAATTCTAGAATTCTAGATTTAGGAAATAACTGATGTCTTAAGCATTCTTTTTTTTTTTTTTTGCTCTAGTAGAAGAGACAATGAAAAAAGTCAAAGAATATTCTTCTTTAGTGAAATGTCAAAAGTAATCACTTTTCACAAATGAATGAATTTTCCATCATTGATGAAATAAATCATGTGTTTAATCTCTTTTTCCTGCTACTACAGCAGGGAGAGCAAAAGCCAAAACTACAATAGACAGTGCATCTTCCTTCATGGGAATTAAGGCACGAGTTAAGTAGATGACAATCTTTTCTAAATTGCTGGAAGTACATTTTCAAAAGAGACATTTTTAAGAGTCAAAATCTTACTGAAGTGTTTTAGGGCAGAAGGTTAATGCCTTTAAATACTTTTAACATATCTATACAGGCAGCTTAGCCTGTTCTTAAAACTCTAAACACAGCTTTAAAATGGATCTGTGGTTATCTCTGAACACTAGCAGTTTGAACCCAGTTGCTGATGAGGTTGGCTTGTTGCTCAAGCCTAGAGGAATGGCCCCCAGGAAGTATGAAGCATGTGCTGCTATGAAAAGGCCTATGTTCCCAGACAGGGGTAGCTGCAGAAAGCAGATTTAGTAAAAAGCTATAGCATCGGTTTGTTCACTTACTGAGTGCAATCTCCTCAGTGATACAGTTTCGCTTCCAGAAACTTTCCATACCTCCAACTCCATTTTCTATAGAGGGTAAAGAATAATGACTCTGGGATAATGACAATTAAACATGAAGCAGCTCCGAAGGTTCTTCAGCTATAAAGGACAGATATTTGCATTCACTTAAGCTGACTCCATTGCCCTTGGACAATTTGTCCATTTATCAGAGGTGAGAGGATAAAGTACTTGCAGATAACGCTCTTCCCACTGACCTTGGCAGCCCAGCCTGTTCTGTCCTATTTTCCAAGTCAGTGAGAAGGTGTTTACAAATGGCACAGCTCTACATTAGTTGGATCTGTGATCTACATTATTATTGTGTACTTCAAATTTAACAAAGGCTTTTTTGTTACTTCAAACTGTTTTTTTTCTTCTCTTCAAAATCAAGCTAATAAACAACTCCCTGAACAAACAAAAACAAAATACCAGGAAGATTTAATGGTCTAGAGTGGAGCTAGAAGGATAGGAAACAGGTTTCTGATGTTAAGTACCTCCTGCCATCAGGAGGAGCTGAAGGCATAGTAAGATACATCCCAGGCCATGGATCTGTGTTGGTTGACCCTGTACACCAGTGTGGAACTAACCCAGCCCTATGGAAGCTAGTTTTGTTTTCATCTAAGAGTGCAGGTATGGATCTTCTCTGCTGTGCAAACGTCAGGTTAAGGGATTCAGAAGCAGATGCAAAACTGGAGCAGTTCTGCCTGTATCAGGAGTAATATGTGCTTCCTCTCCTCATCACCTCCTACCCATCTGGATGCCTCGCACATTTGCTAGGACACTCTCTATCATCTTTAACACATCTTGGAGAACAGTAGAGGTGCCAGTGTCACTCCAGTCTTCAAAAACGGCAAGGAGGACCTAAGTAACTCAGACCAGTCAGCCTCACCTCCATTCCTGGAAAGGTGATGGAACAGCATGTCCTTGGTACCATTTCAAAGCACCTCAAAGAAAGGAGGGTTATCGGGGTAGTCAACCAAGGGGAAGTCCTGCTTGACTAATCTAGTAACCTTTTATGAAGATGTTACTCAGATGAGAGGAGAGTGGTAGATGTGGTCTGTCTTGACTTCAGCAATGCTTTTAACATCATCTCCCATGACATGCTCACAGCCAAACTTAAGATGGATTAGAGGACTGGACAGTGAGGTGAATTGGAAACTGGTTAAAGGACAGAACTTGGAGAGCTGTGGTTAGTGGGGCAGAGTGAAGTTGGAGGCCAGTGGTGTTTCTCAGGGGTCAGTACTAGGTCTAGTCCTATTCAATATATTCATCAACAATCTGGATGAGGGGATAGAGTGTACCCTCAGCAAGTTTGCTGATGACACAACTGGAAGGAGAGGCTGACACACCAGAAGGCTGTACTGCCCTGCAGAGGCAGGAGACTTGAGCAGGAAGAAACATGATGAGGTTCGACAAGAGCACACGTAGATGCTGCATCTGGGGAATAACAATATGGATTGGAGACTGACTGGAGGGCAGCAATGCCAGCAATAAGAAAAAGAATCTAGGAGTGATGGAGGACAACAGGCTGACCATAAGCCAGCAATGTGCCCTTGTGGTCAGGAAGGCCAGTAGTCTCTTGGGGTGCATTAAGAGGACTGTGGCCAGTAGGCTAACATTCTCCTCACTCTCTATTCTGCCCTGGACACATCTGGAATACTGTGTCCAGTTGTGGGATCCTCACTTCAAGAGGGACAGGGAGCTACTGGTGAAAGCCCAGTGCAGAGCCACTATGATCATGAGGGAAATGAAACCTTATGAGGAGAGGCTGAGAGAGATGGAGCTGTTTAATGTATAGAGGATGAGACTGAAGGAAGATCTTGTAATTGCTTATAAGTGTCTAGAAAGCAATTGTCAAGATGGTGGGACCAGACTCTTGTCGGTGGTGCTCAGTGATAGGACAAGGTGCAACAGGCACAAGTTGGAACAGAGGAGGTTGAATTTGAACATAAGGAACAACAATTTCACAGTGAGGGAACAGGCTGCCCAGAAATGCTGTGGTGTTTCCATCTCTGGAAACGTTCAGAAGCCGCCTGACTGTGTTCCTGTGCAATCTGCTCTAGGAGAACCTGCTCTGGTGGATGATCTCTAGAGGTCCCTTCCAAACCACACTGTTCCGTGATTCTGTGATTTTATGACTCTATGACTATGTATTATGTATGTGCTGGTTCCACAGACTGGTAATGAACATCCACTTGCAATCTGCTCATTCCCTAATGCAGGTCATGGGGAGAATCTTAGGACCATCCCTGTTTGGTGATATGCAGACATACTGTGTTTTACACACAAGTGCAACACTTGGTGGCACTTTGAAGACTGCTGCAATACTATCTCACAAACACAAGGGCAGGCTAATTTCTGCAGTGTGAAGAATCTGACCACTTTTAAGGAGCCATTAAGTGAGTAGTAACACACCAAAGAAATAACTGCTTGCCCTTTCTCAAGACTGATTTTTCTACCATTCATTGCAATGAAAATAATTATCTCAAAGGATGCGAAGATACTCGGTTTTGTATATTAATATGGGCTTGCTCTGAGCATCCACACAGATGTCTGGCAGCCTCACTAGGACTCTGTAATTGTATTTGATTAATCCAGACATAACAATAGGTAGCTGGAAGATTATAATGGAGATGAGTGTTTTACTTAACCAACAGTCTTATCAAGTACTGGTCTGTGTATTTTTATTTGCTGCTTCGCTCTCGAGAAAAACAGGCTGCAGAGAGCACAAGAGAGGTTTTGAAATAAAATCTAAGAAATTTAAGCTCAAAGTACCTCAGACGTGCAGTGAACCATAATGCTCTTCAAACCGCAGGCCGTACTCAGTGCACATGTGTTTTGATGTTTCTGATTTACAAATTGTTTGGAAAAAGAGAGGATTAAAGTCCCTGTTATTTGTCATTTGAAACCTTCAAATTAGTTCACAAAGAAAAGTGATGTGATTTTCTAGTCAGACAGGCCAGCATAAAGGCAGATGCGCAGCCCTGCAGCAGGAACTACAGTTCGAACAAAGAACTGACAGGCAGAAATTTGAGAATGGAAATCCTTGATCAGATTATACCCTCATATCCACTGTTTATACAAATACAGCAATTAAGACAAGAAAACACATACCTAATCCTTATTAATTTACACAAATTACACGTCTGAATAAGACTTAAGTGACTAAAGGCACTATCAAATCAGAGACTGCTCCAAAGATCATTGTATTAAGAGGGTCATTACTCTTGATTTTAAAAAACAGGTTCACATTCTGTTCCTCAGTTTTTTCTTCAGACAAGCAGTGGTAGGGAGTTAAAAGTGAAGAACCATGATGATTCATAAAATGTGTTATAAAGAACATTATCAGCTGAGATGAATTTTACCGCAGGTGTAGTATTTACTGTCAGAGCAAGAGCAAATGTTTTCTAAATCTTAAATTTCAGCTGTGAACATTGGCAAATTTTCTAATGTTAATGATTTTTTGGGGAGTTTCATTCAAAACTATCATGGTGGGGGTTTTTAGTCAGGTTTGCTCACTTCTAGTTTATGTTTGGCCATTTTCTCATCCTTTTCAGCTTACAGAAGTTTTTAGAGTAAAGCCAGCAAAGGCTTCAGTTTTCCAATAATATGTGGTAGCTCTGTTCTGCTTTAGTCTGGAAGAAGGATCTGAGAACGTCTTGTTTAATTTTCTTTATTAAAGAACATTATTCACTGAAAGAGGAGTCAAATATTGGAAGAGGCTTTCCAGAGAGGTGATGGAGTCACCATCCCTGGAGGCATTCAAAAACCATGTAGATCCATCATGATTTAGTGGGCATGGTGGTGTTGGTTTGTTGGTTGTGATTTTTGAGGGTCTCATCCAACATTAACGATTCTGTCAAAGAATCACTAGGCATCTGCCTAGTGATGCAGCTATGATGTAATAATTCCAGGATAAATGTTTTGGAGTAAGTTTCCTTACTCCTCTATTTCATGTGTGACATTTCTACCCTAGGATTATCAGCTCTGTTTAGCATTAAATATTGCATGTAAATTAGTTTTTCTAAAATAACATTTATTTTAGATATTCTTCATGTAATTAAAAAATAAGTCATCAGGGAAATACCACAAAATGATTAAATGATGTGTAGGGATTTTTTGTACAATAGAGATGTCTATTCATGAAAGAAATCCAAAACTGACAGAAGATAACAGAAAAAAAGGCCACAAAATTCAGTTTTACACTCTATGATGCATTTGGGGAATATTGATTCTAAACCGTGACTACAACAACAGTACTGGTTTTAGCAGGTTCGAAGATGTCCAAGTGAGTAACTGGGATAATAAGTAGTCTGGCTGAGCATTAGGAGTTTGACTTCATCTTTTTGTAGGCTCTAAAACTGCACTTTTTAATGCCCAACCATCTTTGAGTGCAGGTCGAAAAATACTATTAAATGCTGGAAAGCTGGGTTCAGATTTGTCTGGCAGGTTATGTCTTCATACCTTGGAGAAGACCTGAAATGTATGTCAGAAGAGTATTCAGGTTGTAGATCTTGAAATTAAGCAGAGCCCATGCTGGTTTGATGGGGTTTTATTTAATTACTTTGGTTATCCTGAATATATCTACAGTCATATCCTCCTAGAAGATTCCAATAAGGCTATAATTCTTCTTTAGACTACAGTGTTTCCATCATTCAGGTGTTGGTTTAGACTTTCTACACAAACCTGCCTTTGATTCTTTCACTATTTAGAAAATACGCATAAATGTTTCCTATGAAAAATCAGACATCATGGGCATGTGGGAAGATCAGATACTCTTCCTTTTTAAATGCTAAAAGTCCTAAATGTGAGAAAATCTCAACTTTATTCTTGTGGAGTGAAGGAATTCTATGGAAGTTTAATTTTCTCCTTTAGTTTTCTACATAAACATTGATTACAATTTGATTTATGTGGTTGTAAAGCTACAAAAGGTATTATAAAACATTTAACATATGCTGTTGCTATATGTTTTGTCCAGTTCATCCACCCTTTATAACTCCCTCATTTCTTTCTCATCCTGTAAGTGATTGTATCCTCCCACCTCTAATCATAGACCAACATTGACTTGGGCTGGAGCTCCTTAGCTCCTTACAAGCCAATTCAGTTCACTATATCTGGTGAAGACTAATCTAACCAGGAGAAGAATAAGCCCATTATTTTGAAGTCAGTTCAAAGAAGGTCAAACAAGTGCCAAACATGGCGCAAGGGAAGGGTATGAGAAGACCTTTGGCTGCCAGCAGTGATATGTTAAGGGCAAACAGGGAGAACAGAAAATCAGTCCTTCCCTCTTCCAAGAAATCATCCCATAAATACAAAACCTTGTTCCCTTGTTCTTGTCCCTTGTTACTGGATTATCTACACCTCTGTCATTGTTTTCTAAGCATCCATCTCAGTTCTGTCTGTAGATGCCAGGCTTGTCATGTGGTAGAAGCTGGGATGCAGTTAAGAATACCATGATTACAAGAGTTATGTCACATTATCAGAATTCTTTTTATTTTTGTATTTTTTGTAGACTGTAGAAAGTTTTTAAAATATCATTTGGAAGACTTCAGCTTTCCTGAATTTTACCCACCTTAAAACCAAACTTTAAAATGTTAAAAACATTCCTCTTTTTTTCCAACTTCCTTTTTATGGTTCAGCTCCTGTTCCCTGGTGCATGCATCCCATAGAGAATGCTGCAGTCCTGCCTTTGCATATTGCTGTGCTTAAACTTTGCTAAGAGAAGGGAGATTTCATTTAACCTGCTTTTGGAACAGTGTGGTTTGGCTGTTCAAGTCTTGGAGACAATTATTTGAAGCAGACAGCTAATGAGAGAACATTGACCCTACCAGCCAAGCAGGGTTGGAATACTTAAAACAGTAAGACATCCATCTCAACCACAATCACTTCCCTGATCATTGTGGTATGGTGTTAAAATGTTTGTTGTTAAAAGAAAACATCTTTTTTTTTTTTTTTTACTGGTTCAGAATCCTTACCCTGAAGCTATTTCATACCAGATCAGCATCGGTATATAATCATTAGGTTAAAAAGTTTCACCACTCGGTTCCTGAAGTAGCTGCATTTTCTCTTCTTGCTTAAAAGACCACATTCTTACATTCCTTTGCAACAGTCTAGAGGCAAAGAGAAGGTTCTGTAGGTCTGCATTAAAAAAAACAATAATAATGGCTGTTAGCTGACTAGCCTATAGAGGCTTTTATTGCAATTAACAGAAAATTTAAAAGCAGAGGAAATTAGGGCAGTTTCAAAAGAAACCCCAGAAGCAAAAGCAGATTAAAGTAGAGCAATGAATAAACCCAGGCAATATCTTAATTTTACTTCAGATATTTTCTCCTTATTCTTGTTCCCTAAATCAAGCAACAAGTCTAAAGTATATGGTTTCATCTGTAGATGCCTACTAATACTAACACAGTGGTCTTTCATATGATGAGCAAAGGAATTGCAGTGTTAGGGGAGTGCCTCTCCTGGCATGCCAAGAGACAACTTGCTCTGCACTCATTCCCTGTTCCACCTTGTCACAGCTTGAAGTCCTTCATCCAAAAGCCAGCACCAAATTAAACTTCAGCAAAAATGGAGTATTTATTTTCATTCTAAAGATTGAATGACGAGTACTTTATTCTTTTGTCGTACTTTTATTGCAAACTTTATTCTTGAAGTTTCTAAGAAATAGAGTAAGAGACTTTTCAGCTTGCAGACATCTTAATGAGGGGGTTATACCATTGACTTAAAAACATGAGAAGCCCCATTTAAGTCTGTGGAATTCCAGAAGGTGGTAAGAAATAGTCTCACATGTGGAGAAGTGAGACCTTGAATTAGAATGTTCTAAATTCAGATTCTGTTACTGTCAAGTGATCTCAACTCATCCAGTTCTGGCTAAAAGCCTGAAACAGGTATGGTATTCATAGCATAAAAGGTTTCCCCTGCTCCACTGATGAAGGCAAAGGTATTAGAAGCAAACAAAGAAGCAAGCCTTGTAACACGATACATTTGTCCCCTTCTTAAAGCACCTTTCCTTCCTGTCCTCCATAATTTCCAAACATAGTCAAATTTCTTTACATTTTCTCTGCAGCATAGCTGTTTTCCAGAGTTAATAGACTGTTCACACAGGGAGGATGAAGCATTATTTCATTATTTGGTGGTTCTGATAATGTCATACTTTCCTATCACAGAATCCTTATTCTAAATGTATTTCTTCTGTTGAGCAGTTATTTCAATGAGCAGTTCCCACAAGAGACTTGTCGTTTTTATGTTCTGTATACAATCTTTCACTATAAAATCCTGCAGAAAAATATCCAGCCATTTGTATCCATTATTTTATCCATTATTTTTTCTCTAGTTCCTTTGTCTTTTCTTGTCTTGGGGCACAAGGATGGACCAAGCTTGGTTTTAGCCTCTGACAGTGAGCTGGAGTTTGCACAACCCCTGGATAAATGAGCAGAGAGAAAGAAAATAAGCACTGGACATCTTGTAATCTATTGAATTATTGCTCTGGCAGGGGGATTGGACTAGACGATCTTTCGTTGTCCCTTCCAATCCCTAATGATTGTATGATTCTATGATTCTATGAAATTAAACACCTACCTTCTGTGCCCTAACAGTAAAATCTGGAAAGAACAGTGTTATGGAGCTGGATATCCCACTGGCTGAGCTCACAAAGAGAATTAGTCAAAAGAGTCACTACCAGCAGTACATCCACTTTATTTAAGACAACAACTCATTTCAAAGGAGTAGGGAAAAACAGAATGAAAAATCCCCACCAATCCCCATTGAAGGGACGATTGCATTTCAGTGTTTTCTCAGGTGATGCTATCCTGGAGCAGGTGCTGCTTTACTTGTTGCACACTGAAGAGGGCTTCAGGATAAAACGGAGTAAGTTAGGTGGAAAAAATACAGAGTCAAGTAGAGCCATATATCTGAGAGCATTTCTTCCACTTCATTTAGCACAGTACTCTTTCACAGTGGTTCTGTCGTCAGCGTATTGCAGACTTGCACTGTTTCTTAGCACACTGTGTCTTTAAAATGATGCACATGTAGGGACTTTAAAACATACAGAGTTTACAAGGATATGCTCCCTCCCCTTCTTCTAACTGACAGTCTGGCAAAGCACAGTGGGGGGACAAGGGATGGAATTATTGGCTGACTTCTCCTCAAAAAGCTATGTCCTATCAGTTGAAGCCCTGTTATAAGACAGTGCTGCACAGTTGTATTCTTCTGTGCTGGATGTTGTTTGCTGAGTATGGCAGTTGTTACTGATCTGTCTGGGAGCAGAAACATGCTGTAGACTTGTTAAACAGAAATTGTTTAACCATGGAAACTTGAGAAACTGACAGAGCCCACACAAGCCTTTGCTTCCGTGTTCAGGGAATTGTTAACCAACTTTCTATGTGTTACAACACACCAGTTTCTTCTGTAGCTGGCCCATGTGCCGCTTAGACACAAGTATATGGGGCCAGTAGGGATCCACCTAAGGGTACTGAGGGCACTGGCAAAAGTGCTGACAAAGACACTCTCCATCACTTATCAGAAGTCCTGGCTAACTGGGGAGGTCCTGGTTGATTGAAGGCCAGAAAATGTGATGCCCATCTACCAGAAAGGCCAGAAGGAGGATCTATGGAACTTCAAGGTCAGTCTGACCTTGGTGCCAGGGAATGTTAAAGAGCAGGTCATTTTGAGTGCCATCACACCGCATGCACAGGACATTCAGAAGATCTGGCCCAGTCAGCATAGGTTTACGAAGAGCAGGTCTGCTTGATTATTTACAATTCCTTCTATGACAAGTTGACCTGCTTAGTGGGTGAGGGAAAGGATCTCGATGTTGCCTGCTTGGATCCTGCTCTGGCAGGGGGATTGGACTAGATGATCTTTCGAGGTCCCTTCCAATCCCTCATGTTCTGTGATAATATGGCTGAATATGAGCCAGCAGTGTGCCCAGGTGGCCAGGAAGGCCAATGGTATCCCTGATTGTATCAGAAATAACGTGGCCAGCAGGAATAGGGAAGTGATTTTTTCCCCCTGTACTCAACATTGGTGAGGCCACACTTTGAATATTTGGTTCAGTTTTGGACCTCTCACTCCAAGAAGTACTTTGAAGCACGGGAGCATGTCCACAGAAGGGTAATGGAGCTGGTAAAGGATCTAGAACACAAGTCCTGTGAGGACCGGCTGAAGGAGCTGGGGTTGTTTGGCCTGGAGAAAACGAGGCTGAGGGTAGACCTTACCACTGTCTACAACTACCTGAAAGGAGGTTGTAGAGAGGTGGGAGTTGGTCTCTTCTCCCTGGTGACAAGTGTTAAGACTAGAGGAATTGGCTACAAGCTGAGCCAGATGATGTTCGAGTTGCTGAGCCAGATGAGGTTCAGGTTGGATATTAGTAAGCATTTCTTCACCAAAAAGTTATCAGACACTGGAATAGGTCACCCGGGGAGGTGATGTAATCACCAGCCCTGAAGGTATTTAAAAGATCTATCGAGGCAGTGCTGAGGGACATGATTTTGTAGTGACCTGGTGGTGCTGGATCAATGGTTGGACATGATCTTAACAGTGTCTTCCACTTGAAATGATTCTGTGTGAAGGACCACAATATTAACTCCTTTTTACCTTTATTTGGGAAAAGAGAGGAGTAACAAGTTGTGCTTACTTAATAAAGTAGAACCTAACTCAAAGGGACTCCCATATTTTCTGGAGACTCCTTTATATGTGTTTCCACTGCTGGCACGAGCCTTTTCAAACAGGATAATCCAAACACATTTGTATGCACACTACTTCCCTCACAGGTGTGTCTTTGGCAGCTGGGTACATAAGAGTTGCTGACAGCTGGCCAGTACAGTTGTTGACACATGACTGAGCAAAACATGTTCCCGTGCTGGCCATGGCAAGTGCAATTTCTTGTTTTGGTCTTCTGATTTCAAGAGGCGCAGATGTGTTGGTCATCAGTATCTCTTTAGTTCAAATGACCAAGGACTAACGTTTGTTTCATTTTTGGGATGGCAATAGACAAAGTGTAGAGAGAGCAGAAAAATGCAGCTCAGTGCATTTAGCAAAGCATTTAGGATGCCCATGCATGCACAGGTAGCTTAATGGACATTGGCAACCACACCAAAGATGCATCCTCTCCACCACTTGTTTGTACATGTGCAGCCTGAGTTCAGATACAACGTCTTAAGTTGTAACTTAGAAATGACAAGAAAACCAGTAGGATGTTTACCTCCTGTTTTCTATCAGTTAATTTCTCACTCTGAAAATTACTGTGCACAAAAAACAAAGCAACCTATTGCCAAGAACTCCCTTCACCTTCAGCTGAAGCCGTATTTGCATATGTGTGGAACAGCTTGAGGAAAATGCTCTCCAAGGTTTCATGCTGTGAGCAGTAGATTCAGCATGTCGACTGGTCTCTGCATTTTTGTGATTCTGTTAGAGGAATGTTTTTCTCCTGGTAGACTTTGAACACACACAAAGCACAGTTTGAGTCTCAAGAGGTAGATGACCATGCCTTGTCTGTGTGTTTAGAAGAAAAGTGCTGCTTAGAAGCTCTCACAGAAATATAAATAAATACAAACAGGTTTCTGTAACTTCTGAGCAGATTGCATGATGAATTTCAGTAGCCAAGAGTAAAAATTACCTTTCCCAAGAATTTCTACTTAGATGTGGTAATGACATTATTGATAAGCTAATTGTACCATTAATGAATGCCACCCTGTGTGTGACATCAAACTTAGTCTTTCATATAAAAGGATTAATTAAGGTTCTGATTTGGACTTTGATCAGTGGGGGTTTTTTTCATCTGCTTTAAACATTAAAATCTTTCCTACAGCTTCTTGCAATGACTCAGGTCTGCTGCTCGTATTTTCCTCAGATGGAGGCATCCTTCATGAACTATCACCATGCAAAATTGTTTGGACTCTTGGAAGAACAAAACTTGGTGATAGGTGGTTTTGCCCTTGAGTAAGAAGTAGTATCTCTCGTATTTCTACCTTTTCTTCTACCGCTCTTTGAAGAAAGCTTGTTACTAATCTATCTGCTTGTTAGCTTTTGCTCTCCTTTCGCTAAACTGAAGAAAGAAAAATATATGCTCCTGTGGCAAACAACAGACTGAGGAAAAAATTCAGAGGAGATTGGACCAGATGATCTTTCAAGGTCCCTTCCATTCCCTAATGTTCTGTGATTCTGTGAGATGAATGAGGTTGCACAGCATGAAATTTGAGAAGAGGTTAGAGGTGACAATAACAGGCACGGTGTGCAGCTTGAAGTAATCCTGTAAACTTGGGAGCCAGAACAGACAATCCAACTTCCCTTTTCTGTCTCTCTCCTGTCTTCCAAGCACCATCTACCATCAGACTAAACAGAATTTCTACAGATGGTGACAGAACTTGAAGCCAGATTTCAAAGAAAGGGGTACAACCAAGTGATTCTGGGATCTATTTCTTAAGCACATCATTTTTATAGATCACAGTCTTGGCCTCAAGCTTATGCCTGTGTTATACTCAGTTTGGTTTGTTTGTTTGTTTTCCTGGCATAAAAGCCTAAATCATAGTGAGTTTGACATGTCATAGGTTAGAACAAGTAGCTTAGAAACTACTTAAGATCTGGAGGTTATTTTTTGTGACAGTATATTAGAAATACATATAAAATATACTATAACTCTAATAATGAAATTGTATTGCTTACTAAGTTTCTTTCTCTGACAAGCTCTACAACACCATAAGCACATATCACTTCCAACAGGCACTTACAATAGAAACATCAAGGATTTTAGTTATACTGAAAACTCAGTTCTCTTAAATACTTGTTGGTTCCACAGTTTATTTCATGGAAATTTGATTTTTTTTCTAATACACTTCCTGTTTGATGTTTGATTCAGTCTCTAAACATTTGTTGGAATGCTGGCATGATAGTGACCAGCCTTTGATACTATCTAGATGCGTGTCCAGTTTAATGTAGCTGGTTAAACAAAACTTGTATCTTGATCTTAACACCTGCATTTCTGTACCTGTTAAAATAGAATTGCAAACCAGATGTCCTCGTAAATCAGTCCTATTACAGAGCTTTGATCTCCATTTTATAAGTTTATGAAAAGAGAGTTTGAAAAATTCAGCTTAAACTGTATGCAAATCCTTCTAAACTGGGCCCTTTATGTATATGCATTCTCTTTTATGTGAGCAGTGTGTTGTTAATCGCTCAATAATTAAGACCGTTCACATTTTAAAGGCTTCACTTTTTAATTGGTTGAATATTAATCACCAGATCACTTTTAGTTCTGTTGTGATATGCAAATTATTAATGTCTCAGCTGCGTTTGTTTTCAGGTATCAGTCTAGCTGCATAATGCAAAATAGCATTCTGCTATTATTGCAATTAGACGCAGTCAAACTTCGGAGCCAGCTATTTATCTCATTTCTGTAAATGAAGAAAGCAGTTGCTGTTTTGCATCCCTTGATGTTTACTGCCCAGAACTAGGTCTCAAAATTGGGATGTGTGCAACGCATAAACAGTTTTCTAACTCGATGATATTAGCATTCACAGAAAGGACAAGCAGTTGAACTCCCCTAGTAAGATTTCATCTGGTTAACTGACTCTTCCGCAATTGGAAAGAGACATCGCCTTGTTTGAGGATATCCACTTTAAAGTATATTGTGAAATGCAGAGTAAATACGAGCTCTTAATTAGCAAAAGGTGTTTTGTACAAGTGCGTAACAACTGAGGATTTTTTTCATCAGACTACAGCTGTTACCTAAGCAGAGGAGGAATTCCACCTAACAAAGACTGAGATACACAAACAGCTGTGGTGTCTTAAGAACGGGTCGAGTATGTCTCCTCATAGCGATTTTGTTCCACAATTGCAACTCGCATTAAATGCAGCAAATGTTTCCATCCTGCCCACTCAGTTTCCACCTCTACTTTTGTTTCAAGCAGGGCGGGGAGACATCGTCAGAAAAGATTGGGGGTGGGGTGTAGGGGGAGTCCTTTCTACCCTTTCCTTCCTCCGCTCCAATTTTCCCAGCTGCGGTGCTGGATGCGCTGGGCGGTCGGCGGGGCCGGGCTGGCCCCGTCCCGGCTGCGCCCGGGGCTGCACTTGTAGCTGCTGCTGCGCTCGCCCATGGCAGCCCGGCGCGGCACCGGGGCCCCGCCGCTCCCGCCCCCCCGCCACACCCGCCTGCACTCCGCGGGATCCAGCGAAAGGTAACGGCGGCGTGCGGGAGAGCCTCCGCAGGATGCGGGAGAGGCGTCCGCGGCTGCGGCGCGCTAGGCTTGCCCCCTCCTCCCCAGAGCGGTGTTTCCTTCCCCTCAGAGCAGCACTGTGCGTGCATGTGTGTGTGCGCGGGTTTGCGTGTGGCGGAGGGGAGGGGGCTTTCCCTGCGTGCTGGGGGTGGGCGAGAGCCGTGCGATGGGAACGGGCGCCCGTGTGCAGAGGGATCCTCTCGCCGCATGTGTGCGGGGGAACGCGGTGCCGGGGCAGAGCTCGGCGAAGCGGTCTCTGCCTTCACTGCTGCAGCTCCGGGCTCCGCTTCGCTCCGCACCTCCGCGCTGCCG
>JAOXOE010000694.1:9576350-9597602 GCA_028565055.1 Phoeniculus purpureus
ATACCGTCACTGGCGATACCAAAAGCATCGACAATTTTTATGCAGGGGGAGCGTTCCGCGCGGGGACCGCGGCTCGGCCTTGTTGCGAAGGGAGGGCGGGGGGATGCCGGGCTGCATCGCCGCGCTGTGCCCGTGCCAGGCCCGCGTGTGCGTGCGGTGTCTGCGCGTCCGTGTCACCCCTGCCCTCCCCCCGGGGAGGCGGAGGGCGACGGGGCGCCCACGGCAGCGGGGAGCCGAGCCGGCTGCGGCAAAAAATTGCGGTAGTGCCTGCGCTCCTGGCCGGGCTCGTTGACCCGCCGCCAGCCCGCGTAGCATCCGCGGTGCGCCCGCTCGGTACCGACCGGGGCCCCGAGGCTGAGGAAGAAGAGGGGACTGGAGCATGGGCGAGACAGGAATACCTGAGCTGAGCACGGCTTCTGGGAGAAGGGGAGAGGTGGAGCGCTGAGGGCGCGGGGCATCGGGCTGCCCCTGTGATCGCCGCAGGTCAGAAGCCTGCGGGAATAAGCAGTGGTTGTTCTGGTCCCTTTCCTCCTCCTGGTCCCTCTTCGCGGCCTCCTTGGCGCCTTTAGTTATCCTTTCCCCTCTTCATTGTTTCTTCTTCGCTTTCTCTCTCTCTCACTTGTCCTTCTGTCCCCCCTTCTTTCCTTCTTCATCCCTCCTCTCCCCTCCCTTCCAGGTCCCCCTGGCACATCTTCCCCTCCTTGCGGTTCCCTCCAGCTCGATCCTCCTCCCTCCAGCTGCCTCTTGCTTTTACCACTTCCATCCTGAGTCCCTCCTGCCAACTCGGTGGCTTTCCACAGAAGGAAATGAAAAGGACAAGTTGAGAAACAGGGGGAATGAGGAAGGTGGAGTGAAAAATGTATTGATCACTAACTGATTTTTTTTTTTAATTAAAAAAAACAAAACAAGAAGAGCTACCTTCTAACTAAGAGGAGATGCTGTGGCTCCAATCCTTCTGCATTAAAAATGTCAGCTCAGCTGACCTGACTGTATGTAAAGTGTTCTTGAAAGCCATCTCTATATTGATGCAGGGATAAGAAGGATTATGCAATGTTTTACACAAAAAGTTCTTCTCAGATTTCATAGTGTTAGGCTGGTGAGTTGTGCTGGTTAGTTTTGCACTGCAAGTCAGGGTATTGTTATTCCTGGGGATGGGGCTGTATGCCTGTGCATGCTTCTTCCATACCTGTATGCTTCCATTGATTACCCAGAGCTGATTTTGTTTTGTGGGTAGTTCATGGTATTTCTGCAATCGGTTTACCACCTATTTACTTAAACTAGGTGAAATAAGTGACAGAAGAAATGTGTGTGCATGCTTATGTACCCTTTGAATGCATCTCACTGTTCTCATAAGGATCTGCTGTATGTGTTGATGCTATAGATGCATACATTATTGACATTGCTTTTTGTGTCTGCAGCTTCATTCTTTCTGTACTACGCTATCCCAACCCAGATGTTTAGGCATGCATAGCATCAACATTTGTGTTTAATATCCCTGAAATGCACGGCAACATAAGAGCAGTGCATTGATTGAGGATTGAGGAGAGTAAATACGCATAAAATTGGAACCTCCTTTGGTTATTTTACTTTGTTAGTTATGCATGTTTGGCATATAGTAGAGATAGAAATATATTTGACAGACCTAAGAGTTATTTGTGTTTGACTACAGAAATTTACATTCCATATTTCAAATCGTTTTAGGTCCCATGTATTTGTTTGGTTGTTAAAATCTTTCATGTTATTTTAAATTCAGTGCTTGTAGTAATCCTTGGCAGGTACAGTAGCTCAGTGGAATACAATTTTTAACCCAAATGATGTTTTGGAACAATGACAACTGAAAAACATTTTCTTTTTTCTTTCCTTCTTTCTTCTTTAGATTCTTTATCTTTGTTCAGGAGCCTAAGGTTGCTTGCTGATCACAAGAAGATGTTTCTGTGGCTCTTTCTGGTTCTGTCATCTCCAGTTTCTTCTACAACTGCAGATGCTGATATATCTGTGGAAATTTGCAATGTTTGCTCCTGTGTGTCAGTTGAGAATGTACTCTATGTCAACTGTGAGAAGGTTGCAGTCTACAGACCAAATCAGCTTAAACCGCCATGGTCTAATTTTTACCACCTCAACTTTCAAAACAACCTGCTGATTATTCTATATCCAAATTCCTTTCTTAATTTTACACATGCAGTGTCCTTGCAACTGGGTAATAATAAGTTGCAGAACATTGAGGGAGGGGCCTTTATGGGTCTTAGTGCATTAAAACAGTTGCACTTGAACAACAATGAATTAAAGATTCTCCGTGCTGACACTTTCCTTGGCATAGAGAACTTGGAGTATCTCCAAGCTGACTACAATTTAATCAAGTTTATTGAACGAGGGGCCTTCAATAAGCTTCACAAGCTGAAAGTCCTGATCCTTAATGACAATCTGATTTCATTCCTTCCTGATAATATTTTTCGATTTGCTTCTCTAACCCATCTGGATATACGAGGGAATCGAATACAGAAGCTTCCATATATTGGAGTTCTGGAACACATTGGGCGAATTGTTGAATTGCAGCTGGAAGACAACCCCTGGAATTGTACTTGTGATTTGTTGCCCTTGAAAGCGTGGCTGGAGAACATGCCCTATAACATCTACATTGGAGAGGCTATCTGTGAAACACCTAGTGACTTGTATGGAAGGCTGCTGAAAGAAACCAACAAACAAGAGCTGTGCTCCATGGGGACCGGGAGTGATTTTGATGTGCGCATTCTGCCTCCCTCGCAGTTGGAGCCTGGTTACAGCACACCGAATGGCCACACCACCCAAACATCAGTGCACAGATTAGTCACAAAACCACCAAAGACTACAAATCCTTCCAAGATCTCGGGGATAGTAGCAGGCAAAGCACTATCTAATCGCAATCTCAGTCAAATTATATCTTACCAGACCAGGGTGCCTCCCTTAACTCCCTGTCCGGTCCCTTGTGTTTGCAAAACACATCCTTCAGACTTGGGATTAAGTGTAAATTGCCAAGAAAGAAATATAGAGTCAATGACTGAACTTGTACCAAAACCTTTAAATGCCAAGAAACTGCATGTAAATGGCAACTACATTAAGGATGTGGACACTACAGATTTCCTTGAGTTTGAGGGGCTGGATTTGCTACATTTAGGCAGCAATCGGATTTCAGCGATCAAAGGAGAAGTTTTCCGCAACCTTACAAATTTACGGAGATTGTATCTCAATGGCAATCAGATAGAGCGTCTGAGCCCAGAAATGTTTGCTGGCCTCCACAACTTGCAATATCTGTATTTGGAATACAATGTTATCAAAGAAATCCTAGCAGGCACCTTTGACTTAATGCCTAATTTGCAGTTGCTCTACCTGAATAACAATCTCCTGCGAAGCTTGCCAGCATACGTTTTTGCTGGTGCCCCGCTCGCTAGGCTCAATCTGAGGAACAATCATTTCATGTATTTACCTGTAAGTGGCGTTCTTGATCAGCTGAAGTCTCTTACACAAATTGATTTGGAAGGTAATCCGTGGGACTGCACTTGTGATTTAGTTGCTTTAAAACTGTGGCTTGAAAAGCTAAATGAAGGTATTGTGGTGAAGGAATTGAAATGTGAAACACCTGTACAGTTTGCTAACATTGAACTTAAGTCTCTGAAAAATGAGATCCTCTGCCCTAAACTTTTAAACAAGCCATCTGCTCTGTTCACTAGTCCTATGCCCGCTGTTACTTTTACAACCCCACTGGGACCAGTTCGGAGTCCTCCTGGTGGCCCAGTTCCATTGTCCATCCTAATCTTAAGCATATTAGTTGTTCTTATTTTAACCGTCTTTGTTGCTTTTTGCCTTCTTGTTTTTGTGCTTCGGCGCAACAAAAAACCAACCATAAAGCATGAAGGGATTGGAAATCAAGAATGCAGTTCTATGCAGCTGCAGCTAAGAAAGCATGACCACAAGTCAAACAAAAAAGATGGACTAGGTGCAGAGGCCTTCATTCCCCAAACCATTGAGCAGATGAGCAAAAGTCATACCTGTGGCTTAAAGGAATCGGAAACAGGCTTCACGTTTGCTGACCCGCCAGGACAAAAGGTTGTTCTGAGAAATATTAATGACAAGGACAAAGATTTGTTGCATGCGGATACGAGAAAAAGACTTAGCACAATCGATGAACTGGATGAGTTATTCCCTGGAAGAGATTCCAATGTATTTATTCAAAATTTTCTTGAAAGTAAAAAAGAATACAACAGCATAGGGGTCAGTGGCTTTGAAATACGGTACCCAGAGAAGCTACAAGACAAAAAAACAAAGAAATCTCTAATAGGTGGTAATCATAGTAAAATTGTAGTAGAACAAAGAAAAAGTGAATATTTTGAACTAAAAGCTAAACTTCAAGGTTCACCTGACTACTTACAAGTCCTTGAAGAACAAACAGCTTTGAATAAAATATAGGTCATACAATCTTATTGCCTACAGAGGACATTTATTTATGATGAAAGTGCCTTTTGTTGACTTTTAACTTCCAAATACTATATTATATTGATAGGCATAGAGGCAGATGTATCCAGGGGTGTCTGATTAACTGTAGCTACATATGATTTATCAAGTAGAGGTGAATTTCCTTAATAGATTTTACTACATAAAGCTCATGCCCTGTGGAATCCTGTAGGGATACTGCAAACTCTATTGCCAAAGGGATGCTTTATACACGTTACACTGAATTTAACCTCAAGAGGCATATATGTTTTGTACCTTAAATGCAAAACTGTCATCTCCTTGTGATTTGTTAGCGCAAACACAAGAAACCTGGTACTGGTATTTGTACCGCAACTGGGTCCTCCATCCTGCACGTGGATTTAAGTTGGTGGAACTGGAGTAATCCTTTGATTTGTGGTGTTGTAATGGCACTGTTTAAAGATTATCTGGAGAGTAACAAGCATGCACAGAGAGAACATTCGATAATATGTGTAAATTGGTTACATTCATGGCCTGCATCTTGAAACCACTGGAATTACAATGTTAAATTGTGCAAATATTTGTTTAAGATATACCATGCATTACACGCCTATGAAATAAATTTGACCACTCGAAGCATACATGTCTATACATAAAATCTAAAAACAGGAAAAAGAGAAAAGAAAATAGTTCAACCTGACTTCTGCAGTATTTGTGACATCTGAAGAAGTTCCTAGATGTTTATGCAGAATCCAAAACTCATCTCTAATTAAAACTAGAGTTTCTCCTCAGTTATGTGAAACACTTGCAACCCCAAAAGGTTGTCCAAAATTGTCAAAGTGCTTACTGTGTGAGCGTAGCAGAAATTATTTTTGTAATATAATTCATATTTATGAAATACTTTGTATACTAAATAGGAAAAAATATGTACTCCTTAATATGTATTTAATATGCCTGACTTGTTTTCCTGATCACAATGCATTAATCATTCAGTATAAATAAAACCAGAACAATATACCAAACAGAAACTGGGGGTGTAATGTATAGCATTATCCAGGATTAAGTGATCAGATATCATAATAATAAAATTGTTCTGTGCTATTCTTGTGAAATTAGCATATTATCTTATTTCAGATTTGTTACTGATGGTACATTTTAAACTAGATTCATTAGTTTTTTGGTATTGTGTCTCAGGCAATTATTTGCCATCAGTTGTCTTGGTTTTCAGGGTTTTATGGCTTGATCTAAATAGTTTTCACTACGAGTATATAAAGGAATTCGTGGTAAGGGTAATATTTTAATTGTATATGCATAATTTTTCTGTTCTTATCTGTTTGCTGTTGGTCAGAAAAAAATGATTAGAACAGTGAACAACATGGCAAATCATGTCTACTTAAAATCACAGTCTGAAATTAATATTGTGGTCTCCGTTTGGAGTATTGTGTAGCTCCTATCTAGAAAGTAACAACTTGCCTTTATGAAAGCTGAATTTGAATAGCTAGGGAAAAATACGTAGTCAGTAGAACGGAAAATCCCCATTGTGTCTCACTGATAGATGGTACCTTGAGATGAGGATAGTAATATGTTGGTAAAGCATCACACAGCAAACCTATAACTGAAGCTCGTTGACTTGAAAAGAGATTTTTTTTCATTAACTTAAATCAGCTTTTCATAAGACCCTTGGTCTCCTTGCTTCAAGACCCCCATTCCTTTCACAGTCAATACATAATTCAATTAAAATTAGTAGGATATAGGCAAAAAGATTTTTCCATTAGTTTGAAATTAGCAAATATTTCAGCAAGACCAAATAATAATACTGTGGGAGAAGGCTGTGTCAGCAATTTTCATCATAAACCTCAAAATACAGGCCTTTATGACACTACTGTGCAGTATATTTTTTAACAAAGTTTACTTAAAAAAAGAGAAGCACTGCTTCCTTATTTCAGAAAAAGCAAACCAAAACAGCCTTTTTCTACGCTCAGATGTTTGTTTATGCTCTTCGAACTTAGAGGGCTTTTTAATTATACATCTCCATGCTATGAGTATATGCATGGCTTCAGATAATAAAATTCTGACAGATAAATTAATGTCTGAGTTTCTTTGAAAAACCTGCTGCTATCCATATAAAATGACTTACTTCATTCAGGATGTCATATGAGTTTTTTAGGACACGGACACTATGCATTTCTTGGTTGACTAGTGATGCAATATATAGCCAAGGCTTGAATAAGAACAGTTGAGTTTATGGTGTCAAGGGTCTGTGGATTAAGGAAAGTAAAAGATGCACTGATATGATAGGTTGTAATGGCTCCATCATACCTTCTTCAGCTGTCATAAAATGGAGAGGTTTTTCTTTTGGGATTCTGTTGTTTTTTCTTGTGGTGAAGTCTTCTATTCACTGATCAAAAGAGGTGATGCTATGCCATCGTACTGGGTCATGTTTTCCTGCTCATTCAGGTCCCAATTCAGTAAAGCATTTAAGATCGACGTAAGTCATGTGCTCTTTGAGGTCCCAATCTAGTAAAGAGTTTAAGATCAACCTAAGTCATGTGTAGAGGTACTATTCATCAGCTAATAATTAAACGCCTAAAAGTGGGTCTTAGAATTTTGTTATTGACTTCAAAAAAAGCCAGCTCAGAACCATTGTATATAACACATAGAACCCAGTGACTCTTGGGATTATGCAGTTGAGTGTAGGTTCACCAGCATCAATAGAGGTTGCACAATCTGGACCTTCCTGTAGAAAGTGTTCCTAAGTGTTTTACATATATGGTGCAATATATAGGCCTAATAGTGCGAGTGAAGAATGCAGAAGTTGGCAAAACACTATATTTCTGTGAAATTGTTACTTTGAATGACAACTTTAATGTCTATTTATTTCCTCCATGTTTTGAAACAGTGTAAGTGTCTGCACAGCAGGTTTAGTGTAATGTCCATTCAAATCAGTCTATCTGGGAAGGTGACTCTTGGAATGTGGCTTAACAGATCTCTGTTCATTATATTGATTTGAGTAGCCATGCTTGTAAAATGGCTGTTAAGACCCATAGACATACACTAAATCAGTGAAGTTGTTAACATAATCTGTTGTCTTCTTTGTATTATAAAGAGGTTTCCATTTTTAAATAAATAAAGTGTAATTATTTCCTTGAAAAACAACAAAATTGTGCAATTTTATCAGACAGCAACTACCATGGTGCAAGAGTGCAAGACTATTAAATGATTTGCATTTAGTGTTTGACAATATAGAAATCTAGTATTAAAAAAATCTTTTTTAAAAATATATTTTAAAGCCATAATGACGCTATAACTCATAGAAGGCATGGCCTTGGTGCATAATGTTAACAGATGTTTCAGAATCAACAGAACACATCCAGAACTTAATGGTGGTATAGTATCTATAATATCTTTTGCATGGTTTGTACTGTATGAAATGAGCACAGTGAGATTTTATTTTTTGTTTGTTTGCATCCAAAGAGTTAGGAAGGAAATATAACAAGAATGTATTTATAATCACTCTGTTATGAAATAAAACAAAATATATTGGTTTTACCCTGCTTCTATTATTACTATTCAAGGTTAGCTTATAATTAAAATATTAAACATTAAAAACATCCAGTCCAGTGTAAAACACTTACGATTTTTATTTGCCTTCAGCATCAAATTATTAACCAGTATTGGCTTGAAAATTTGTATGAAATATTAATAATTTGGTACTATTGTATTTCTGAAACCAGACATTGTTAAGTGCCTGTAATATTCTATTTTGGATCATTTGTGTATGGATGAAAGAGAATCTACAAAGCAGTTAAACAATAATGTTTTCTAAACACCTCAACAATTTGTTATTTTTTATTATGAAAGTTTTTCCCTTCTTTTGTTGCCTAACAAAGTCCTCATAGCCTCTGTTATAGAAAAGTTCAAGTCAGTGACATTTCTTGCTTTAGTAACACAAGCAGAATTTAACTTTTTATTTGGAGTCAGATCTTCACACAGAAATGCTTAGAGGAACTATCACGTAATGCTAGGGGCATTTGTTTTGATTCTGCTCCCTTCCAATTAATAATTTTGAATAAGGCAATTTTATAGAGGAAAGAGAAGTTAGTTTATCCTTAACAAAATGAAAAATACCATTTCACGCCATTAGGTTAATTTTATAAATTAAATATTAAAAGATGTCTTTAGGTAGTTTAACTTTCAAATTTAGATTTCATAGAAAAAAATGTTTTATGAACCTAATAAAAATCTTCATGGGAGTGGGGAAGAGCAGGAGCAGAGTGACATCTGGATTTAAACATTCCCTGCTGTGCAGGATTTAACATTCATCATAATGGTGGTGAGTGAGAATGTGATATGGACTAGAAAATTTGGTCTCGATACGGACTTTTTTCACTGTCAGTTTCAGTATTGTTATCAGCAAACCCATGGCATTAATTGAAAAAGCTGTTTATAAATATATATATATTCCACGGAATTCCTTTCTAGAGACAAATCCTGAGAATCAAGAATAAGTTTTTTGTATATTGACTATAATATCTGTGCACCGATTTCCTGATGGTAGAGGAGCTTGGCAGTTTTCTGTTAATGTTCTTCTGTTATTTAGTCTTTATTTCTAGTTGCATTTCATTCCTCCTGATGTGCTTTGGTTGATGCTGTGTTGAAAAATAAAAATAGGACTGTTACTGCTCAGGAACAAGTTGAACTTCAGTTTACCAATGTAAATGCAGACTATCAACGGAATTCAATAGACTGAAATCAACCCTACCCTAATGAACACTAAAGCAAGAATTTACTATATTAGGTGAGGACCTGATCTGTCTGTCACTGAAATACAAAATAAGTAACTTTTTTATTTGAAATAAAATATACTCTTGCTTTATGCGCTCTTGATTTGTGTGGTAAAGCTTTTGTTAGTTTCAGATAGGGCAGAATGTAGAGTAGGTGCAGACCTGTGTCAGCTTGATGTCACTGCAACCCTACAATGATTCAAGAGCTGTGGGAATCCTAGAGATGTGCTATGGATAACAAACTGTTTAAATGTGCTGGTTTAATACACAGACTGGGGATGTACATCACATAAAATAAAAATGCTATCTGGACAATGCGACTTACTTTCTCCCTATAATGGAAGCAATTTAACCTGCTCTTCTTTCTCATTAAGTAGAGGCTTTTAAGTAAATTTGAGTGATAACTGCTCGTGTTCATTATTAGCACTTGAGGGAATGTATTGTGTGACAATAATACATTTTAAGTAAATGTTGTTTTTTTAAGATTCTAGTCATTAGTACCAAGCTGATGCTGTATTATATTGATTGTTTCATTCTGTTTTGGGGAATTTTTAGTCATTTAAAATGAAATGATTTCTTAAAAGCACAGATAACTATCAGGCAAGAGAAGGTGACCTAGCTGATACTAAATCTGAATTTTTGTTTATGTGTACACGAGGGTTTGAAATACTGTAAATCAACTCTGACAGGTCCACAAGTGTTACATCATCATTGACCCTTTGGTCTTTGGTTAACCCGAATGCAAAAGCTGATCTGTGTGCGGTTTAGTAGTAATTTTTCACGTGCACCATGATACAGAAGTCTTCCCCAGTTTCCCCCACCGACAAGCATTTAATTTCATGTCATTTCCTAGAAATGTGTGTTCTATCACTTTCCAGGGCATCCTTCCAATGCATGCTCTCACTTCACCTTCAGTGTGCCTAGTCCCTTGCAGCTGAATGTTTGTCTAGACGTTGGTTAATACATTTCCAGAGCGGCAAATGAGTGGGATTTGTCAATTTGCTAGAAACTGGATTAAAAAGGGAAATTGTAGGAGACTATCCTGGATGATTTCTGAGTCATGTCAGATGATGTACAATCTGAAATGGTGAGAAGTAGGAAGTGGTTTAAGCTACTAGTAGGAAGATTCGTGCTGGGGTTTTGAAGCTGGGTAATCATGCTTGGTGGACAGTACAAAGTAAACATGATTCAGTCAACTTTATCCTGACAGTCAGACTGTGTGGGATGAGTCCTGCAGACATCTACACCCACTTATCCAAGCTAGGTTGTGGTGCCACTATTCACTGAAGAGACTTGGGCAAATTATTTAGGTTAAACCAGATGTGATAAATATTTCATAGTGCAGCTTTTAACTGAGATGTGTGTACATTCATGTGTGCGTGGCATGCTGTTTGTGTATGGAGGTCGCTACTGTTTGTCCCATTGACCCAAAACCTGCTGTTTGTTGGAGGATTAGGTCCCCACCTAATGTTTGTTGAACAGTTTATTTGCTGGTGTCTCCTCTCATGAGATACGTTAGTGCTCCTATCTGAATATGAGACACTTCACAGCAAGTACATCTCAATGAGCAGAATCACAAAGGGCAGAGTGTTTTGACAGATTTTTGAGCTCTTCACTGCAAGAAACTACAGGAAATGATGTACTATGCAACAGATTTCCTTGCTCCCTGGCATGATTTCATACACTCTGTGAGTTCTTCTCAGCAGGGTATTCTTCTTGTCTACACATGGCAAATAAGACTCCAGGTCACCAGTCTGGTGTATGTGCAGTCTGTGTTTGCTTATACCCAGGAATGATTTTGTGCAGAAGGGTGGGATAAGAACTTTCATTATTTTCTGAAAAGGAAAATGGGTTGAATTTGAATTTTGGGGGGACTGAAAAAGGCAGGTATTTTTAAGCATGGTCAGATTACTGGACAATATCTGTATTTAGAAAGTATTTTAGTAAGGGAGGGAGAAAGAAAGCATTTGGGTTTCTATTTTTAGCATGCAGCTTTTCATCTTGTTCCATTCTTGGATTAGACTATGCCCTGGGAGCCAAGGGACTCATATGTGCAGCTCAGGGCACAATTTAGCCGCAAAGATCCATCCTAAATGTCTTGCTCCCTTTTGTGTGGTACAAATTAAATGCAAGGTTTTGAATGTTCCATTGCTGTAATGGAAGTTGGATCAGTTAGTGTTCTTCAGGACCAGCCCTCAAGCTCCTGTTGGGGTGCGTCTGCAATTTGATGAAATGATCAACAAGAGTGCAAATGTCGTAGAACTGGTGATGTCTTTGGATTCTGATGTCTATGAATGGCTTTAAAGCTTTGAAATAACTTGGGTTATAGTTTCTTTTTTAAATCTTGCCACGTGTTTGCACTGTTTTATCCTCATGAAGATCTTTAGTTTTTGGGATCAGTTCAATAAATGTGATCAGGAGGTTGTGTCCAATGTCCAGCAAAAAGCTTTGCTTTTAATTCTCATGGTTTTCTGAAATGTAAATAAAGAACAAGATCACAAATAACCTATATTTAAGATCTCTTCTTGTTCAATCAAAATTCATTTTGCCTTAACTGCGTGGTGTATTCAAAAAGTACTTTGAGAGATTTGGGCTACTGACAACAGATAAAACATTCTGCAGTCCTTTCTCAAGATCATAAACTATGCAAGCGCTAAAAGGTTTTATCTTTTAACTGTCTCTTAGAATTTGGAGTGTCACTTCAGCTGTTGGAGTGATGCCACAGTTAGTAATTAAAAGCAATGGCCATCAAGAACAATGGTGTGACTCAATCTCTCTGTGTAGCTTTGTCAAGTAATTTACACCACTTCATCGTATGACAGCAAAGATAGTAAGGATTACATACTGTAAAGCGTGTTGGTAAGGATGCCTTTAAATTTCTAATGTGCTTTCAAAATGAAAGCAGTATGCAAATGATGAGCATTATCAGCACACAATCCATTTCAAAAGGGGAATACCATTGTACTCTACATAGTACTCTTTTGTTCAGATGGAGAAATATCACTGAAAATGAATAAGCTGGCTTTCCCTTTCTGCAGAATTTCTTCTTCACCCATTAAATAGACCTCTTTTCTCTAATGCAGAGTAATACAGCTTTGAGCTATATGTAAGAAAATACATAAGGCTAAAATAGACAAGTAAATACATTACCCTCAAAGAGGGATTACAATAATAAAATCACTCATATTTTTCAATAACATTGGGACCTCTGGCAGTTTTTGCTTATGCTGGCATGTTCTGAGACTGAGATGTAGTATTGGAGCCAGTTCCTACTTCCTTTCTCCACAGAAATACTCCTTTTGACATTACATGTGCGTGAGCTCTGTTTGCCTGGTGTCTCTCTGTGCCCTATGGAGCTGTAGCAACATCAGGAATTCAAACCTGCTTATGCAGAAGTTTGCCTTGGGCCTCACAAACAAGATGTCCCCAGAGATAACAGGAGCATGGCAGTGCCCTTTGCTAAAGTGTCCTCTCCTTGGAGCACACCTCTGTGGAATGACCCAGAACAACATGGCTTGGACTAAGGAAAAAAAGGTTGCAGACAGGCACAGTAACACCCTTTTGGAATTGCAGAGAAACAAATAAGACCAGAACAATAGAGCAGCTCTGTGTATCAGGAATGTAAGACAATTTTGTCTTAGATTGTCTAGCACTTCAATATATGGGCTAGTACGTTTTGCAACAGGAAAAGCAGTATTCACTTCTGGGTCCGCTCTAAACCAGAAGTTTGGGACCAGGCTGGAAGACCTTATTTGTCAAAATCTCCCTCACAGTAGAACTAGACCAGATCCTCTGTCAAATTTGTGATTCATGGTTTTTACCTGTCTGTAAATACAGTGAAACCTGCATTAACAACGTTTAACGATCCTGTAAGGTACTGCTCGTTATGTATGTTCACATCCAATATTGTAGTCAATGTGTGGTGCTGCTAAGTGTCCCTGGCAGTAGGTGGGGGATGACCATTTTTTACCTCAAAGGCTATTTTGGTGGCTGGACCCATGTTGTTTTGCCTGATAATCACGTATGCTTCTGATATAATCTTTTATCTTCTGAAACACTGCACTGTTTCTCATTAACAGAAAGAGAAGGCCATCACCTTTTTTTCCCCCAGTAGAAATTCCTTTAATCCGTTTCCAACCCCTAAAAGACAATGAAAAATCCTCTACAGGGGAACTCCACTTTATGTAATGCACTGAAGATGGCACTGTAGTAACAACTTCACACTGTGAATGATAAGACCTGCTTGTGTTTGTTGCTGGAAATTTATGACTTATATTTTTATTTATTTAGCTCAGCTAACATAAAGCCAAAGGTCAGTTTAATACAGCACCATCTGACACTGCTACTGTAATTAAGGCTGGAGAACTGTTTCTGTCACTTCTGTCACTCCTGCCTCTGCAAGGAGATTAAAATTCAACCCAGGCTACGTGGAGCAGTTTATAATTGATCTTTCCAGAAAGTTTATCTTTTTGTTGTTTAAAAAAACCCGCTAAGGAAGTTACCAAGATCTTTTCTGTTAAGGATGGCACTTCTCATGTCAGTACAAGACGCGTTAACACAGCAGCTCTCTAAACACCTAATGGTGCACAGGGCAGGGCTTTCTGCTATTTATTTGCATTATACAAACTTCCCAACATTCATTTCCCTGCAGGGCTTGGAGACTTTGACTTGTGCAAAACAGGAGTTCCAAATTGAAACGAACTCACTCCGACGAGGAATGCCAGTGACTGCTAAGAGTCACTATTAGGTTAAGAATAATTCTCAGTTAAGAGTAAAGAAAAAACAATTTAAACTGATAGCGGCGCATGTCCAAAATGATGCTTTTGCCTGTTTCTTAACCCACTCCTTTTAAGCCTTTCACTCACAACCAGGTGGGAGTTTCCCTTTGCTTTGACCTGTGTGAGTGATTGGGCTGCTACACAGCAATTACTTCTCACAGCTACTTCCATCATCGATACTAAGCTATTTTGGAGGGGATTAAAAATGGAAACTGTACTTTCTTTTTAGGATTTGCCTTGCTCCTGAGAAGTCTGTGGAACTATTTGTGTGAACTGTTACCATGGGACTTTTCTTCAGGTGCTGAGAAAAAAATGCAGCCTTTAAATCCCACTGCTTGCGACCAGAGACAGCCGCTGTCCCAAAGGGCTTAAATCCTGCCGGTCAGCCAGCCACGTTTGGGAGTGCCTCACGTGTTCAGAATTCCCAGAATATGTCCTGTTACACGTATTATATGCCAGCTGCATAGAGAGAGGCTTTTTGAGAGGGTCTTGGCTTTTCCATCGATCAGGGTGAGGCAAAAGCAGCCAGGGTATTGCCTGGCTTTAGAGAAAAACCTCTGCAAAAGATCTAGGTGTCTCTGCTGGCTGAAGGTGCTGACCCCGTAGCAACCGAGTGCCCCTTTCTCGGGGGCTCTTCAGTTCAGCTGGTTTGCTTGTTCCTTCTCCCAGCAGGGAGTTTTTCAGAAGCAGCAGCCTTAGCCCCAGTGTCTGGGCAGGAGGGAAAACAGCACTTCAGTTCTCCCGGCACTGGCTCTGCTGATCGATTAATGAGCAGTGTTAAACTCCTCAGGCTGTCCTTGCTCATGTTTCTCAGCGCCACACAGGACATGGAGGGAGGTGTTAAGTGAGAGGCTTGTAGCAGACAGACAAAGAAACAGACACAGAAATGCTTGTTTCGGAAACTGGATCTGGCTGTGTTGCACATCTGTGCTAGAGAGTGGAAACCCACTTGGGAACCATCCTCAGACTCTGGCCAAAAGTTGTGCTGCTTCAGCATTGTCGTAGGAACAGAGCCTATTTGCTGCTGGGACTCAGTAGCAAGTCCTTTTGGGTCTAGGGCTGGGGGTCTTCTCCCCTTCCAATCCAGAAGAAGCATTTCAGAAGTCCTTTGTGTGTAGCTTTTCAGAGGAGTTAAATAAGTAAATATGTGTAGAGCCTTGATCTTGAAATAAATCTGGTAGTAGCTCTTTAATTAACCCAGCAGGGTGTTCCTATCTGCACACAGCACTTCCCAGCTGCCTCAGCTTTGCATCCTCCAGAGCCTCTCCTCCTCTCCCTTCTCAAAACTTCCTACAAAAGCTCTGCAGTTCCTTCTGCAGAGGAGGATGTAGTCTTTGTTTGGTGTCAGTGAAAGTAAGGGTTAATGATTTCTCTTTGTGCTACCACAACCTCCAACTGCAGTAAAGCTGAATGTGGGTGGTGAAGACAGACATAAGTAAGCCAAGAAGCTCATGGTAAGTTAAAGTAACATTTGAGAGATGTTGAAGGAAGAACTGAAATATCAGAGGTTTTAAGGTCTAGAGCTGAATTTCATGTTTAGAGCTCACTTTGGGGCCCTGGGATTGCTTAGAGACCTGTGGAGCACTTAGCAGAGAATTAATGAGTTAGGTGGGAACAGGCTGAGCTGCCACAAAAACAAGCACTTTAACTTAGATAGTGGTGTAAACTTTTAGAGATGTCTGTGACGCATTGACCATTAATATTTAATGTATCGCTTATTAAATATTTCATTTTGTATAGCTCTTTAATGGACAGGTGATGGATTGTGTTGTCTACCTCAACCTGGATATAAACATCCAGCAGATCTCTCTGTTTTTTGAAAAGCTGTTATCTTTAAGTCGAGTTTGCAGGAGGTAAAGTGCTTATGTAGAGATTAGTCTTGTGCAAATATGTTGCCTCATTTCAGTTTAGGAAGAGGCAGGAGGAAACAGCAACAAACAGTGTTTGTATTGCAGAGGCAGAGTTGTTATGAACCTGTAGTGAAACTGACACCTGGCTCTTCAGTACCCCCATCATCATGCAAAAGCTGAGCCGCTTGCTTCCACCTCCTACGGCTGGTGGAACAGTGATTATGTAAGGAGCTGAGATACTAGCACAGGCCCTAGTGCCAGGAAGACATACAATCTATGCAGTGTCCTTGGCCTTGTGCTTGTGGTTTTCACCACTGATGAGCTTCAGTTAAGTCTCTTCACCCTCAGGAATTAAGGTGTTCACCTTTATGCCTCCTTGGGACTTGTGCCACTTCAGCATCTAGAGAATGAAGTAGCTCAAAGCACAAGTTAGCAGACCCAAAACACTGCTAAAAATCAGTGTAGTGAAAGCTCTCATTTTTTTTAATGTTTTCATGGAAATGCTATATGCAAACTCTATGCCACAGTCTTTCCTGCTTTGAAAACAGTGTCCACCAGTGATACCAATGGCTGTGTCCCATACCACTTGCACAAATCCCGGCACATCTTGAAAGCAGTCTCAGTTCTCAAGCCTCTGACTGTAAAACAAACCATTAACACACCCTTCCTCTTCCAGTGGTTTTTTGCTCTTAATCTGGTAAAACACTTTCTTAGGTCCTTAATAGCAAGCGTAAGGTTAAGCATTTGTTTAAACACTTTGCTAAACTGTTTTGCTGAATCCCTGCCAAATGAAAACAGATGGGCTAATTTACCCTGATGCTCACCTGTGAGCCTTCAGGATGAGTTGTGAGAGCAGCAATCTTGACAAGAGGTGTGCTCCAAGACAAGTGAGGGGCAGACCTAAGCAATTCCGATCCACCAGACAGCTCTGAATTCCCTGGGAAGCTGTGGATTTGGGGATCATGATTACTTTCCTTCATCCTCCTATTGCAGGTATTCCAAACTCTCTGCAAGGAGTGTCTCCCTGCCTAGTCATCCCTAGTGTTCTCTTGAATACCTACATGGAACAGAGCCAAGGAACAGCAGTCATCCTCAATTTGTCACCAAGAAACAGCTGTAGCTGGTTTGTATGCGGTGAGTAGGGTTCTGCCACATCAACCAGTCTCTGCTGCAGGGTGTTTGAAGGAGAAGTGCGCTACAGTTCTGACCACACTTCTGGTAAGCTAGAAAATTCACAAACTCTTCATGAATCCTTAAACTCTTCCCTATTACTAAAGAGCAGACAGTATAATTTTCCGTGCTGTGGGATTTAAAGATTTTTGGAGATGGACATCAGTATGTTAGAATTTGCTATAAAATGTTTTCCACTGTCCATCAATCAAGAAACAGTGATGGTATGTTTGGTGCTTTCCAGTATATCAGAAACTTGAAAGAATTGTTAAGAAGTAATGGCTTGTACCACACATAAATGAAACAAATTATTAGCCTAGGAGCAGAGATTCGTGGAGCAGTGGTGTTTTTAAAGTAAATGTTGTTCCCATACCTGAAAGTGCTGCTGATGCTGACGTTCATGTTCAAGTGCCCTGACTGTAGTGCAAGATCTCAGGAAGAGATATAATTAAATGTAATACGGTCCTAAGGAAAAGCAGCAAGTGTGCACAGAGTTAAAAGCTTTAATGTAATTCAAGAGTAGGCTGAATTAATACTGCATTGGCAGTATTTATTGTTCCAATCTTTTATTTAAGGGGTTTTTTTGTGTGCATGGTTTGGTTTCTGTAACTGATGATACTCCTGCTATCCGCAGGGATTCTAGCTCATTACCAAAATGTGGCTGTTTATAACAGTTTGAAAGCCAAATGAAAAAGTACGTGGAAGAAAGGAAGGATGGAATTTGGCCTTTAAAATTCCTTTCTCATGAATTATTTATACTATTTATTCTGCAAGATCAAATGCTGTTTTTTAAAAAAAGTATGACAGGGAGTGCACAAGAGATTTCAGAGGTTGGATATGAGCAACAAATCTTTGCTAGGAAAGGGAAGACAATAAAACCGTCTCTAAACCTCAAACAGAAAGTTTGCCTAAGAAATATCAAAGATGAGTGTTGTGGGACTGTAAAACGCAGACCCAAATCTATCATTTTATTTTTACAGCAAGATGTTGTCAAGCTCTTCTCTGATCCAAGACTAAACAGCAATTTGCAAAATGGGGTGGCAGAACATAGATCACCTTCATTTTTAGCGCACTAGAGCCCAGAATGAGCCACTGCGTGTGTCAGGCTTTGCAGAAACAATCCAATTCAGCCTCTCTTGCAGCGCTTTATTCCCTTCAGGTATTTATCGCTGGTATGTGAATGGTGAAGTTTCCTGGTTTAATACAGTGAGCAGCTAAGAGTGTGCATGGAATGCCAGTCTCACCCTCCTTCATTTCTTTGTAAGCCCTTAGAGACAACAGTGGGCATCTCTCTAAAGATGTGTGGGGAACGTGTTGTGGGGAAGGGAGGTGATGCAACAGGGATGGAAATACAAACTCATTTTATTTCAGTTTGTGGCATTTAGGCAGCGTTGAGTTTGACTTCTCAGGAAAGGCTGATTGAAATGTCTAGCAGAAGGCACAGAAGAGTCCAGGAAAGAGTTTGGTGCAGTGAGTTCTTGCAGACATTTCAGGGCAAGGAAAGAAAAAAACAACATCTGTGCAGATCTTGCAGATCTCTCAGAACCAGGTGCCAGGGTCTCTCGTGTTTCTTTCTCTGTGCTTTCAGATGCCAGTGCTAGCATTGACATGAACTTTAAAGCAGATCCTGTGCTACCTGCTGGAAATGTTGTGAGGAAACTGCCGTTCTGCAGAGGATACTACTAAGAAGTAGGAGCAGAGAGAGCGTTTGTTTTGAGGCCATGGAGACCAGGAATGGCAAAATAGAAATAATCAGGGCAAGCATGCCTCTTTCTTGGCATTGGTAGTAAGTCTGCTTGTATCTTACAACTTGAAGGATGCTCAGCCTCTGGTCAGCAATGTCCTCTGGGGCCCACTGCTCCCAACCTTGCCTTCTCTGTGAAGGTGGAGAAGATGGAGTCAACCATACTAGCAGGGAACATGGTAACCCTCTGGTAGCATCTCCTGCATCTGCTGGAGTTAGCAGAGCTCCACTGACCTGAGTAGCCCTAGGATGACTTTTCCCAACACAGGTATGCGTAGCAGTGTTGTTGCTGCTCGTGGACGTGCATTGTGGTGGAAGAACAAGTATAATATTTCCAGTGGATATCACAGAAGAATGATGTGAGCTTAAAAATTCCTTATGCTAGCTAAATCCTGTTCCTCTCCCCTTTTCTTGCTTACTCCACATATTAAGCCAGACCAATGGGGCTTAGGCAGTACCAGATGCCTAATTTATTCAGATATTCAGATTTATAATTTAATTACCTCCTTGTCAGCAATGGTAGACTCTGGTTCAGACCCATGGTATTTATTGCTGCAACAGTTCTCACTTGCACAGAAATGAGCAAGCAAACCGGATGCAGTTCAAGATCTCTTTACATCTACATAAGCACGGTTGTTACCTAAATGATGCATACGAGCAGTGTTTACAAAGTTTAGCACATTGTTTCCAGAAATGGGGAGTGCAGATTGCGTTCTCCCTGGGATGTATCTGCAGGAGATGAAAGTAAAAATAGTGCTTCACCACTTTTACAGAGTAGTATGTTTGCAGTGTGTTCTACTTTCAGCTCTTGTGACTAGAGTAGATGTTGATAGCTGTGGGCTTGTGGCTTTGATGGCTATAGCAGACTTTGATGACTGCATTTCATATTTAATCTCAAGTGAGGAGGGGGGACATGCACAGAGTCTTGTGGACATAGAGGCTATGGCATCAGGTAATGAATTTATTGGTTGAAATACAGTGTCTCTAAAATGAGCACTGGAGGCCCCAGTTTGCATTATTCCAAAGGCAAATAATAAACTCCCCCATGAAAATAAGGTTTGAAATGCAAAATTAAAAGCAGACATAACATGCCTTTATATTTTATTGTCTTTTCCCTCCTTATACCAGTTGTATTATAATGGAAGCCTATTCATATAGCAGTGTGTTAAGACTATCTTTCATTTAGCACTAGCTTGTTGAATTTTTTTCTGCTTCTCCTCAGACAAAATGACTGGTGCTAGGATGAACAATTGCCATCTGTTTCTTTCTGTACTACTTCACAGTATGACATGCTGTTGCCTCCGTTTCTATTTCCCAGGTTAATGTCTTCTTCATTCACTCACTCACTCATTCATTCATTTTAACGATTCAATCTATGTTAAGAAAGGATGTCCAGCTAGGACTCTAAAATGTGTCAGCAATAAGTGAAGATGCACAAACAAAAAAAATCCCCAGACCTTTCAGGAAAAATTCACAGAAAGAAGCAGATCCTTTCATTCTCCTGATGCTTTGCCAGAGAGCCATCAGTATCATCATGACCTATTTGGTTTTATTTAGAGCTAAAAAAACGTGGTATGGGAGCAGAGAAGGGATAACATTTCTGTATCTCTGGAACAAGCATTCCACAGACTGCACAAAACACTGAAGTGTTGTTTCACAAAGGCTGCCCAGGGGGGTGGTGGATGTGCTCCTCTGTGACTTGGTCTAGGTGATCCTGCTCTAGCAGGGGTATTGGACTAGATAGATGATCTTTCAAGGTCCCTTCCAATCCTTAATGTTCTGTGATTCTGAGAATTTCTAAGTGTTTATCTCGATTCTCATTGCTGAAAGTCAAGTCATCTGTTTCAGGTTGCTATGTATGAAAAAAACTATAGGGAAAATCCTTATGAAAGTGAAGAGTTTCCACATTTTTCCAGTGTAAGAATAGAAAACGACAAAAAGTGGTCTTGAAAAATTCCAACAACACTTCAGCATGCTCTGATTTCAGTTAGCACAGGTGACAGTTTATTTCTAGGTCAGGTCAGCAGAGGCAAATGCGGTGGGACAGTAACACTGAGGACTTGAGGGCTGTTCTTGCAATTATGGGGAATACCTTATGTGCTTGTTGATGGACACAACTTTATGTAGTGTGTTTTCCTCTGTATTTAGTTTTATATGGAAACACATGAGCTAGCAGCCACACAAGTCAACTGCTTCAAGACAGTTGATCAAAGCTGTAACTGCAGTAGCTGATGGCCAATGCTTTTTCTCCAGAACTCAACCACAGACCTGATTCAGAACTACTGATGGAGCAGAAAACTTTCCCTCAGCTTCACTGGCCTTTTAGAAGGGTTAAATTTAAACACCATATGATCAGCACCTCTCTTTGACTTGAAGTTACACCAGGGTCTAAGGCAATTTGGGAGCTCCCTGCCAACTGATTGTACAGCGGAGGAGGCCTATGGAATACAGCTTCCTCCCACCTGTCTGGAAGAACAGCAGTG
>JAOXOE010000694.1:9603755-9639034 GCA_028565055.1 Phoeniculus purpureus
ACATGTCCAGGTGGGTCTTAAACGTCTCCAGTGAAGGAGACTCCACAACCCCCCTGGGCAGCCCCTTCCAGTGCTCTCTGTTCCCTTACAGTCTGAAGAGCTGATGCACTTTAAATAAAACACCCTAACCCCCCAACAGGTTACTCATCTCCTACTGCAGGCGGGAGGGTTTTTCCCTCTCTATTTCTGCCGTTGGACCAACAGAAACACTTTTGCAATCTCTCAGTCCCTTTGCACCCCGAATATCAGCGCCGTGCTTGGACCCGGGTTTGATTAGGGCTGCTGTCACTTATTAGGGATTAGAATCACATCCAAAGTCTCCGCGGCTGGAGCTCTGCAGTAATCCCGGTGAAATCGCCGCCCCCCCCCCATCTCATTCTGCACCCCCTTTTCTTCTTCCCTTGTTTTCCCTCTGAAGCTCTCCGCCACCTGCGCGGGACTCCCGCTATCCAAGGTCTGTTTTTTCTGCTCGCCGCTGCCATTAGACTGAAATGATTTTTCTTCAGTTTGCTCAAAGACAGATTTAAAGTCAGGTCCCAGAGGTGGCAGGAAAGTCGATCCCCTAAGCTACTCAGTCACTGTTTGCTTTTTTACATGTAATATCCTATTTCTAAGCCGGGGTGTAATTTAAAATACAACACGCGCTACATAAATGCGTCCTCGGGAAACGCCGGGACGGCGGCGTGTGATGGAAATTAACTGCTTTTAGCGCCGCGCTCGGTTGTGCACCACCACCACCCCCCACCCGAGAAATCCTTCCTGTTATTTAGGAATATTCCTCTGTCTCCTTTTGGATTTCCCTGTCTGTGAGCCCGTGCTTAGGGCTCTAACAACGCCATGGAGCTCATTTGAACACCCCCAAAGACCCACGGCGCTGGGCGCAGCGGTGCCCCTGAGAGCCAAAGCCGCACCCCGCTCACCCCTCATTGTGCCCGAGCACCGCTCGGGAATAGGGATCCCCCAGCTAGACCTCGATATCTATCGCAGAGCCGAGAGCAGCAAAGGGTTACTTCAGCCCAGGCGTTGTAAGTACAAGCAACAGGACTCCATTGGCTTTAATTTGTCCATGTCTTTCATTTGATACTACCAGTATTAATAGCTTTGCAAGGAAATTCTGCAGTCATTAATCATAATAATTAATCAGATCCAATTATATTGCATATAAATGCGAACAAATTGCTGAAAAAATAATGATCTATCACCAACGTGTCACGAGGAAAAGGAGACTAAAATAGTAATTAGAAGCCAGGATTTAGTTGTGTACAAGTACTCTGCAACTGATTTTAGCAGCGCGACGATCTGATGATGTAATTAGCGGGGAGAGAAGTCTAGCAGGCTTTTGCAGCAAACCCCTTAATGACTGTGCTGCTCGGGGATGGGGGGAAAACACAATCCCTGCACTACAGGCTGGTTCTCACCTTTCCCACTGTCTGCAAAGAGTATCAGAACAGCATGGCTGCGGGGTTTCAGACCAAGTTTGCCGCGATCTACTTCAGGGGGGCTCCTGTGAGACTGGTGTGGGGCAGCAGCCATCCTCCACCCCATTAAAAGGACCTCGTCTGGGGCAGATTTGTCCAGCGCCATGGAAATATCCAAGCAGACCCACCAATCCCTAATCATTCTATGACCCTATGATTTTATGAGTCTATGATGCTATGATCCTATGATGCTATGATTCTGTTATTCTATGATGCTATGATCCTAATGACTCTCTTATTCTATGATGCTATGATCCTATGGTGCTATGATCCTATGATTCTATTATTCTATGATGCTATGATCCTATGATTCTTTGATCCTATGATGGTATGATCCTATGATTGTATGATCCTATGATGCTATGATCCTGTGATTCTATGATTCTATGGTGCTATGGTCCTATGATTCTATGATGCTATGATCCTTTGATTGTATGATCCTATGATCCTGTGATTCTATGATTCTATGGTGCTATGATCCTATGAGTCTATGATCCTATGATGCTATGATTCATTTCACTGCCAGGCACCCTGTTCTGAGCAGCAAGCTGGTTTATTTTTGTTGTTGGGGTTTTGTTTCACTCCCATTTAGCACAGGCTGCTCTGCTGCATTTGTCAGCTCTGGATCCCCCAGAACCCCAAACCATTCCATCCCCTGGCCAAGGCAGGTTTTCTGGGAGGGGGGCTCTGGGTTCAGCACCGCTTGACCGGGGGCTCTGCTCTGCTTTCCTGATTAGCAGACATTGGGTGGGCATTAAAGACCCCCCCCTCAAGTCTTCAAACTGTTGGGCCCTGGCCCAGTGGATTACACTTGAAACAGTTAACTGAAGATTGATGAGCGGGTTTATGATGGATTTTCTACTTGAAAAATAAATGTTAAGTTCATCATAGTTTCCAATACTAAGCACTGCACTTGGCCGCCTTTGATCTCGGTGTTGTGAGTACTACAAAGAAATAAAACCTTATCTTACCTTTTGCAGCATCTACTGCAGAAGACCTCAATAATGCATAAGAACATCTGGAAGTGCGGTAATTTCAGCTACCAGAGATAAGAATTGACACAAAACAGGTAAACCCTACAAAGTCGTCATGTTGAAATGAGCTGATTAAGGTCTGGGAACATAAAACATCGTGTAGAGTGTTTCCACGCTTGCTCCATCCTCCCGTTCCGTACACCCGTACGTACGGGGAGGGGGAAGAGGAATGCCAATTATTTAATCTCTCTCGGTCTGTTTAATGGGTTGATTAGCTGGAAGCCACATTATATTTTTCCATAAAGAGACAGGAGAAATCTATTGCCACGTTCTCTCTGTTTGGAGTTAACTGTGAGTTCACGGGAAATACAGGGGCACAGTAAACAGGGGTTTGAAATGACAATTTTTTACTGGTTGCAAGTGCTAATTGCTAGTTTCTCAAGGGTATAGAATTAATCACCTGCTAGATTTACAGTCTCTAGGTTGAGACCTGAGGATGGAGGCAATAAGAAAAGCTCTTGAGGGACATATCATATGGCGAGTCTAAATATCAGTCTCTATGCATATGTAAATTGGCAGCAAAGTTTTTTCAAAGCTCAAGTATGCTAATTTCAAACAGGCAAGACTAAAGCTCCCTTTTAGCAGCTGTTTAACGTCTGCCTGTGGGTGGTAGAGAGAGCTTAAAATACAAGCAAACAGTGGTGCATAAGTAATTAAGCAACATTTTGCCGGGCATAAATAATTCTGTTTATATTGCTCTTTGAAGAGTATGGAGTGCGAAATAACAGCTCGAGTGCACCTTTGGTCACCAGAGGTTCAGCCGCTCCTCCTCCTCTCCACCTCTCCTGGGGTTCAGCGCTTTTGTGGGGCTTCTGTTTCTCTTCTTTTTTAGGGAAGAATTCAAGGAGGGTCAACCTTTGTTGGTTACAGAACTTCTTCCTCGAGTGTTTTCAAGTTTTGAAGGTGCCGTACGAGCAGCTCCAACAGCTCCTCTGGAATAATTTTGCTTCCTACATTGAATGTCCTTATTTTGGGGTTTTTTTTTACCTGTTTATCTACTTCTCAGAGTGCTGTGGGTTTTGTGCCAGAGCAGGCAAAGTTGACCCGCCTGGCTGTGTTCCTGTGCGACTTGATCTAGGTGATCCTGCTGTGGCAGGGGGATTGGACTGGATGAGCTTCCAAGGTCCCTTCTAATCCCTAATGATTCTATGATTCTGTGGATCCTGCTGAGGCAGGGAGGTTGGACTGGATGATCTTTTGTGGTTCCTTCCAGTCCCTGATGTTCTGTGGTTCTGTGGATCCTGCTCTGGCAGAGGGATTGGACTGGATGATCTTTCAAGGTCCCTTCCAATCCCTAATGTTCTGTGATTCTATGATTCTATGATAAAATTGAGCTAAATGGGGTCTTTCGGTTAAATTGTGAAAACCCAGTGAGTCGACTCGACTGTTTTCAAGGTCATAAGGCTGTTGATAATCCATAAAACAAACCAGCCTGCCTTTTGCAGCTGTTCCCGTTGACGTTATTGCGGCATTAAAAATCATCATCGGATTGCTGCCGTTACGGCTTTCTCCTAAAAACCGGGAGTCGCTGAGGTGCCCGAACACAGAGCGGCTCTCGAGCCCGTTTGATAGCTGCTCCGCACCGGCAGGATTGACTGAGAGCTTGAAAAACTAAAGCAGAGGGATTCGGGGAAGGGGGGGGGAGGAAAAATAACATTAAAAAAAGAATAAGAAAATCTCATTTGATTCAGTAAAGACCTTGAAATTAATCACTGGGAAGATGAAAGATGGAACATGATTTGGAAACATCTAGTCTGGAAAAAAGGATTAGAAGTCCTGGCTGTGATAAGAGTCGGGATTTTCAAACTTGGTTTTGATTAAATGCTGATGGTTTAAAGAATTAGTAGTTAAAAGAACTAGTGGCGAGGAGCAGCCCTCGGTGCCGGGTTGCTATAGCAAAAGCTAATGCAAACACCGCTGCGGTGCTGACAGGACTCCTGCGAGAGGTTTGTTGTCCTGGGGAAGGCAGACAGGACGTGTTGGTGCAGCACAAGTGCTGACTGCAGAGGTGGGTTTGCATCTGCAGCCCAGGCTGCTGCTCGTGTGCCCAGGGGAGTCTCTCCAGCAGGGCTGTGTACCCCCAGCAGGAGCTCAGCCCCACATCTCCCCTCCATCGCTGACATTTCCACGTCTCCTTGCAAGTTCCCAGCTGCAGCACCCCTCACCCAGGGGGGTTTGTGCAGAGCAGGGGGCTCGCTGCTACTGGGGGACACCCCCCACCCCGCTCCCAGCCCCTCCTGGCTTCACACCTTGGGTCTGCTGAAGGCTCCTTGGAATTCAGGCTTTATTCTTTTCTTTTTTCCTCCCATCAGAATCTCTTCCCCTATTTCTTTAGTTTAATTATTCATTTCCTAATTCACTTGCCTCTCCCAGCAGAACCCGCCTGGCAATTTGTCACTGTGGCTCGACGCGTGGGCCAGAGCCGAGGTGGTGACGCCGCCCCTCACGCTGATGGGCAAAGGGTTCTGTGAGCCCAGCCGCAGCCCGGCTCGTTCCAGACCCCGGATGGGCCATACTTGTGTTTACTGACACGAAAACACCACTCGAAACTGTAAAAATCCCAGACTGGGTTGGGTTGGAAGGGATGTCAGAGCTCATCCAGTCCCAACCCGCAGCCACGGACAGGGACACCTCTCAGCAGACCTGGCTGCAAGAGGTGGGATGTAGGATTTGGAGATTCTGCACCCGTAGCCACCTCTGCCTAGTTCAGAATGGGGTGTGCTTGGTGTTGTGAAGGCAGCCCGTGACACGAGCCTAAGGAGAAGGATTTCCTCTAGTTATGAAGCCCAGATGAGCTGGAAATAGTTGCATGAATTCTTGTTGGTGATGGCACAGGGAGGTGGTGGCTCTGGGGGCAGCCAGAAAGCCTCAAGAACAGGCAGAAACATCATGGAATGGTTCAGCTTGGAAAAGCCCTTCAAGCTCATTAAGTCCAACCATGAGCCCAACCTGCCGCTCAACCCTGTCCCTATCATGAAACAGGCACAGGAAAACCCAGGAGTCAATAGCCAGTAGCTGTAGACGCAGACAAACCAGGCTGGGTTGGGTGGTGCCAGTCCCATGGCACTAGGTACCAAACCCCTGAGATATAAAACCTTAACTGAGTTGCTGTCACAACAGTCACCAGGCCAGAACAGAGACACTGAATGCTCTTTGTGCCCTAAAGAGCAGTCAGTGTCTCGGTGTGGGCTTGGCAGTTGGACGTGACGATCACAGAATCACAGAGCATTAGGGACTGGAAGGGACCTCAAATGATCTAGTCCTGCTAGAGCAGGATCACCTAGAACAAGCTGCACAGGAACATGTCCAGGCAGGTTTTAAACATCTCCACAGGAGACTCCACAACACCCCTGGGCAGCCCCTTCCAGGGCTCTGTCACCCTCACTGGGATGAAGTTCCTTATCGTACTGATGTGGAACCTCCTCTGTTCCAGCTCAGACCTGGTGCCCCTTGTCCTATGATTAGATGCCACTGAGCAGAGCCTGGCTCCATCCTCCTGACACCCACCCTTTATATATTTATAGACATTAATGAGATCACCCCTCAGTCTCTGTTTCTCCAAGCTCAAGAGACCCAGCTCCCTCAGCCTCTCCTCATCAGGGAGGTGTTCTACTCCCTTCATCATCTCTGTGGCTCTGCGCTGGACTCTCTCCAGCAGTAACGATCCTTGTGTGTCCCTTCCGACTGAAACAGTAGAATTATGTTAAATTCTAAATGTATTTAAATTAAAAACCAAATACATCGATAAAATGACATCTAAAATAGTTCATTAAATAGCATACAAATATAACTAAATGCTAACAGATAATCACGCTCCTGTGCGACTTGGTCTGGGTGGTCCTGCTGTGGTTGGGGGGATTGGACTAGATGGTCTTTCAAAGTCCCTTCCAATCCCTAATGTTCTGTGACTCCGTGATCCCGACGTTGCCTTAAACTGTAAGTGCCCAGTGAGCAGCCTGTGTCTGCTGTTTTGTCCTTTTCTGCCCCTTTTGCTCAGGTTTCCTCTCTCTTGCCTGTAAATATCATCTGTTCAGAATCTTCTCCTTCACCGAGCTTCTCCTCCCTCACCTGCTCTGGGTGCCGGTAGCTCCTCTGCCTTCCCACGTGTAGGGAGCTCATTTTTCAAGGACACTTGGCTTTTGGTAGCCACCACAGAGAAAGCAGTGGAGAGCACTAAGGAAGGTCTAGCACTGGAGATACTTTTGGGGTTGGAATTATTTGGTTGAAGGAAGAGGAGACAAATGTGTTCACATTAATTTTCTCATCTTAAAAAGCATTGCCCATGACCTTCAGTCTCCCCTCCAATAACTGAGCAGATTGATTTGTTTTTTCAGAGTATTTTTGTTCTTTTGAACAAACAAAGAGGCCCCATCTGTCTCAAAGACCGTCTGCTCCCTCATGGCTTTCTGATTCTGCAGGGTGTCTCTCTCAGGTCATGGATGTCAGGAGGGTGGGATGGGGTTCCTCGAGCCACCCCCTTGTGGCGCACTGGATGGTCAACCCCGCATCACCTCACGTGAAGGAAGCATCTTCTCCCCTGGCACTGTGAGGCATCAGCCTCTGCTCCCCTGGGAGAGAGGCTGTTATTGACCTCATTAGATTTTTTCCCTGTTAATCCATTTACACTGAATAGAATTGCTGCTTTTGGTAAGAGCCGAACTGAAAAACACATAAATAAAGTAAAAATACCCTTTCTGGCCCCAAGAGTGGCTCCTGGCATTGAAGCCCCCCTTGAAGCACCAGGTTTCTGGCTGGATTTCCACTCTGGGCTCTCACTTTTGCAGTAGTTCAAGGGAATGTAGAAAGCTTTTGGGTGTTTTTCCATGACAGCTGCAAAACCCAGTAGAACAGGGAGGTTTTCCTTGAGAAATTCCACATCACCACGTTCAGGCTCTGCTCTCCTCTGGGCTCAGCAGGATTTTCATACATACAAGAGGGGAGAATTGGTCCCTCAGCCTGTCTTGGGGGTAAAAGTTCTGCAGGACAGTGGGATAGAACATTTTACCCTCAGCCTTTCTCCATCGTCTTTGTTGCTCTACACTGGACTGTCTCCAGCAGCTCTGTGTCCTACTTGAACTGAGGGGCCCAGAGCTGGACACAACACTCCAGATGTGGTCTCACTAGGGCAGAGTAGAGGAGGAGAAGGACCTCTCTTGATCTACTAACCACCCCACTTCTGACCCACCCCAGGATGCTGTTGGCCCTCTTGCCCACAAGAGCACATTGCTGCCTCATGGTCATCCTGCTGGCAACCAGGACCCCCAGGTCCCTTTCTCCTATGCTGCTCTCCAACAGGTCAGTCCCCAACCTGTTGGGGTTGTTCTTGCCCAGGTGCCAGACCCTACACTTACCCTTGTTATAGTTAATTCAATGTCTCCCTGCCCAGCTCTCCAGCCTGTCCAGGTCTCTCTGAATGGCAGCACAGCCTGCTGGGGTGTTGGCCACTTCTCCCAGCTTTGTGCCATCGGCAAACTTGCTGCAAGTGCACCCTAATCCCTCATCTAAGTCATTAATGAATAGCTTGAATAGGACTGGTCCCAGTACCAACCCTTGGGGGACTCCACTAGAACTAGACCTCCAACTAGACTCTGTCCCATTGACCACTGCTCTCTGGCTTCTATCCTGCAGCCAGTTCACAATCATCTAGACCACCCTGCCTCAGTTTGGCTGCGAGGATGCTGTGGGAGACTGTTTCTGATGTCATATATAATAATATTTAATGTGTGTAATTGCGTGTAATAGGGACTGAGAATATAGAATCATAGAATCATTCAGGTTGGGAAAGACCCTTATGATATTAGATCCCATCACACGTCATGGTGTGTATAGCATGTAATATGGCATATAATATCCAGTGTAAAATACAATATTATATATAATCCTGTAGTTACTGTCATGTATAATACGGTATATAATATTGTTTGCAATACATCTAATAGAGGTAAATATATAAATAAATGGCATAAACTACCAGTTCCCAGCAATCCTGGAAACGATTTCTCACAGCCCTGAGAAACTTGCACACTATATTTATAAATAAATAAATAGCGTGGACCCGGAGCCCTCTCTCCTCAGCTGTCACGCTGCTGCCGCGGCAGAATTTAGTTCTGTTCTCAAGAGCTTCCTCGTCCCATGAGTGCAAAGACAATAGCAGACTATATAGAGAGCCAATAAATCAATTAGCTCTAACAGCCAGCGTTCAGGAAATGCATTTATTCTCTTCAATGAAAACACAGTTTTTACTTGTAGCCATACTTCATACTGTTCAGGTCAATTTTTCATGTGGAAATTAAATCCAGCAGATGAAAAGCTGCTTGTAAGTTCCATAAAGCGGGGAGGAAGGGCTCGCGCCGGTGAGGGGGCATCACCAGTTTGGTTTACTTGTAATTATCCTTCTTTTAGGGTAATTGAGATCCTAACCAGTGGCTAATGGCTCGGCTGCCTCCCTTTGCTGCTGCCTGTAACTCACCTCTCCAAAAACAAGCTGAGTGTTCAGCAGCAACGCAGCTCCGCAAGCCTGGGTCATTTCAGAGCTATTAATTGGGGGAGGTGATTAATTGCTTAGTAATGGGCTGCTGGGGGAGTGCAGGGAAGGGGAAGAGAGAAAGGGATCTGCACTTTGGTGCCCCTAAAACATCGTCTAGCTGGTGGTTCAACCCACTTGACTCTTTGGAGACCCTGGCTGGGTATCACTTGGGGAACCCTGAAAGCTCTGCTCCTGCTCAGCCTCTTGGGTGCTGTGAGCTGAGGGACACCGCTCAAGAGTCATAGAGTCAGAGGGTAGGAAGGGACCTCCAAAGGGCATCCAGTCCAACCTCCCTACGCCAAGCAGGGCCAGCACTCAGTAGACCAGGTTGCCTAGAGCCCCATCCAGCCTGACCTTGAATGGCTCCAGGGATGGGGCCTCCAACCCCTCTCTGGGCAGCCTGTTCCAGGGATCCCCCACCCTCAGATTCAACAACTTTTTCCTCCTGTCCAGCCTCACTCTGTCCTTTTCCAGCTTCAACCCACGACCCCTCATCCTGTCATTCCCTGCCCTTGGGAACAGCCTTCCCCAGCCTTCTGACAGCCCCTTTCAGAGGTTGGAAGGTCACTATAAGTTCCCTCCAGAGCCTTTTCCTCTTCAGGCTGAACACCCTCAACTCTCTCATTCTGTGGTGTGTTATCTGTGTTCTGTTTCTACTTCTCCATACAAAGCCCTCCTCTCCCCCCCCACTTCTGTTTTCAAGACTCTCAAGACTTCTCTTCCCACAGATCATGAATGTCCAGCAGCCTGTAGCTCACCGTCACACTTCCTAACTCCACTTAATGAGGTGCAGACCTCACTGTGTCTCTGACTCCAGCTTTGATAGGGTCTTGGCTAAATCCTTCCCTGCTAACCCACACGAGAATAAGTAGTTACTGAACTCAGTGTAGTGGCGGGCAGGTTAGCTGAGGAGGCATTGGAACGAGTGGGCTGGAACCTGCTCTCTCATAGCTTTTCCCCAGGTTCAGAGTGACCTGGGGAGTCAAGAGCCCTTTGTCTGTTTACCAGATATCTGCCTACTGAGTCACTGCGAACAGCATGACACGAGCTGTGCTGGATGTGCTCTGAGCAGCAGGGTAGAAGGACAGGGCTGGTAGTGGGTGGCAAAGCAGGACAGCAAGTTAGTGCGTGGCTGTAGAATCATAGAATCACTAAGGTGGCTGCCAGGGTTTTCTGAGCAGGAGGAGTGTCTGGGTTTCACCTGGTGGCAAAAGCACAGCAAGAACAGAGCTGATCCAGCAGCCCGCACCTGTCTCCTAGGGACTCATCCAGCTCCAGAAAGAGCTCAGGACCCTGCTAGACAGAGAATCGTAGAATCATCAAGGCTGGAAAAGACCTTCAAGATCATCAAGTCCAACCATCCACCCTACAACCCCCAACCACTAACCCATCTCCTCAAACACCCTGGCTGCCTGTTGTTGAACCCCTCCAGGGTCGGTGCCTCCACCCCCTCCCTGGGCAGCCTGTTCCAAGGCTTCTCCACTCTTTCTGGGAAGAAGTTTTACATGAGATCCAATGTGACCCTCCCCTGACACAACCTGACCCCATTTCCTCTGGTCCTATCACTAGTCTCTAGCGGGAAGAGGCTAACCTCACTCCAACCTTCCTTCAGGCAGTTGTAGAGAGCAGTGAGGTCTCCTATCAGCAACCTCTTCTCCAGGCTGAACAGCCCCAGCTCCCTCAGCCTCTCCCCAGCAGCCCTGCTCTCCAGACCCCTACCCAGCCCAGCTGCCCTTCTCTGCTCCCTCTCCAGCACCTCCCTGCCCTTCCTATCCCTGCAGGTAGGCAATCAGGAGAAGGGCTGCAGCCTGGATTGCTCTCTACACACTCACATGAGCCCCCTGAGCCTCAGCACATCCTTCCTAGAAGGATTGATCCAGATTCCTGGGATTTGCATCAGAAACTCCTCCCCAAGGTTTCCTGTCAGTGATATAGTGGCCAAATGGACTCACCCCACTACATCTGGGTGGACAGTGCCGAGGGCTTTGCACCAAGTGAGCCAGGAAGGACAGAGCTCACGCAGAAGCCAGGAGGCTGTCGGAAAAGTCTCCTTCATCCCTGTGTTCTGGGTCAAACCTTTACACACAAAACTGCCACCAAGGTGATGGTCTCTAGGCTGTGACACCAGAGAGGTGAGGTCTTTCCCTCAGCCAAGAGACAACAGTGGCATCCCAGGGGCTCCGCTTGGTCTCCTCCCCAGACGGATCATTTCCATACTGAGTAGTGTTATTCATGAGGCTGCCTGGGGGTTCCAGTGGTGCTCTGAGACTTTTATAGAGCTGCAAATCCCAGCTGCTCCAACTGGGGAACAAACAGCTGTGACCAGATTTACCAGTGCTGGGGCTGTGAAGCAGCAGTTTGCAGAGCCGCCATGGGATTAATGGAGAGAAAAAGTGGCTGCGTCTGCACAGCTGAGTCCTGGGAGGGGGTGGCAGCCTGCCTTTGCCATCCTCCAACTTGTGATTATTTGTTTGCCACCACGGAGAAAGGTAGGAAGGAGGGTTGAGGTGCAGGATGGAAAGTGCTCAGAGGTGTAAGTGGTGGTTTGGAGCTCATGCCCTTGCTTGGTGGCAGAGCTGAGCTAGAGCAGATATGGCTTCCAGAGGAATGACTGGCCACTTGTCACAGTGCCCTGACTGTGGAGAAGGACAGTCTAGTAGAAAGGCTTCAGGACCTGCTAGACAGGTCCCATGTGGGATGGAGGATGATCTACTGGAGGACAGGATGAATTTTCATCTCCATCACTGGTGAGGGATGCTGAAGGACAAAGCAATAGTTATCTGGCTCTGGAGAGCCACCAAGGAAGAGGTTTGCTTGCAGGCTGTGTGGGTGGGAAACAGTAGCTCTGGGCAAGTCCAGCTAATGCTGTTAATCCTTTAAGAAGAGAGAGCAGCACGCAGTGTGTGTGAGTGATCTGCAGTTGCTTTGGGAAGGCCATGGAGCTGCTCAGGCTAAGGCAGGGGGGTTTTATTCCAAACCATCCATGAAACCCAGCTTGGAAATTGCACTTGCTGCTGCTACCTCAGCTGCTACAATCAAAGCTGGAGGTGATCATCCCCCTGTGTTCGGCACTGGTGAGGCCACATCTTGAGTATTGTGTCCAGTTTTGGGCACCTCAATACAAGGGAGATGTGGAGGTGCTGGAGCAAGTGCAGAGGAGGGCAACTAAGCTGGTGAAGGGCCTGGACAATAAATCTTATGAGGAAAGGCTGAGGTAGCTGGGGCTCTTTAGTTTGAATTAGGAGGCTGAGAGAAGACCTCATCACTCTCTACAGCTACCTGAAAGGAGGTTGTGAAGAGGTTGGTGCTGGTCTCTTCTCACAAGCATCACAAGCAATTAGTAATAGAACAAGGATTGATATTAGGAAAAATTTTTTCACAGAAAGGTTGATCAAGCACTGGAATGGGCTTCCCAGGGAGGTGACCAAGTTGCCTTCCCTGGATGTCTTTAAAGATCATTTGGATGAGGAGTTGAGAGATGTGGTTTAGGGTTGAACTTGTAAGGTAGGGTAGATGGTTGAACTCTATGATCCAAGGGGTCTTTTCCAACCAGACTGATTCTGTGATAAAGAATAAATTTAAGAGTGACAGAATATAGACTGTAGCCATCAAGAAGAAATTTTCTACCTTTGATACTTACTTTTTTTTAAAAATAAAATGCAACAAACCAAACTCAAGCAATAAGGTGTTTTAGAAGGGAACAAATTTCATATGGGACTACTTGGAATTTGTGGTTGAATATTTTCTTCACCAGATTAAAAATAACAAAAAACTGAATGGATACAGGTCCAGAATGCGTAGCTGGATGTCCCCCCAATATTTGTACTGCTGTATTCACAGTTCTGGGTTAAGATGAGACACTGCTTCATAGTTCTGGGTTAAGATGAGATGCTACTTCAGAGCAGAGAAAAATCAGATTGTCCCAAATTGCTCAGCTTTCTTAAAGTAACTGGGGAAGCAGAGAGGAGTGTGTATTTGTTCTATACATGAACTTTGTACGTGTTTTCATTTGCTTACCAATCAAGTTTTCTTACAGGCAAAATAGTTTTCTTCATCTGGGATCAAGTTTTTAAAAGAACTGGGTTTCACTGAGGATCCAGAGAGCTCAGTCAGCATCAGTTTGATCACTTTTCAGACAAGCTGCGTGGGTCTGCACTAAGGCTCAACTCCCCAAAGTGCTTTAACTGCTTGCAGACATCAAGCACCTGTCTTTAAAGACAGTGTCCAGTAGGCCTTTGAAAATAGGGCTATATTATCTAATTATTACAGTTTATTATAGTTGATGATAATCTGCCTTTTTATAGCAATCAGAAGACACATGGCAATCAGTTTTCTCTTAAATGGCCAGGTCTGCATAGTCAGATCTCTTAGGCGTGCAGTGCCCATGTAACATCACCCACCACTGCAGCCTGCCTCGCATTCGCAACCGCCACCGGGCAGCTCCATTCCTGAGGACTATGTGCCACTTCTGTGACTGAGTTATTTCAATAGTTCAAGATCTGAGTCCAGCAGCAGGGATGAAGCTGTGCAAACAGCAGAAGTCACCTTCACTTAGTCACTGATTAAAGCGTAGGCATGGAGTGGGACTGGCTCCACTGATACTGGGCTTTCGTGCTGACCTGGAATTTCTGTGAGACTGGGATTTAGAGCCCTGTATGCTTTAAGAGTCCATGCTCTGGGAAGTTAGGTACACGTGAAACAGACTAATTTGTCACAGTAAAAATGAACTCAAGCTTCAAAGTCCCAGCGTCTCTCTTACTAGATGACGTGTCGTTTGGGCACTGTAATATCTAGATTGCTAACAATTCTGTACCGCTCAGAAGAGCAGGAAAGGCTGCCTCAGGCTATAGAAAGGACCGTTTCAGATTTGTTGAAAGCAATCTGTATTGTGCTTGGGGGGTTTTGATAAAGATAAAATGATTTCAACTGCTCACGTTCACGGTTTTAAACCTTGTATTAATGTATTTTTCCTCATTTATGGATTAAACTCAGTCCTAGTAGACTACACTTTAGATTCTGTGGTAAACTGGAAATGGTAAAAGGAGGAAGTTATATATATTGCTTTGGAGTTGCTGATATCAATAGTCCATTCCACTTCCGAAGTAGGGTTTCTGAGTTAGTCGGCTGCCTCACCGCAGCTACACGTTGTTTACTCTGTAATGCTTTGCAATTCTGATATGATCAAGTAGAAGAATGATTAACAGAAAGACCAAAACTGAATCTGATTTGATAGAAGTCCTGGCTGGTAATTGTATTTTAAAAAAATGTCTTTCCTGCGGTACCCAAAGGAAGGAAACTTTTGCAGCTTTAAGTTACTGTATCTTAAGTACTTCATTTTGGAAGAGCAAAGCTCCTTGAGTGACTTTCTTTCTACTCCAAATCACGCTTTCCATTTTCAATTTATCCAGAATGGCAAGCATGGTGATACATTGAGAAAATTGCTCTGAGGTTTGTAGTTGTCTTAACAATTTCCTCTTATAATAAATTCTCTAGATAGTCACTTGCAGGGGTATTAATTATATTTTTTTGCTGAAAGTAGTAACTATGGGAATCGGCCATTGCTGTGTGTCAGGAAGTGAAATATAATGTAATAAATTCTATGATTCAGATGTAGAAGTATTCGGTAGTATGAGAGAAACAGGACTGCGCAATTCTGCCACTGTGTATGGCAGTATATGAGAAACACATATCTTTACACATTTCTTATGTTGTTGGTGTCAGTGGAGTCATATTCTCTGTCAGGGACCATGAATCTTGCCTAATTCATGTGGTTATTTTTTTCTAGCTGCCACCCAGTTTTATTATTGCTCTCTCGGATGTCTGTCTTTATTCTTTTTCCTCTTCTACTTGTAAAGCTCTCCAAATAAAAAAAATTAATAAAATCCTAGAAGCAATGCATTAACATAAGCGGCAGGGAGAGGAAAGTGATGTTTATCTAGGAGGGTTGATGGGAGTTGTTTTCATTCATGGTGCAGGGAGAGAGAACACAGGAGAAAGGATAAAAGTTCATTTGGTAATCACTTGGGTTTTGATGTGGTCTGATGATCATTGGATGCTCTATAGTTCTTCAAAATAGGCATCCTGTAGGCAGTGACTCTAGTCAGAAGGGAAGACAGGTTAGTGCCCTCAGGCTGCAGTCTGTCTGTACATTGGTAGCATTTTCTCCAAATGTTGTTGTCTGTTCCTGTTTGTTGTTTTTTGTTTGGTTTTTTTTCACAGAGAAGAGCACAATGCATATTTATTGCTTTACTCTTCCACCTCTTCAATAGAGAAATCAAGTGAGCTTTTTGTTATGGCTGCAGGCTACCACTTGCAAACTGCTGGTTATCACAGCATATTGTCACCTCAAGGTACCTAGAGAAGTTTCAATGGAACTTTGTTTTAAGCCTTAAATGTGCATGTTGCTGCAAAACTTCTTAATGACTCCATTGTAAAGATACAGGTGTGAAAACACAGGTCATTTTTAAACCTAACACTACTTTAAAACAACAGCTGGGACTAGGTCAGAAACACCTACAAGAGAGATGCAGAACAGAAGTGCTCCACGCCCATCAAAGCTGCTAATGATCTTTCTGTCCTGTTCCTATACCTACTAGTAGTTGTAATGAGCAGCATGCATTGGTGTGATGAGGAAACAAAGCTGTATTGTGTTTAAATTGATTGAATACTTGATAAGATCTGTAAGACTGTGACTTCACTGTGGCTGGAGTCAGAAAGAAAGGAGAGGCCGAGGGTTGCGTGGCAATTCACACTTTTCTGTGTGACTTTCGGCTGTCTCTAAAGAAATCTGCTTGTAAGTAGCAGGGGGTGTTTTATTTAAGAAAACGAGTGCACCTGGACTCAATTTTCCTGAAAGATACTTGTCAGGACCTGAAAAGTGTTTCAGAAATTGAAAGAAACACTGTTTGGAATCCCAAAATTTGTGATGTCTTGTAGCAAAACTGGAAGAAAGGCTTTATTTTAATAAGAGCAGCAAGTTGAGCGGGCAAAATGCAACGTAGTAAGGTATTTAATGAAACACTGCTAGCTTCTTTCAGGAATTTCTTGCTGTCTTCTAGTTGCCAACGGCAACTTCCACTTAGTTCTTATAGGTTAGTTGATGAATTCTGAAAGCAGAATAGGACAAGAATATTTCTGTTGGTTCTATGGTAAGGGAAGCTCAGGTAAGCAGAGCTTCTGATTTCCCCGTGCAAAAAAAGTGATTTCCAGGAATTCTCTGATGCTCTACTAAGAGCTACTTCTCATGGATGGGGTAAATTACTGGATGCTTGCTTCTGTCTTTTCCCTGTCCCCACGTGAAGGGAAAATTGTTGCAGGCAAGTTACTGTGGTGGTGGAGCATAGCCCCACCTTGTGAACAAGTCCTTGCTGCGTTATCCAAGACTGCAAATGACCTTGGAGGGACCTGTGTGCATTGGAGCCATTGGATGGGTCAGTAACCCCTGCCTGTGAAACTGTTGAGCCCAGCCGCTTTCTATCCACATACGTGGATTCAGGTTGCTAAAGAAACTGTAAGACTGTGTGGGAGAAAGACAGATGTATGTAGAGTCCTCAGTTGCTAAGACGGTTATCTGTCTGAAGGCTTGACCATCAGCCAAGATTTCAAACAATTCAAATAGAGGGAAATCAAGTCTGCTGTGCTCCAGTGGAAGTCTGAATCAGATCCACTTGGATTCATTTTCCGTTTCCCCTACTGCCTCAGGGTTGCTGCAGATACAATTGGGCTAGATTAGATCTGCCCAGGGAACAGAGTGCTTTCACTGCGCGCAGGCTGACCTGCTGAAAGCTCCAGTTTGAGACTGGCTGGGGCTGCTTGCTCAAAGATGAATTATTCCAAAGGCTGAGCATCCTGAAAGAGTCGTCACCTTCTCTGTCACTTCTTCTGGCTTTGTTAGTAAACACTTCTCACCTGTGACAGTCGCTGATAAATCTCAGAGAGGAGTTTCTGGTCTGTTATAAACAGCTTTCAGTTGCTCCCCTGAGGGAGGTTTTTTTTAGAATTTGGCATGTCTTGTTGCTCAGATGGCAGCATTAGCAGCATGGTGCTTTTCCAGTGTCTTTAGTGCACTTGTCAGGAATGTTAACAACAAGACCATGGGATGTTTCCCTTCCTTTCTTGCCCTTCTACCTGGGATCAGAAATGATCAAAGCAGTGCCAAAACTTTCACATGCTGAAAGCAGATTTCAGCTCTAAAATCTACAACAACAACTCTAGCAGGCAAACGTCCATCCTAGGACTTATAGGATGTTTTAAAGGCTGCTTTAAAATATCCACTCTACACAGTGCAGTTTCATTTCCTTACTACAGTAACTGTTCTTAGCTAGAAAGTTGATTTATGCTGATCTTCAGGTAGGGTGCTTAAGATAGGTAGCACCACAAGCTCTTTCCATGCAGTTACTAAATCTTCCTCATCCCACAGAGTTGTATTCTGTGCACTATCGGGGTTCTTGCAAAGTCCCAATGAAGGCAGCGGGATTAGACAGAGGTTTAAAGTTGTGCCTGTGGTTCAGCACCTTGTTGAACTGGGTTCCAGATTACCATAATCACAAGAACAGAGTATGAAAACTAAATTGTATTTTCATACAAACTAATGAAGAATTTGCTAGGTTCCAAATGTCTTCCACCCTATTTTCTCTCAAAAGGCATGCAAATCCATAGTGGTGTTTACATTTGAAAAGGCTTATTTCCATTTATGGATGTACTAATGCAATGCAGTAATTTTCTTCATGGTTAAGACCCCTGGAAGTTATGAGAAGGCAATATGAATAACTATGCATACAAGAGGGTTATTTTAGCTGAAGCCAGGGTTTTAGAAATCCAGATACATATTAATGAGTGCTGTGCCCGTGAAAGGTGCAAGATTAACCTTCCCTACAAGGAGATTCTTCAATTTATTCACTGCAAAAGTGCTGCATTAACAGCAGTGCTGGTATTGCTGCGTCGGGGGCACTCTTTATTCTTGTTGAGTCCCTACTGTGTGAAAACCTGGAGTGTTTGCCTGCCTAGATGAGACTAGAGATGCACTGAAATTGAGGGGATTGATTCTCTGTTTACCCTTTATTTAGAAAGGTTTGCTGTACCTTCAGTTTGCAGAAAGATTGTTTTGGGGATGGGAAGACTGTCCTGTAGACCTATCCATCCTCTAAACTTTCAGTGCTCAATGCAAAACTGCAAACACAGAATGTAGTGGAGGGGTTTTGAACCTGCGTAAAAGGTTCAGGAGTTGGTGAGAAGCGTCCATGATGACTGATTTGCAGCTAGCACCTCTCCTCAGATGAAACAGCTTTCAGATATCCACAGCTTTTGGCCCAGCTTAGGCCAGCTTCAAAGCAAAACCAGGGAGGTAGGAAAGTTGATTTCTGCCAGACTTCCTGATCTTCTTTAGTGATGGTGGTGGAGTTCATCAGCTTGGCAGAAACATTTGGTGCTTGTAACTACAACAGAATTGTCAGGAATTTGCAGTGATTTCACATGAACCTGTAGATTTCTTGGCTTTCTTTAAGAGTTAATGCTCAAGGCTGTATAGATGAACTAGAAGGTGATACACATCTTCTGCAATGCTGGTGTTTGTCATTAGCGCAACCACTTTCCTGGTAAGCCCATTCCAGTACGTGAATGGATATGACGAATAATGGCAACTTCATCCACCTGTACCCTCAGTACTGTGGATGTATCTCATCAGATTCCCATGGACTTAGAATCATAGAATCATTAGGGATTGGAAGGGACCCTGAAAGATAGTCTAGTTCAGTCCCCCTGCCAAGGCAGGATCACTTCACTGGAGAAGTTATACAATCAGAATCACTCTGGGTTGGACTTGTGAAGCTTCGGGTTCTTCCTTCTCCTGGTCCCTGCCTTTGACCTCTGTGATTGGATTCCATGGGCAGCATGTTGGTGAGCTTTCCAGTGAAGACTGAGGCAAAACCAAAGTAATCACCAAGTACCTTGGCCTTCTCTATATTCCCCTAGGGATATCACAGTTTTTGGCATCATTGATATGTAGGAAGCAAATCCCTCAAACAATCTTTTTATGTATAAAGAGTACCATGATGCTACAGCTGTTCATTAGTTACTGCTTCTTGATTTCTTTTGAAGAGAGAACTTGCATGCCTTTATGCCATTAAATATTGGTAAACAAAGTAGAATAATGTCTTACATTAGAACTTTTATAAAATTCTACCAGGTGATTTAATTGAGAGTACTAAAATACAGTCATAGAATGTTTTTACTGTTCAAATTCCCTGCACAGTGTCTCTTGATTTTACCAAAATCCTGAGTTCTTTGGGTTAATTTGCTCAGTTTCCTTGTTGGTTCAGTCATGTCATTGGGACACTCATCCTTTCCTGCTTTGCGTTTCAGTTTGTCAATTAATCCCCAGAAACACTGAAATAATGACAGTGTCTTCACGACATCCCTTTGGGCAGACATTGTTCCTTAGTGAGGTCAGTTTTAGTTAAATAATACATACCTGCATTTAAGAACAAAAACAACAACAAAGCAATCAAAAAACCCCAACTCCCTTCTATCCAGGTCATCACGTCACGTCATGATTGCTCACTGACAGTGGAGGCTGTTCTTGCTAAGCCTGCGTGAGTGGGTAAGAGGCAGGAGGAATGCATCCACTGCCGTGAGATGAGTGTTATGAGGTCCCGGCGCGTAGGATATTCGCTAGTGCTCTCTGTGCCTTTTTCCCCGTGGCTGGCCTCACTGTCTCCTACATGGACAGGAGAGGATGGAATTATGATTTTCCAGAACTTTAATACTGCTTTGCATTAGCAAGTCAGAAGCAAGGAGAAAGTATTTCAAATACTGTTTGTGTGTGTCCAGGTTAGTTCTGAAATGGTGCAGAGTCTTTTGGTTTCAGTTTTTTCTGTTTGTGTGGCAGGGGGAGGGTGTTCTTTTACTGGTTTTAGGAGCGGACATGGTAGGTTTTGCTAGGAAAAGGAGGATCGGACTTGTATTTAATCTTTCTGTTGCCCTAAAGTGTGACTGTGACTGGGTTAGTTCTTGATGTGTATACTGCAGGGCTTACCTGACAGATGCTGGCAAAATTCCTACAGAAACACAGAAACCCTGCAAACACCAACTCTCAGAGAGCGAAAGAGAGCGCTGCATCAAATAATGTCAAGGTAAAGCACATAATCACAGTCTCAGCAGCAAGGTGAGATAACACTAACCCTGGATTCCAGCATAATAAATCACAGCACTACAGAAGCTGCCACAGGCAGGTGTTCCCTACCCCTGTATCAGTCAATTCAAATGCTCAAGCCTGACTCTTTCTATAGATGGGGGTCTCCAGACCAACTGTCCTTCCTTTGATTGATCTATGCTAGCACAGCCCACACACCATTCTGCAAATCTTACACAGTCCTCAATACCACTTGCAATTTTACTTTGTATAAGAAAGAGGAAGCAAAGCATCCGTATCCCATTGCTGAATGGCAGTGCTGAGAGATACTCGGGAATCCAACTTAATAGTGGAGGTGATTAATTAGCCTCTCCAAATTTATACTGCTTAAGGCGAGCTCTTAGGATGATGATATCCAGGGTTCTGTAAAGCACAAAAGTGACACTATCTTATTCTCTAGGTGTGTTTTTGAAACCTCCCTTCCTGGAAAGTTCCCATGGCACACTGGTTATTCCTGCTTTGGAATTAGTAAAGCAGTTCATTAGAAAGACAGAGCTGCCAAATAAGATGATTTCATCAGGGCATTCTGCCAGCTGAACTGGCTCCTGTATTTGGCAATATAGCACCTGCTGGCAAAACACATTGCTTGGCAGAGGGAACACATTGCTCACCCTGTATTCTTTGCTAAAGTAATGCTTTTGATATTCATCAGAAAGTCTGAGAAATTCATTTTTGCTCCATGCTTCTGTTACTGCTCATTGCCATCAGCCATCCACTTTCAAGAGACACGTTTCCGTTTCCTGATGAATTGTGACCTAACAAGGAGCTGTGTGCAGCCATCCCTGTCTGAAGTCATGTGGCTAAGATTATACAATGATTTTAGTTGTGGCCCTGAAAACCGACTGGCTAGAGAGTTATGCTACTGGGAGACAAACTGCTGCCTTGCAGAAGGGGTGATGCTGCTGCTGAAGGTGTTTATCACCTGTTTGATGTTTCCCCCTTTCTTAAGGGAAGTTTCCTAAGCACAAAATAACCCTGTCCTGCTATTTCATACTCAAACTCTTAACAGTTCTAATTTCCTTGAACACTGTTTTCTGAAGACCTTGTGAATCTTTCTTGCAGCTCCAGCCTGCAGTATATTTTCTTCAGATCCTTGATGATAATGGACTCATTCTGTTTCTAAGCACTTCTTGAAAGCTTTGAGAGCTTATTCTACTAACACCTACAACAGAAGTAGCTTCTGAGGTTTGTCAGTAATATCCCCAAACTCTTTAAATCTTATGGTAATAGCACATTTTCTGCCATCTTCATTTTTATGGGTTTTTTCTACATTTTACCTATAGTTATTTAGAATTATTTTTATGCCTTATTTAAATTTTTGTTTCTATAATTTGTTATTATATTTTTCTATAAATATAAACATTTTATATTTTTCTTCTGTAATTTTTATATTTTTCTGCTGATTTACACAAGAGGATGGTCTTCCTGCTTTGTTTCATGCTTAGTGCATACCTTTCCTGCTTGGCCACATTTGCTTGGAAATACTCTAACAGTTCTTTATGGATTAGAGGATATTTGGTCCCACATTGATGCCTTTACTACCATTTTTGTGACAATAACTTACTGTATTGGAAGGTAGTAACTTACTCCATTCCAACAGAAATAAATGCAGTGTTGGTATTTCAACAGAAAGGAGAAGAATTTGAGTTATCTCTGCTTGTACTTTGCACAAATAGGGAAGCCTCTGCTCGTGACACTGGGTCACATTGGCTGCCTGGTAAAACCATGCTTATACAATGATTGTGCCTAGTTTTGATTAAGGCTATACGTTTGATCTTTACAAGAACTGAAGCTGGACATTTTACACGTAGACAGTAGCTGAAATGAAGAAATTGGTTTGTATACTCAGTAGGATGGAGATGGTTGTTATGAGTGAGACCACATCTGGGACACTTTGTCCAGTTCTGGACCCCTCAGTTCAAGAAGGACACAGAACTGCTGGAGTGAGTGCAGCGTAGAGCCACAAAGATGGTGAACGAAGTGGAACATCTCCCTGATGAGGAAAGGCTGAGGGAGCTGGGTCTCTAGCTTAGAGAAGAGGAGACAGAGGGGTGACCTCATTGATGTTTATAAATATGTGAACAGTGGGTGTCGGGAGGATGGAGCCAGGCTCTTCTCAATGTCATCAAGGGGCAATGGCTGTAAGCTGGAACACAGAGGGTTCCATATAAATATGAGAAGGAACTTCTTCACAGTGAGGGTGATGGAGCACTGGAATAGGCTGTCCAGGGGAGTTGTGGAGTCTCCTTCTCTGGAGATGTTTAAAACCTGCCTGGATACGTTCGTGTGCAACTTGGTCTAGGTGATCCTGCTGTGCTGGGGGGATTGGAGTAGATGATCTTTTGAGGTCCTTTCCAATCCCTGATATTCTGTGATACATCTGAGGTTTGCAGCACGCTCAGAAACAGTACTGGATTTTTAACTCTAACACAATCTGTTACTAAGCTGTGTATTTCAGTGGAAAACAGACAGGGTTGGGCAAAACTAGAAAGAGGTAACTGCATGTACTGGGAAAAAATGGATGTATTTGGTCACTTTGCATTGACAGAGGTGATTGAAGCATAATTGTCAGACAGTAATGGAAGCACAACTTTTCATTCAAGTTTTAGTGCCCTTGTCTAGAACAGAACCTACTGAATCACAAGGTCGAAGGATAAGCTTCTCAAAATCTGCTTCTGGGTGCTGCAAACTGCATTCTCATTCATTTCAGAAGTAACTAGGTGTCTCTTCAGTTCAAATGGTTATTGCAGAAAATGCAGCGTGAATTCTTATTACTTTCCATGTTAGGAAATGTTATCAAGTATATAATTTGAATTCAATCTGTAATGTATTTACAAATGTGTTTTCACCTGAGCTTTAGTGCTGAAGTAATTCATAGCGCCTGGGTATGTTCCTGTGTGGCTTGGTCTAGGTGATCCTGCTGTGGCAGGGGGATTGGGCTAGATGATTTTTCGAGGTTCCTTCCCATCCCTAATGATTCTGTGATTCTATAGGCAGAATTATTTGTCTACAAATAAATTATCATGTAAATTTTTTTTGCATCAGTAGATGGCATGTGCCAAAGCTTAGTTCAAAATAGACGATTAGGAATCTTGCTAATGATGCTTAGCACTGTATTCTTAACATAGTATTCTCCCAGGATGATATTATACAGTGTCTTGGCTCTTTACCCATTTGGGATCATCTAGAGAGGTGCGGTAGGCATTTGGTACCACCTCTGGTGCATTTGTCAGCCACAGAATATGACCACAGACTTTCCCTGATGACAGATGTGACTCAATACTGACAGGTTAGGACATAAGAGATTTGCATGTGCCACATGCAGTTTTCATGCCTTCTGGAAGAATCTGAACCTGGTTTGGCCACCATATGTCCAGAATTTCAGTGCTTCAAGTGATCAAGTTAAAATTCAGAAACAATTGGGCGCTATTCTCTCAATTTTTGAGTCACTGGTTTTATTTTCCATCTCAGTGTCTTCTAAGTAACTGTTTTTTCTGAAGTTAATGGCATATTTGTCAGACAGTGTCTCCTTCTACAAGAGATAACACTTGATGTTTACAGTGGGGGTGCAGTAAGAGGCTGCAGCTGCACTGAGGATTGGACAGGACAGGTGACCCTAATCTGACCACCAAGGTATTTCCATTCCATATGTGTCATATTGAGTATAAAGATGAGGGATCACAAGTGACCAGCATCCAAGGAGGACTATGTCCATTCTGCCTTCAAGACCAATTCATTCATTCCTGAATCCAGTTCCAGAATCTTACTTCTGAACTGTCTACCTCTGAGTTCAGTCTGTTACTTCCCCACTGCCTGCTCTGCACTCAGTGGTGTTGTGGTTGCCATGAGAGGGGTTGTGTTTGGTACAGACTTTGTATGTATTTAATTTTATTATTATGTTCACAAAAGCAGTTTTAAGGGATTTGTTTTTGCAATCTGTAAGTCTCTCTCCTTTGTTCCCTTTCTCTTCCTGTTTGGGAAGGGACACTTTCTTTTGGGATGTAGAACCCCATAAACACCCCACCAGTGAAAGAATTCCAACTCTAATTCACCTGGACTATTGCAATAAATTTTTTCTGCATAGGCAAAGGAAAGTTCATGACAAGTTTTTCCTCTGTGTTTAATTGTAGTGTTATGATCCCTAAATTTCTAGACCTGAGAATGAAATCACAATGGCAGGCGTGATCCAAAGCCAGTGAGAACCTTTTCATCAACTTTAATAAACTGTGGGGTAGGTCAGAGTATTGCTCAAATGTTTGGTTTCTTTTTAAATTCTGCTCGATTGTACTAGCTAAATTTTAGGGTGATGTGAGGTACTGCATCACCTGCTGGTTAAGACACCCAGCAGCTTTAGTGCAGTTAAATAGGTTTTCATCAGCTAAAACTGTGGTTCTGAGTTTCCATCTAAATAGGAATCTTCAAACCAGAAGAGTTGCATAGTAAAAGCTGTAAAATTTATCTGAGCAAGTGCTGATTCCTAAATGTATTGTATATTCTTCAAAAGAAAGGGTTGGTCACCTTAATTACTTATGATTGATTCATGAATTTTAGGTTATCACTCACCCTTTTTTTTAACCATGTTTGCTGTTTCCCTTGATCTTAATTTAACAGTCTCTTAAATATTAATCTAGATATGACCAACAATGCAAATATTTAATGTTCTGTGTCCTGTGGTATACTTTAATTGTTGGGATTTTCTTTAATGAATAATTTATAGCTGTGTTCTATCAGTTGTCATTGATTGGTGCTGTCTTTTCAAAATGAAAGTACCTCTCGGTTTTGCTGGATTGACAGGCATGGGTAGATGTCTTGTGTGCAACTGCATGTAGTGCAAAAAAAACAGTGGCTGCTGAAACTGTCCCAGATTGTATCACAGTACAGTCTAGTTCTGGTTTTTCACTACATCTTAAAAGGAGCATTTTAGACTTTATAGTCATGCAAGAACTGATGTGTCTGTTGATGCTCTAAACACAATCAATAATTCCATGAGCAGCAATCTTCTGCTGAGGCCATGAATCCATATCCCAGTGTCTGAGTGCTTTCAGTACAGGTTCAGGGAGTTTGATGGAACCATGATGACATGATGCTGGAAGTAAAAAGCGCAAGGTCACTTAGCCTGAAACGAGAATTACTTCTTTAGAGAATGCAGGTTGCAAAGGTGAGACTAACAGGCTTTAAGAACTAACAAAGTCAAGAAAAAGTCTTGAACTGAGAAAAAGAAATGGTCTGCCTCTTCACATTGGAATAACGATAATGGTTCCTCCTAGTTGTGTTCTGAGTGGAGGACACTACTGAAAAAACTTCTGAGCTGTAGGTAAAAGCCCCACGTGGTAGAACGATTCGTATTTTGCACTGTAGCAATGCGAAAGCTCATTTTGTGAAGACCATTAGTTTTGTATGGTGTGGGTTGTTAATAGGAATTTGTTTCAAAATGAGGGGGTGACACAGATTACTTAGACAGAAGGAAGCGTGCTGTCCAGGTTACTGCAGGAATTCATTACTTACTGCATTGACTTCTCTTCAAATGAGGAAAAAAACAATCCAAGCAAGGTCACTACAGGCGTGTTTGCTAACTGTCAGTGGGAAAAAAATAACATCAGTATTCCCAGGGGATAAAATCTTCATAACAATTGGTACTTAAGGAGCACCTGTGACCTATCTGAACCAATTAAACGCTCTTTCAAATACTGGTGGTTCAATCTTCATAACACAACCTGCAGTATAGTCATTGCCCGTGTTTATGGAGCAGTAAACTGCAGTGCAGCAGATGGGATTTCTAAGAACGTCTAGTATTGCCCTGTCCTCTCTTAGCTGAAGCTGATGAGAGTTTTCACATCGATATTTATGGGTAAGAATCACAATAACGTTAACTCTGTCATTGACCTCAGCAGCAGGAGAGAGAAATCGATGATGATGGCCTTTGAAAAAGCTTTTCCTAAGTGACTTCAGCTGATTTGGCACAGAAAGACATTACCAGAAACAGGCAGGTCAGGTGGGTCACCTCTTCCAACCACCACAGCACCCTGCCTTTGTAGGAAAGTTTTAAGATGCTCCATTCACCTGCTGAGAACTGAAGGTACAGTGCTTGTGAGAAGTCTGAGTGCAATTTCTGTTTTCCTTTCTATAGAGTAGCACCAAGAGTAAGGGTAAAGGTATAAATTCTATATCTCACACAAATGAACGTTTTTCCAACTCAGTTTGACTGAGGACGTTTCTCCTGCATTGCCACAAGTAGGACAAGAATATCAAAACTTTGAAATACATTTGGGATCACAGATTCCAAGTTAAATATTAGAGCTCATTATATGGTCACAAGTCGTTAGTCTCAGCTCCAAATTGGCAAGGAAGTAGCGGTTCAGAATTTGTATGCATGTGGGAAAAAACATACTCAGGAAAATCTAAAAATTAATCAGAAAATGCGCATCATAGCCATACACTTTTTCCATTTTAACACCCTATTGCTTATGATGGTGGCTCATTAGCTTCTGTCTAATATTTCACCATTTAATCTTCAGCCTTATTTGGGAATGGCCGTGTTATATTTCCGTTCTGGCTCGAAGGTGGTTTGCATTTGTTACTATTGCTTTTAAATGTCTTTAAATTCATAGTACTTAAACTACGTGGTTACTCATTTGTCATTCTTCTACCACGCTGTATCTGTGCTTCAGCTGAAGTAGGAAATTGTGCAAAATAGTTATTTTCTTCACAGTAATAATTAATCTAAGTTACTGCTCAAAACCAGTTTCATGTTCCATACGGAAACCCACAGGAAGATGTGGTCTGAAGAATTAATGACTTCCTGTACAAGCGTGGTCTGACAGTCTGTTAAAATAGTTCTGTTGGCAGCTAGCAAAATCTCTGAGTGCCCCTTAAAACAAAATGATCAATTACTTTATTCTTCAGACAGTGTATGATAATAAGTGTCTGGGAATTACCCACGCCAACAGACTGCTGCAGCTGTGAGCTACCTACTTAAATAAGTGGGAAACATTTATGTTAGTTTGACTTTTGTATTGGAGAAGCTTTGTCAGTGGATCAGTCGGTGGATCACAATTTTTCTGCTTTTACTAAAGGCCTAAAATTTCCATCTGTTGTCTTTAGTAAAGCGAATCCCATGAAGCACATGCAGTCGCTCAGTCAGGATGAGTAACATCTCTTTGTACAAAACCTATGCTGCATGGTTTGAACACTGAAATTTTAAAACAGACCAGCATATGTCCTTTTGAATATTCTCCTAGGGAGTCCTGGATCTCTGAAAGCTCACCCAGCTGCGGGGTTTAGATTCTAACAGAATGGATCCCTGTTGGGGTGAGTAGGCTGGCAGACCCCAAACCGTTTTCCATGACACGTGACAAATGCTGATTCATTTGTTCGTACGTAGGTAACAGCAGGAGCTTGCCTTAGACCTTTAAAATGGCACAGTACTACGCACACTGTGGCTCCAAGTAGGAAGGGTATCGGGCACAGATACTAGTCTTTGCACCATCCTCAACAACCTGTAATCCCAAACATGAGGTTTCATCTTTTCTGTCTCTACTAGGTGCCTGACTTTGAAATGGTGCAGTAGCTACATGTCCGCCTAGGACAGATGTCTAAACTCACTGAAAAGAATCACACTCAGGAAGTGCTAGACTGTCTGTCAACTTTAAAGAGAGTCTGGATGATCAACTGCAACCAAGTATTTTGTTCCGGATGTCTGAAGTGAGGTGAGATGCAGCCTATACTAATTACGTACAAACTCTCGCTACCAGCATGGCTTACTCTTACAAGAACCGGCGTACGTTGGGTGTAGTTGGCAGAAAATAAGTGGAAGTTGTTTTGACTGCATTATTTCATTCTAATGCAGCAGAGTAGGGTAAGTACAGGACTACACAAGCACAGGGTCAGTCTGCACAATTTGTATAATGATTATGATACTGGCAGCATTTGGGAGAAAGAAAGCAATTGGCAGAGGGTAGGATGAAATGCAAGCACATAAACGAGAAAAATGATCAGTTATCAACAGGAAAAGAAACACAGAACCAGATTCGACCCAAGGATTGAAATTGCAAATATACATTAATTGGATTCCTCAGTGGATGTAGTAGAACATAATTTAATCTGAAGTACACTTGAGAAATTAGAAATGCCTCTCTTTTGTTGCTTTTTGACTTGGAAGTGGTCTGGATAAGTGTTAGGTTTTAATGTAAATTAACAACATTAGTATGTCTGCAATTTGTCTACAGTCTTAATCTGTTTCATTTCCTTCAGTACTATCACCCTCCATATCCTTTCAGATGCTCCAAGGGGAAAAGAATTGTCAGGACACAAGAATGATTTAAATTTCCTGTTAAAGTACAGTGTTGGTTTCTTGGACTGTCTTGTAATCAGGCTAACTGTCTTGAAGAGTAAATATGGAAATAATCAAGCTTGTGCTGTCCTGATCACAAAATTCCAGGAAGTCAACTCATAGCATACGCTGGATAGAGGTAAAAGCCATACTACTATAAAATGTTAAAATTACCTATGCCTTTGCTTCTGGAGAAGGGTTGGATAAATGAGCAGGCTAGATCAACATTCATTTTGTCAAGTACTTCACTAAGAGCAGCTAATTAATGCCTGCTATCTTTGCACTGAAGTGGCTCTACAGAGGAAAAGTCTTAAAAATAAAAGGAACTCTTTCTCCAGTTCAAAATTATGTGTGTTATCTTTGATGTAATCATAGAATCATTAAGGTTGGAAGAGACCTCCAAGAAACCTCCAAGATAATCAAGTCCAACCCTCAACCCAGTGCCAGCATGCCCACTAAACCGTGTTCCCTAGGGCCAGATGAATTTGGCGAAGTTCGTTCATTACTATTCATCAATAAACGGTAAGCTCAATCTGTTCTAAGATTTAAATCGCTCATTTCACCCAACTTCCCCAAACCTACTTTCACTCTGAGCACTGTATGATCCATTTTGTTGGTGGGGTTTTTTTTAAGGGAGGTCCACTGGAAATTTCCTAACATTTGCAGGGCCTAATCTCAGCTTCTGCTTGCTTGGGGCTGAAATAACCTTGCTTCCTTCCCACAGACAAAATGTTCATATAGTGAGTATACAACGTGTTTCACTGCATCATTAATCCCAAAGCGCTAATATGGACTCAGAGTGTTTTACAGCTCTGCACTTTGGGTGAATGTGTGTGCACGCATAAGGGGAAATAGAGGGGGATCCGTAACAGATGGTTATTACCAATGTTGCTGCACTGTATACGTTTTGTTTGCAGATTCTGCTCTTGCACATGAACCCTTTCAACTGTTGGATTGTATAGGACAAGGGCTTACACAATATCAAGTAATTTTTGGCAGTTGCTGCTCAGTCTTTGGTAGCTGCCAGGTCTTTGGCAGTAGAAGCTGAATCCCTGTGTAGTGTACAACCAGCACAAGGTCCTCATTATACTGAAATGCAATGCTTTGGGCCAGAAGGCTGTGCACACAAAGCAAACCCATACTCTTTCCCTTGCCTTTTGAGTGAACAACTGCTAAATACTTGGTGCCTTACAAAGGGGCCGTAATTAAAAGGGTAACTATTTTCATACACGTTCAAGTCCAGTATACATAAATAAATTAGTGGAGTAAATTTCAGAAGTTGAATACACTTAAGTGTATTGGTGCATTTATGGCACCAGGGAAGAGGGACAATTGGCACATGCTCGCACGAAGTCTGAAGTGCGTCCTAGTGTTGGAAACAACGTGGGTATGCAAGTACACAGCTGTGCGTGCACAACAAAATCCTCTTCTGCTCCTTCTCAGGGCATTAACTTAAATATTAGCAATAACTTAGAGCCACCAGACAAGTTTTATGCAATGACATGTGAAGTTTCAAAGTTCATCCCTTCTCAAGTGGGAAAGGAGGAATATCTTACTGAGGTGTTTGCAACGTGTTCACGCCAATACCACTCTTCCCAAAGACGCCAGTTCAGTGCTGCGCTTACACTGCCAACATGCACGCCCAAACCGTTACAGACAAGAATCAAAGCACCCACCTTCCAAAAATAACCTTGTTCATCAAGAGCTTTAGAAGTTTATAGCTCCCAATATCACTGTGATTCCTAGCAGATTTGCCCCATGGATGGTGTCTGCTTTACGGTTTAAAGCACAAGTACTCAATATAATGATCTTCTCACCCATGCATCTTTTCACACTGATTCTTTTGTTTTACACTGAACAGCCACATACATATGGTGCACTCCAAGTGTAGGTGATATTACTGCATGGAGCACTTTACATGTGTCAAGAAGAATGTGTTGGACTCCTGCTGGCTGAGACACTTGCCAAGCACTTTCCATCATTATTGTAACCTGAAATAATTTGCTTTTGATTTTTGACTCAGTTCCTAGTGTTTTGTAGGGGACAGGAACACTTAGTACAGTAAGGTTATGCCCATTTCTTCTGGAACATGTGCATGTTAGTAATTCTTTCTCTACGGGGTGTCTGAAAGCTGAGTTTTTATTTTACTCGCACAATTACAATGCTTCAAAGTCATGGCTGGATTAAACTATGATCTGCATTCTCCCTACAGATGTCTTGGCACAAGAACCTGTAAGGACCTAGAGGTTAAGTAAAGCCGGATATGAACTGGGCATGTTTCTATCTATAGCAGTATTATTATGACCTTGACAGCATTTTCATGAGATAGATTAAAATTTTGCCATTCAAATTTCCTCTACAGGTTGAGATTTATCAGAACAAGGCATCAGCATTTTTAATATGTCCATAAAAGATGAAATTAAGACTGCTGCTGGAAAAGACTTTACTGGCTAATGCTAAAGCTAGGGGAGGGGAGGGAGGGTTCCTGCCATGCACAATGGCCAGAAAAGGGTCTGCTGCGAAGCTAGGTCACAACAGCCTTTACACTGCAGAGGTGAACTTCTTGTCCATGCCATGTCCATGAAAGTGCCACTGCCTGTGGCTAACCCACAACACAGGAGTCACCTGGACCAGTACCTTGGTGATTTCTAATACCCGGAAACAACAGGCTGGCCTGTCTGACTCCCAAACACCTCATCTGGAATGAAATCACTTTCCTCAAGTTTTATTTCCACACTACAGAACTATAAACAGCTGAGTCAAACCTGCTGGCATTTGAAACGCAGATGTTGATCCAATTATTGAAATTGTCAGCTGCTAGCACCTTGCTGTAATAATAAAATAATGATTTACCTAGGGCTTTTTGAGAACAACTTTCATTCCCAGCCTTCCTCAAGTGTGCTATGAAGCCGTGCACAAGCTATATATAGGAAGCACTTCACCCATCCATGACAGGCAGCCACCTACGGGATGAATCACTGAGCCTCCTCACAGCTCCCATCGTTAGGACCCAGCAGATCAGAACACAGAGCAAGCAAGCACAGTACACTGCTGATCCTCAGCTCCCTCATGCTTATTTTTCTGCATATTTATTCCGGCTTTACACCAAAGGAAAGCAATTTGTAATTTATTTTTTCATCTATTAACATTCCTTTCAGAAAAAAACCTCCCACAGAATGTCTCCTGACCACATTTCATCACATTATAAAGCTTCATCAATCCAGCTGTAAGTTTACATCTGTGACACAATCATTAGTATCGGTCATACCTATTATTATTTTGGTATTAATTTGATAAGAGCTGTTTTCTATCACAGACAAAAAAGAAAAAAGCCGTCTCCCTCTGTCACTGTTAGCATCTCCAGAACTATTCCTGTGATGTGTCTCACGTCCTTCCTCCCTTTCTCCCTTCCTTCCCTCCCCATCACTTGGAAACCAGGTCAAAAGTTGCAATTTGATATGATGAATTTAAGTTGGAAAATACTCAACCTTAATTTTTTAAAACCCTTGCTTATCCAAGCAAAGTGAGTCATAGCCTTCCATAAACCCTCATTTAAACTCACCCATGACAAAAGCTCTGTATTGAGGTAATACAATTTTTCTTTTCCTCAGTCAATTGTGATTGATTAAAACAATGGTTCCATGCATTTAAGGCAGTTTTCCCCAAAGTTATCTACGGTTTCTGTTTTGGAAAGCTACTGACGAGCAATGCTATGAACTTGGAAACTATATTTATTAGGTACCAAAAAAACTAGGAAACTTACACTTGATGGTCAGTTTCTTTAGTTTCACCATGACTGCCTCTCACTTGCTCTGGCATGAGTGTATCAATGGCTGTATCAACACGTTCTTGCTGGCTTTTTTTGGTTCTCTTAGCACCTACATTGGAATGGAGATGTTAGTTTCTGACAGTGGCAGGTAGGACAAGCGCAATTAAGCAGTTTACTTTCTAGGGATCACTCACTGAATTCTTCAAGAAGTTCCTGTGCGGCTAATGCAGCTGAGTGCCACACCATTGATTCCTAGCTGACAGCAAACAGATGGCCTGTCAGCAGAACCAGTTCATACTTTTAGTAGGGTACATCATTAATGAAGCTAAATATGACCTTACATTTGCAGCTCCCTGGTATTAAAGAAGAGGTGCAGTATGCTGTAAAGGCAGTTTATTAGATCACATGTGTCTCTCAAGGAAACCAGCAGCAACATGAGTTAATGGAGCTCTGCATTCTTTCTGGCCGATTTTATTTTCCCACTGTTGAGTATGTGCTGAAACACTGCTTTGCATCCCCAACAGTAATACTGTAGCTCTGTATTTCCTGACAGATGCCAGTGTTAGGTGTGAAGGGATATAGAAAAACCTGGGATTGCTACAACTGCCAATCATTAGACCTTTTGAGCTTTGTAGCAACTTTTTTCCTTTTTGCTATGCCTAGAAAATACTATTAGTTGGGAAACAACAGAAAATTGTAGTGAGTCAGTGGAGTGTTGTGTGTGAAAAGTCAGATTTTTTAAAAACACGAAGCTACAATTCCACATACGTTAAATTCCAAATAAAGCAATAACAGCTAAAGGATCAAATCCCACTCATTTTACTCTCACATATCATCCTGTGGAAACTAAGCCGGCTGCATAATATGTGGTCGTCGTCTTACTGTTTTTTTTTTTTCCTAGAACTGAGTTTCCCTAGGGCAGTGACCTGTGTGATCAAGTTCACCCGTACAAAAAGATGCCTGCTTTCGTAATAATTCAGTACTTCTGTACTTGGCCAAACAATCTTGAGCTAGTCCAAAATTCTAAACAATACAAGACAATGTTAAAATAGAGAGATTAGTAACTGCTGTGATGCTCAAACCTAAGAGGTACAAAGACACTGACAGTACCAGGGGCAATTTTCTTAAGTGCTGTGTTGCTGTTCACTTATTACATGCACATTTAAAAGAAATTTCTTTATAACCCTATAGTCATCTTTGTCAGCTTTATAATTTCCTGATAGTTTTATTCAGTAGAAAGTTAGAAGGGTGTCATGTGTGCTGTCATCACTGATTAGTAAAGTTCTTTATAGGGGGGATAGTTATGTCTGAAGGCTACAGTGATTGCACTCAAGGGTTTTATTTGAGAGGTTGTATTTTTTAATAAATGACTGTCATTTAAGAAATCTCAGAGTGCATGGAAAAGTGTTCTTCCTAGGGTGCATTATTGTACTTTCCTTTTTTCACGTTCACCATTTGCTATTCTTCTTTTCTTTCTCTCTCAATTACTATTGATGTTCAGTATGCCTGTCAGCTGATGGCTTTTTATAAGCTGTTCTGCGGGCTGAACACAAATAACATGACAGCTTGCAGGCTACTTGTTGTCATGGTGTTCTTACTTTGCTCTGGGCAATGCCATATAAAGACTATTACAGCTCGACTCCTATTTGCATCAACCAAATACTTTAACATTAACACAATAATACCAGAATGGCAGGATGTTTATGACATTACCAGCACCATAAAGTAGAACAAAATTGTGTTCTGTTTCTGCCCACGTTTTCACCCACTCCAGGCTCTGTGCTACTGTGGTTACGGAACTGTTGCTTTCTGTAGAGGTAAGTTGATTTCAGGTCCTAAGACCAATTATGAAATGTAATTTAAAAGATCTTCCTGACTGCATTTGCAGGCGTTCATTAAATGAGATGTAGCACAGTAAATGTCACCCTACATGCTACTCTTGAACTGCCTTCCAACAATTTACTCTGATGATGTCTTAATTTTAGAAGTTCTGTGCAACAGTCATGGTTAAAAAAGCTCCAAGGAACTACACTGACTAAGAGTAGGTGAAAAATACTTTGTGTAAGAACATTACCAAAATCACAGACCACAGAGATTTCCTCAAGAAAGGCCGGAAGGAGGATCTGGGAACTGTAGACCTGTAAGACAGACCTCAGTGCCTGGGAATGCTGTGGAGCAAATTGTCTTGACTGACATCATGCAGCATGTCCAGACAACCAGGTGATCAAGCCCAGTCAGCACAAGTTCATAAAAGGCACATCTTGCTTGATAAACCTGATTACAGGTTTGATAAACCTATTACAAGGTGGCCCATCTAGTGGATGAAGGAAAGGCTGAGGAAATGTTCTTCCTGGATGTCACTGAAGTCTTTGACACACCTTCCCACAACATTCTTCTGGACAAACTGACTGGCCATAACTTGTACAGACACACACTCTGCTGGGTCAGACCTAAAGAGTGGTGATGAACGAAGATAAATCTAGTTGTCAGCCAGTTCCAAGTGGTGTTCCCCAAAGGTTTAGTACCGTTCATCCCAGTAGGGAAAATAAGACTATGTCACTTGCTTATATTAAATTTCTCTCAACATATTTCATTCTCTAAAATACTGATTATTTCTGACCATTTTTCTATGAAGATCAGAACAATTTTTTCTTCCAAGGATCCATTTTTATAGAAACATAAAAGAAAGTGAAAATGAATAAATAATTTATGTACAACTTGCTTAAGGCCGGCTAATGACCAGATCAATAACTAGGCATAGTCCGTACTCCCACTGCATATTCACAAGTGAAAGACTACAAAGCAAATTGGATTAAGTTTTATAGGCTCCTTCATTTCCACTCATGTAATGTTTTCTATTTCTCCCAAAAATGGTCACAAATCATAGAATCATTAGGGATTGGAAGGGACCTCAAAAGATCATCCAGTCCAATCCCCCTGCCACAGCAGGATCAC
>JAOXOE010000694.1:9653008-9685540 GCA_028565055.1 Phoeniculus purpureus
ATAAAGAAAACAAAGCGGTTAGGTCTTGATGAGATCTCTGATAGGATTTGCCAGACAATGCATAGCTCAGGGGAAATGGAAAAGGGTTTATTAACCCTATAACTGTATACAGAAAAGGTTAAGCAACGTAGTGCACACAAATTAGAAACTGGATCACGAATGCCATCATAAATTCTGAGAAAAATACAATGGGAGATCGCTGTCGTTATTGGTCCCTGGTTTTTTATGTTAGAGACCTGGCGAAAGAACATCCCCTCCATCCCGTCTGTGATTCTGTGAAAATGTCCAGGTGGGTTATAAACGTCTCCAGGGAAGGAGACTCCACAATTCCCCATTGGAATGGGCAGCCCATTCCAGTGCTCTGTCACCCTCACTGGGAAAAAGTTCCTTCTTATACTTATGTGGAACCTCCTGTGTTCCAGCTTGCCCTTTGTCCTATCATTACATAACACTGAGCAGAGCCTGGCTCCATCCTCCTGACACCCGCCCTTCACATATTAACATTATTGAGATCATCCCTCAGTCTCCTGTTTTCCAAGCTCAGGAGACCCAGCTGCCTCAGCATTTCCTCGTAAGGGAGATGTTCCGCTCAGATTTTCAACAGACTGAGTAAAGGTATTTCCACTAAGATATACTAAGATCGTTATTCCCTCCTAATTTGAGCCATGCAAAAATTTAGACATTTAGTCAAAACAGTTATTTAGGCTACAGTTTAGAGAGACAAGCACTGATTTTACATTTCATCTGAGAACAGCTGTTTAAGATAGGGATGAGCCAGTCTGCTCTTAGACACCTCAGAGAAACTGCTTGTTTGCATCTTTTTATCTGCTTGATCCAAATTCTGCCAGCTGCCCTTGGCTTCCTATATAGACAATAGGAATCAAAGCCACACAGCTCTACCGTGGAGGACCTCAGTCTCTCTCAGATTACAACTTTAAGGAACACAATTATCTTCAATAATAATCTGGCAGTAGTTTATAGAAAAGTGTAAACACTAGGAAATAGGTGTTTCTATATTTCCATTAGTATCACTGATCAAAGATTTAGAAAAGTCAGCACTGAGTTCTGTTGAAATCTCATTCCCAGAAAGTACAGTTCAGAACAATGCCACTCCATTTTATCAGTAGGTTTTACAGCAAGACCCTGATTAGATTGCAATTGATTCACAGCAATCTATTCATTTTTTGTCAAATTAAAACAACCTTTATTGTAGTGCCACAGTTCATGCTGATACGATTAATGTGGTGTGTGAGCATTTCTATTACAAAAGTCCTTTCTTCCCTGCTTGGTTTTTAGCTCAAGCATAAAGAACTCACATGGCACTGAAACCTGTCATACAAAGTCTCAGTAAAAAAAGAAATTGACTTTTTCCCCATGAAGCAATATAACAAGGTAAGAGAAGCCAGAAATGTATCACTGGAAACCAATACTTGTTCCACCAGATTAGCATTCTTTAGCTGCAGATGACTAAGAGGCCTAAAGGTGCATCTGGTCCAGCTTTTCTAGACCATGCATTTGACAAGAAAGGTTGAACTAGATGATCCTTGGGGTACCTTCCAACCTGATGCTATCATTCAACCTCATACCTCTGAGGACCAGGAAAACTGGTCATCTGTTTTGCATTCACTGTCTTCACTGTCCCTGATGCAAGTGTATGAAGACATGACCTCATAATTGCCATTATTTTAATGTATCCTTAATTTCAAGTCATGAACACAGAAAATGGTCACTGGGGAATGCAAGTACTGGAGCCATATCCTCATATTACACAGACTGTGCTCTCACAGCACATCCAGGAACAATTTGCCCAGACATGCATCAATGGATGAGCAAGAAGGGAAGCTGAGTGGGCTATAAAGTCAGTTTCATACTAATAAGATGGAAAAGAGTTATGAAACTGTGGATGTCCAGATAAAGGTGTCCAGGCTGAAGCAAATTTTTCGTTCTCCACATACAGAATTGATTCTGCCGTGGATATTAACAGAAGTTACCAACGCTCAGTGCTTTGCAAAGGGCATACACTCATAGCTACTTTGTGGGTTGAGCAATGCATGCACTATGCCAGGTACAATGATTTATAAATGCAAGAGATACTGTAAGCGCAGCATCAAGGTTAAGGTAGCCATTTCTCCATTGTTTTAATGCAAACTGCCAGACTACCTTTCAGAATTTCACTTACAGTTCCTTGAGCACTGAAAGCTGTTGTAAGCCAATGTTGCTGCTGAAAGCCCTCCAACAAAACCATCCCTTTACTCAGGGAGCTGATCCCAGTTACAACTCACCTGGCAAATTAAATAAACTTTGGTTCCCAGACTTGAGGTTCTCTTGAACTGATGGCGCTTGAGCAAGCAAAAGGTAGCGGCTGGAACAAACAAGTAGGAGTAGGATTTCCTTTTCTGGCAGCACTTAAAGACTTGGCTACTTAAAATCATTAAAAGGCAGTTTCCACATAGCAGTGGAAAATCAGACAAAGACACTCCGGAGTTCAGCAGCCATGTTGTGATTTGTTTGCTCTGGCTAGTAGCTGCAACGACTCTTTGTAATGTGGAATTGACATAAGCAAGTCTTATTTGCTTAAACTTTTCTTCAAATTTGCTATTCAGTCTGATTACTTCGATTTTGCTCAATACTCAAAGACTTACTATTTTTGGGAAATAGTATTCTGAAATACCAGAATTCCCATCAGAACCATCAGAAACTCCTGATACAATTGTACAAAAAACATTTCATGCAAATGGAAAAAATTTCCAAATAGAAAATGGTACTAACATTGCATTAACTCACAAGGATAATCTTATAGAGTTGAGATCCTTGTTATTCTGCTGATCCTCTTTTTTAGTGTAAAATTCACTTCCTTACTACAAAGCAGAAAGCATCACCTAAACAGAGCCGACTAGTTTAAACATTAAACATCAGAATAGTTTGAGTAGCAAACTTCAATGCCATGGAGCACGTATGAAGGAACAGTAATCAGTTTAATGTGTGAATAGTGTCCGTGTTCAAAAGGAAAGAAGGTAACTTGGTGTATTTCAAACAGTAGTTGAAAACCAAATCTTAGAACAATATATTTTTTCTGCTTTTTCTCTTTTTAAAATTCCCACAGATCTTATCTTTCTCATGAAAGTTGAACCGCATTTTCCATGCTACCAGACATTTCCAGTGCAATTATGGATTTTCCTAACAAAAAGGTCCTCTGTAGAACTCACCAGTTTAGGCTCCGATCCAGAACTAATTAATGAAGATGGCAATCTTGCTATCCATTCTAACAGAAGCTGGATTATTCTTTTAGGACTAGATCTTTTCACACCTGTGGGAGATCTTGTACCTGGTCTGTTGCCATTTATTCAAGCCTGTAGTCAAGCAGAAATTACAGCTCTTTTGAAGTTTTGGATCAGTTCCACGTTTCTTGCTATTTAACACCCAGCATGCACAGTATTTAAACACAAGCTCCACTGAGATGCAGTGAATTACATTATAGTGAATCTTAACAGCTTTAACCGCATAGATTTATCGAAATACACAAAACTACATGCTCTTCAGTCTTGAAAAAAAAAAGCATCAAAACAAAGCAATGTGAAGATCCTTTGTTGTTGTCATATAACCTTGAATCAATCTGACTTTGTGACTATCTCATGGGGTTTTTTCAGTTGTAACACCTCAAGCAAACTGCTTGAAACAGGTGTTCTGCTTTTTTCCGTCACCTTATTTCTCATAAATGTGGAACAATTATCAGTAAAGTGAGTCCTTTAATCAGCTTCTATGTTGATGAAAGTAGTCAGATTTAAGTGGTCAGCGAAAGAAAGAATACAATTCTATTCCTGTTATTAAATTCAAATTTTTTTTCCGATATCCGGTTCATTCAATTGAAACATCTTCTAGTTCAATGTCTTGTGGACATAATACTGATTGCTGCCAGTAATTTAAATCTGTCCTATGTATTTGCAGAAACTGTAGGATTTGTCCATAGAAACTGAGAGTGGAAACGGTACAAAATTTCCCATTACTTGAGAAATGAATACTAAGTGTGCAGTGCAGACTTTTGGGAGCAACACATTTCAATTGATCTTTGTTTAACCTTGTATGTCATGGTACTAGAAACCTATACGTATCCAAGGGCATGCTTTCACTCATCACTCTCTCCTTCTCATTAAGATTCAGACATAGGCACATATTAGCAGATAAATGACTGATGAGAACACATGTTGCCATATGCTAAACGAGAATATACTTGTTCCTAATTCCAGCACCGGTGTTGCACTCTGACACTAACATTGCCATTTCGCTACATGGCAGCAGATGTTCAGAGCCTTAGAGGTTGGCTTCCCAGTGAGGGAGAAAGCAATGACATAGAAGCTGACCAAACTCTTAACTGTAACTTACTAAATGTACACACTTACAGGTTCTGAACTCAGCTGTAGAACATACCGGGCAAATACAGCCCCAAAAAACGTTGAAACTGCCTCTTGCCACTAAGAGTATTTTATTAGTAGTTTTGCAGAAAGCAAACTAGCTCCTAATTCAAAATCAGAAAGTGTGACAAGCTAAAAAAACCCCTCACCTAAACTTATCAGTAAGTGATGAGGTTTGCTGCCAAAAGGGCTGTAAACACACCTCTTCACGTGTGCCTCTTCACTCAGGCAGCAATTCGTAGTAATTCTGCAGAATAAAAACAGCATAAAACAAACAGTGCAGCTGGACACGACTCAGAGAAAGTGCTTTAAAAGTCAGTGAAAAGTTTCCTTCTGATGTAAAAGGCAGATGTATACACCTAGGTTATTATATTCTGCGCTTTTTTCATCATCTTGTCTTCACACAACAGCTAAACCCACCACTTTCTGTTTAAGTGGTTCAAAACGACTTGAATAAGTCAATTCAGAATAAGCTTAGTGTCTGAAATTAAAACACAAAGACCACATTTAAGCAAGAATATCTCAAGATATGCGTGAATATTTTAAACAGTCAATATTAAGGCTATGTTTATATATGCTATGGACAGAGAAGGGTTTAAAGTATGTGCTTTATTAATTTCCAGGTCTGTGCATCTAACTTGACCTCCAGAAGAAGAATATGAATCTTTGCCTATGCTCAAGGAGAAGAGCAGCATTTAACATCTGACTATCAGTCATGGAGTATGCCAGGCTATAGCCAAATGAGTCTCGGTCAGAACAGATTCTGGCACTGGCGCATAAAATGTCAATTGTAAGTATTCTCTATTGTTTTATTTATTTGTCATAAGGGGTTAGAATGTGCAAACAAGTTAAATACGCCTGTAGCAGTTCTTTGGATCTATTGAGCTATGTCTCATTTCTCATCCGTGTTCACAAGGGTGCTTTATAACTAATTATGGTTGCTTGCAGCATACCCTTTCTGGATGTTGCACTAAATGCCATTTAATTTTTCAGCTAGCCACTGATCCTTTTGTTCACACCTGCAATTTAATAAAGACCATTCACAACTTACTGCTTCATCCCAGTCTCATCACATACTCTTGCAAGCTTTTCTTCTTGTGCCTTCCCCTTTTAGGTTGTTCAATTATATGTTATTGCAAATAATAAAGATATAAACCATTTTTACTGCCCATGTGTAACAGAGTCATTTCACAATAAAGGTCTTGGAAGGCTAAATTTAATTTGAAATGACCAAGTGACTCCTGAATTTCAAGCTAAAGAAAGGTACAGTTTGCTGCTTAGAACACAGGAAATGAAAACCTGGTTTGGAGTAGTCTACTGCAATAAGGTTTTATGCAATGTTATTGCAGTCAAAGGTGGATTATGAGCATAATGCCTCCAGCAGGATTTTCGCTCTTGAACAGGAACTAAATCCACTGGGAAAACCTGGGACTCAGTTTCCAGAAACACAAACAAAAACCAAAAAGAATGCAAGTCCATGAAAAGCAGAGACAGTGGGGAGCCTTCATTTAGAGATCGGAAGACTCTACATCAAGTCATTAAGTCATCTTCTGCAAACTACACGAAGAAGCCACCACAACTTACACAAGTTATTCTGTTTACTAAACACCAGATTCCTTCCACAAGACCCCCAGGCTGTATATAAATTATGTTTTATTTGAAGAATAGTAAAGAAGCACTAGTTTGACCTAAAAACCAGCAATAAAAAGAACCTGAGAATGATGTCCACTCGATTGCGCAAGTTTTAAGTCTTTTGTATAATCAGACTATGCTGATACTCCATGTATAATTTTTATGAAATATTTTCATATCAGCATCTCTTAATTTAGGGCATTTTCAAAAAGTTTTGTCCTGAAAGCCATAATAATATTTTTATTATGATTTTATGATATTGATTACTATATAAATAATTCCTCCTGGGAGAGAAATGTTGTTTTCTTAGCTGCTCTAAATTTCAGACATCCAATATCCATACACTTTCAGTTTGTATAATAAGGCACATAGAATATTCTAAGTGTCTTACTAATTTTGTCTTCAGCTTCTGATATAGAGTTTTCTATAGGCTTAAGTATCACAAGTGTACACCAAAAGCACAAAGGCAAAATTGATCTGGAAAAATACTGAAAATAGCATTTAACAGAGAAAAGCAGAAGTCTCCTGATGAAAGTAGGACCTGAATGCAGCAACCAGCAGATGTGCACCAGCTGTTTGTGCATTTTAATTTCCTTTGAAGGCTAAAAGACACGACAGAAGAATTTACCTCTCTTGTAGTCTAGCTGTTGTCTTCGTGGTTAGATATTGTGCCTTCACAGAGCACAAAGGCTGAAGCACAAATCTAAGGTCATGTTGCTTTACCCACAGCAGGAATCTTACCACAGGATCTCAAACTGTACTTGCAATATCAGAGCAAGTAAGGTCTTCTCTAAGATGACAATTTTTGTGGTACAAAGAAAGAAACCAGCTATATTAATTACGCTCTTCTGCAGCTCTGTGCCTGCTAGGTCTGTATCCTCAAAGGCACTTCATCCTCTCTGCAGCTGAAAAAGGTTCAGGTAACCAGCACCAAGTTTCCCACTAACAAAAGATCTTCCAATCATTGCAAATAGGGTCTTTGTGAGGAAAGATTAAAACAAACTTTAAGTTGTTCCTACCGATTGTCACAGTGGCTCTTCATTTCTGTGCTGGTTCTTTTACCACTGCACAAATCTCCATGAGGTGCTCAAATGATGGCTCTGCAAAAAACATAGCTGGTGATGTTTACACATCCCAGCGTTAAGGGCTTAGTTCTGCCTGTGTCCTATCAATGTTAGTGTGGTTACATAAAGTATAGTTTGGGGATTTAAATCTGCAGGTTCCCTCTGATTATTTCAAAACTTTTGGTTTTGAAATAGTAAGTTATAGTTGCTTCACTCTAACATAAAGATGTGTTCTGACAATTGATTTGCCCTCTGGAGAGAGTTCCCAGGCTCCAGCCAGATGGCTACAAGGCTCCTGCGAGGCCTGAACCATGTTGGCCAATTTATAAGAATTGAAAACCATAGTGTTACACATTACACAGTGTCTTGTGTTGAAACTTTAAATGAGAAATGTAACTGAGTCAGCTAATGACAGGGTATTTTTCTATTTTACTGCATTGTGGTTATAATAATGCTTTCAGATATTTTACTCAGTTACTCAGAAGTGAGAAAATTTCAGTATGAACACTTCTAAACACAAAGTGTTTGGAGTAACTAAGGGGTTTTCGTGTGTAGGAAGTCTGCATTGAATACACTTTGTAAGCTGCTGTGCAGGAAAAGTTCTCTTTTTTCCCCTGCTACTAGTGAGTGATGAACATGGTTATTTTAGTGAGAATAGGGGAGAAAATGGAATCTAAGCAAACAACTGCAGTTCCAGAAAATCTACTTCATAAATTATGCTGATAGGGAAAACATAGTTGGTGACTTTACAATGCTTGAGTTTCAAATTGAACTGAAAATAAGTTTAAGTGCTTTGTGAGCACTGCAGAGCACTTTCAAGAGGCTGTTTCCTGCCTTTCACGAAGCAGAATCTTTTAATAAAATATATGTTTGTGTTTGCTGCTAATGGGATGCGTTTTATCTAGAAGATCTTACAAGATCTGCACAGGAATAGGAAACTCGTAATTGAGAATCATGGTCCTTTTAGTCACTATCCTCACAGTATGATTTGAAAAACAAAACTATTTTAAAAGCTTTTAGATTCTATCTTCTTTAAAGTTTCCTTTGGCACTAACACTTCCCCAGAGGCCCAAGTTTATTATAAATCACAAGGTTCTGCCTAAACTCAGCACACTTTGGTTACTTTCCACAGGACAATGCAATGAGAAAAGCTGACCAGAAGAGATGCAGTTATGAATTCATGTCAGAAGATCCGTCTTTTTCATAGAAAAGAAGAAATTTGCTGTCTCACTTCCTCCTGAATAATTACCACAAATGTCCTGCTTTTTAAGTCTAAACTTTGCTGATCTCCATGAGAAAGCTACTACATACACCTGTAGTACATAGAACATGCAGAACACTGTTAATATCTTTGAGGACATGACTTTACCCTTTGATGATAGAATACTGGGCAATATTTAAAGGAAGACTTACTGAGTGTGAAAACTAAAACCTAAATGTAAATCTTTCAGAGAATTCTTTTTCTAATCCTTCCTATGTGAATGCTGCATTCTGTTGCATTCATGTACTCAGGCCTATGGTGATTGTTTAACCAGCAAATTTCTTGGTTTGGCTTGTACCTGTAGGATACTTTCCCTTGATAAATGTACGCAAAATCATCTATTTAATCTCCATTTATTTGCCTGGTTTCCTCATACATTAATGTTTCACAATTGTCACTTCACAAATGGGATTTCCTCTTTTTATCCTGTATCAGAATAAATGTTCTGCCTTGTGAGATGCTGCCATACACATATATTACGTTCCAAAAATGTCTTTTAGTCACACAGTGGTTCTTTCGCAGGAAACCACTGGAGACAACAAAATGCCAATTTCAGATTGCTAAATAGAACCTAGAAATGGGAAAACATTAACAGTAATACAAATCTCCTTACTGCAATAACTTTGCCTCTTACAGATTTCCAGCATTAGTCTTTCTCAAGTTTCAAAAATTTCCAACACTGTGATTTACAACTAACGTGTTTTTAATATTGAAGTAAAAGCTCTCAGACAAAAAAAAAATATTCTTTGACTAATCTGAAATGAAAAAACATTTTAAAACTTCAATCCTTCTAATAAATTAGCAAATAAATTGCCTGCATATGAAATATTCCAGTAATAAGTCCCCAGTGACAAGTCCCCAGTGTAATTCTCATAGGAATTTTAGAAAACAGAGATTTCAACATATTCTTGTCAAAGTCATATCACAATTTCTTCACTGGATATAGTTACCTTTGTCATGGGTAGAGGCTTGGTCTGTGTTTTGGCTCAAAGTAGGACACCTTGAGGGCTTCTCATACTTTCATTTGTCCTGAAGGAAAACTCTAGTTGAAGCTTGGGAAGTCCAACGTTGTTCTTTCTGGTGCTTCTACCAACACTCAGCCTCACTAACTTTGTATAGTCTGAGAGTTTCAGATTCCTGGCTGAAAGTCTCACTTGAAGACCTTTGAAAGTCTTCCAAAGAGAACAATATATATATCGATTCAGTCAAAGAGCATCAAATGCTAACAAATTAAGCATACTCTTCGTGTACTTAAAAAATCACAAACATACATGACGTCTTTTGGATATTTGTAAGAGATAACACCATTTAAATGTATAGTTTATACTAAAGTACTACAGTTACAACAAAAGACTTAAGTGCTGAATAAAGACTCGTGAATCATGTCTCACTTCCCATGTAGATTATCATGAATAGTAGTTTTGTTTAGTACTCAACTTGATTAATTCCACTGCCATTCCAATTCCAACATTTATATTTTTACGTTAACAAAAATATGCAGAATACTCTCTTGTCTTGTGATCAAGCAAGGCTTTTCCCTTTAAACATATGGAATTTGGTTAATTTTCCAGTTGTTTTAGTTTTAAGCGTAATTACAACACAGATGATGGTGAAACACTTCTGATACATGCTGCTGACATTGTGATTGGTGCCCACACAGAAGCCAAATGAATGAGGCCTCGGCATTGATGCCAAGGAATAGTGTTTGGCAGAGATGGAGATTTGACTCCTGGAAACATTCCTAAGGGAAGAATAAACACTACATTGAATGTCACAGTCATTGCTACTGTTACAACGCCCAGTGGTTTGCCTCAGGAAATGTCAATGAGGTAGATCCTTGCCTTAGATTCTGTGAGTGGGGAGAAGATCAGGATTCTTCCTTGGGACAGGAAAGAAATGGGAGAGTATTGATTAAAGGAATGTTATGACTTCCTTTCCAGCATCAGAGGACTTCCATAGATGCTCCATGTCAGTGATTCAGAAGGCAGGAACAGCTACTTCCTCTACAGATTTTGTGGACTACATGTCAGGTTGCAAGATATAAATAGAGATGAGTTGGACTTCTATAATTACAAAAGCATCATTAATGAAGAAAACGGTTTTCAACAGAGAGGATGGATGAGAGACAGAGGATATGCACAGAGATATGAAGTACAGAAGTATCTACATCGGAGACAATTCTATCACTATTCAGGTATACCCAAGAGGCAGATAGTCACTCTCTTCCATTTCTCTCCATTCTAATTAAACTTATTTTGGAATTTCACTCAATTTTAGCCATAACAGTTGTTCTCAGGAAAGGCTTTTTCTCTAAAACATTTATAGATTGTTCATGTCAGACAGTATTCTTTCTGTGGGAAGTGGTCAAGAACTACAAGGAAATTGAGATACAAAACAACGGAGTAAGTCTTCGTTTTCTGTAATAGTGACACCAGCTTGATCTGACTCTCTGAAGAAAGAAGTACAGAGTCATTTAATTTGGAGCGACATCTTTACTAAACTATATTGGAAATTATGTCCATGGTTCCAGTGAGAATCTGGCTCATTTTGTTTAACCTGTTAGGTATGTTGATAAACTTATATGCATGTAAATGACTTTGACTTGACATGAAGATAAATAATTGAGTTGGTTTAATGAGATCTACATTAATGGCTGCAATACACATTATTCTTTCTTGTCGACTATGCACAGCAGAGTAAATTTTAATTGTGATGCTTAGGGATCTTCATTAGCAGTGAAACCCCTTGTGTGCTGAAACAAGAGTATTCCCTACAGAGTGTAGAAACAAGAAAGACAGAATACGTAATGAACCGAGTTCAACAAAATGAAAGTCAGAGCCAAACTTCATGCAGAAAAGAGGTCACCTGAGGAAGCTGCATTATTAAGTATGATCTGGAATATATGCACCCTGACAAGCAGCAGGAGAAAATCGCTACCTAGTACAGATAGAATCAAACGATAAAATGTAGGTGGATTTCCAGTGGATTTGCAAGCCACAACACATTTGAAGGACCAGAAATTTAGTGATTTCCAACACAGAGCATGACTTTATTGGCCAGATTCTTGGCTTACGTGACTGTCAAGTTCCAATTCATAGTGGCTTGAAACTGATGAAAAGAATTTTATAGAAACGCAGTGTGTAGATGATTTTGTCTCAGGAATCAAATGGAACTCAGCAGATCTATGGCTACAGAATTTACAGAAAGGAGAATGACAGTTTTATGTTGCTACAGAGCAACAGGTATAAAAATCTAAGCGAATTTCATCTTGGCAATAAAAAAGACAACATGGGAGAAAAAACTCCCCAGATAAATATCATGTGGATGGAAGTGGATGAAAAGTAAATTATGAAGACCAACCAGCATGACACGAGTTATCCCTAGGTGAGAAACAACACAGAAAGTAAACCCCGACCAGCATAGATGCTGAGAGCTGTGAACACAAGAAATTGGGCAAATTATGAAAGATAAATGACAGACAGAGGGCCTTCTGTTTACTATCTAGCAGCAGCATGTCCAATACAGTTCAGCTACAAGACCAACAATATGATCAAAATTTAATAATTGCCTGAGCTCTTGTGAGGCAGCAAAGAGGGGCACACTGAGCCATTTGATGTCTGACTGCACAGTTAGTGTTTGTGGATAGCCAAGCCCAAAAAGTGATGGTGAATGGAGAAATATCCAGTTGGTTACTGGTTACAGGTGGTGTTCCCCAACGCTTAGTATTGGCGTCAGTTCTGTTTAATGTCTTCAGCAAAGATATTAGACGAGGAAATTGAGTGAACACTCAGTAAATTTATAGATGACAATAAGTTGAGCAGGAGTGTTGTTCTGCCTGAGGATAAGAAGAATCTAAAGAAGGATCTGGACAGACAAATGGGCCAAGTCCAACTGTATGAAATTAAACAAGGTCAAGTGCTGGGTCCTGCACTTGTGTCATAGTAACCTCATGTGATGCTAGAGGCTTGGGGAAGAATGACTGGAAAGACAAAAGGGCACAGAGGGAGGGAGATTTAGGTTCGATGTTAGGAAAAATTTCTTCACCAAAAGGTTTCTCAAGTGTTGGAACAGGCTGCCCAGGGAGGAACTGAGTCACCATCCCTGGAGGTGTTTAAAAGATTTGTAGACGTGGCACTTAGGGCCATGGGTTTATCAGTGGGCTTGGCAGTCTTAGGTTAATAATCAGTCTTGGTGATCTTAAAGGCCTTTTCCAACCTAAACGACTCTCTGATTCTAACCTGAGACGTCCAGAACAGACAGGGTTACCACTTTCACCAGAACTCATCTAAAAGTCATTTATGAAAGTTGCTTTTTGTAACCACTACGTCTTATAAAACAGTTTTTTTTCTTCAGAATGGTGTGTCCCAAAGGGGTTTTAATTTTCACACTCTATGGACAGAGTAGCCTGATAGAAAGAACCGTGGCCTTTCAATCAGTTTTTAATAGTGTTGCACTCCCTTTTTGTTCTGAAAGCAGCTTACATACTACAGCACTTGCATGAACTGATCAGAGACACTTATTAAAGGTATCAGTCACAGTAAAGATTCTAGTTACTACTTTACAGTTGTCACTGGTTGGCTACACTGATCAGGCTTGGGACAAATTAGCAAGAGTCCTAATGAGCTGAAAAATGAACAAGGAGGACTCACCACTTAGGAGACACAGGTGAAAAACGAACAGGCTCAGCTTGGGAAAAAATAAAACATATTTAGCTCAAACAACAGAAAACCTCATCGCCAAAACATACATAGAGAAATCCAGTAGTTCTTACATGATAGATAACCCAGCTGTTATCTCTCTTCTTTCTGGGCAAAACCCCTCTAGGTAGTCTTTTTTTCCTATTGCACATGGTGTCTTCCACACCACTCAAGTTCTCTAGGGTCTTTCTCAAGTTAGTGTGGGGGTTTTCCACAGGCAGTGACTCATCCCAGGACCTGAATTCTCCAGCCTGCCTCCTTTCATCAGAGCCAGTGCTTCCTTTAAGGACAAGACGCCTGCTCGATGTCCTCAGGGCCAATGCCCTGCTCCAGTGTGTCATCTTCCACAGCCAACAGGCAGAACTCTCTTTCTCTATTGTACTCCTCTATGGTTTTGCAGTGACTCTCCTCCTCTGCTGACCTCTGGGATTTCACAGGCCCCCTCCTTCTCCTCTATTACCACAATCCAGAGTCAAATGGCTGCCACAGTGTGCTCAGCCCAGTGACAGCATGGCTTCTCCCAAAACAAAAGGCTCAAAACCAACAGGAAATGGGAAACTGGTTTTCCCTTCCCCAAAATACGTTTATTTGCAGAGGTGGTAACTGGCACAAGCTTCCACAGGCAGGTGAGTAACTGAAGCTTCTTACTATGGTTGCACCAGCAACACCCTTACCCAGTGCCAAAAAACCCTGCCAGACTCAAACTACAATAGTATTGCAAGAAACACAACGGTTACGCTCACACATTTAAATCTAGTGCCACTGTGGTGTATCCTGGAGTTTCTTTTCAAAGTGCATTGATGCAAAAAAGCAGAAGCAAATGTTGAAAGTAGAGATGTGATTTGGGAATTCACTTAAATGGAACAACTTGATTATCCTCAGCTTCGCCTGTATGTACCCACACATGCATCTAAAGTAACTCGACTAACATTGATGAGATTAGTCTGCCTTTAGGGTAGAGAAACCAAACAGAACATGGTTCACTACTCATTCAGCATCTGTGACTGATGCCACTCTTAACAGTTACAATACACAGAATCACAGAGTCAGTTTAGCTGGAAGAAATCTTTAAGATCAAGTCTAACCATTAACCCAGCATTGCCAGGTCACAACAAAACTACATCCCTCAGCATCACATCTCCATAGCTTTGGAATCCCTCCAAGGATGAGAACTCCTCCACTGCCCTGGGAAGCCTGGGGCAGGCCTGGACATCCCAGACAGGTCTACCCCAAGTGTCCTCTCCTCCAGGCTACATAACCTAGTATCCATGACCTACAACACAGCATCCAAAACCTTAAATACAATCTACTTCATCCTACAAGAAGAGGATGAAGCAGCTGCAGATCCAGAGATTTTTCCTGCAAAAGGGCCAGGAAGCACACTGAAGGCTTGATGGACCTGGGGACAGGAGTCAGGATGCTGGACAGAGGGAGGCACTGTGAGCAGAGCTGCAGAGCAGGGAAGGGAATTTCTCTCCAAAGAGGTATGAGCAGCTCTGTCACCTGTCACCCACCCATAAATGGCTTTGGATTGACATTCAACCAAAATCCTTTGCAAAATTAGAATAAGATAACTAATAGTTTTTCTGCTATGATAAGCACTACAGACTTCACTGCTATGTTAATAGATGGAAGACTGTTCAGCATATTCAAACTACAGTAACCCAATTATCTGAATCTTTACTACACCATGCCTATGGGTTTCCCCAAAAGACTGAAGTACACGATCTCTTCACAGAACCCTAACACAGTCTCTACCTACACTAAGCAGGAGTCTGCCCCTTCCTTTCAAGTGACTGGAAGCAATAAACTTGTAGCAAGATTCTGAATTTCACTAAATGTCTGCTGCTTCCCAGGTAACCTTATTAGCTTGGGCTGAATGCCTCGTTAACCCTGACAACATGGCTACTAGTTGGTTCGGAGCTCACACAGCATCTTAGAGGTACCTGCCAAAGTCTGGTGGAATTGTACTACACTGTATTTAAAACGAAGCCAGCACAGAGATATTATTTCAAGCACTTGTTGTATATAGGACTTTACACATTTAAACCATTTCAGTACAGACAGATCCTACATTTTGAAAGGCATTCGATCAGCCTATAATGATGCTTAAAAACAAGTCTCTTCAAATGAATGAGCTAATACATTTTTAAACACTGTTTGCCAAGTCCACTCATGTCCTAATGAAAAGGCTTCTGAGTTTTGCATTCCACTCGGGACACTGGGGGGAAAAAAACCTGATAGGGCTAGAAACAAAATTTCTAACGACAAATTGGTGCAAAATGGATGGAATTATGAACTGGGTAGGAAAAGGAAGGATGGAAACCTTTGTGAACCGCTCTGTTTTAACCAAGTAGCTGCTATTCTCATGCATACAGCCTGCTTCAGAAATCAGGTGAAATCATGGCACTTTATAGATATATCAGCAAGCACTGTCCATGATGCTTCCTTTCAGAGAAGAAAGATCATAATTGATCACTATCAGAACACAGACATGTAATTTACAGGAGACCTGGAAACAAGATGGTATGGAAAAAAGTCCAAACCTTCTCTGCTTGTGAGTATCTGTTTAACAGCAGTCCACACTAAATCTAAAGTAGGGAACATTTCTTTTGGAAGGGCACAGTGAGGAAATATTAATATTTAAAAAGGAGCTGCAAGTTTTGCAAACTCGCTATGATTTGAGATCTCAGCAAAACCTCTGAGACACTGAACCCTCTGCATACATTTCCCCAAAACAGCCAGAATAATTTTTGTGCTGCTTCTTTGTCTCCTGCAGCTGACAGTTATTGGACTCTGTTAATGACCATGTTGGGTAGTGAAAACCATCAGTTACTAATAACCTTTACTATTAAACAGAAGCAGTGTGGTCTCTCTCCCTGGCATAACAGTGGCTTTTATTTCTGCTACAGGAACGAAAAATAATTTACACTACCACTCTGATAGTGCCATAAATGTTTAAAAACAATTTACAGGTGCAAACCCAGGGAAGTTTCTCAATGTGCATTAATATCTTGGCTCTGAAAAATATAATTCGTTCCATTTAATAAAAAATTTGAAGGCCTTTCACTCTCACGTGTTAAAAACCAAGACATGACCTCTATAAACAAAACTATCATGGCAAAGAAAAAACATAATTAGATATTAAAATTAGAGGAGCCCTTCAGCTATGGGAACATCTCACTGAAGTAAAAGTCACAGAATCACAGAGTATTAGAGATTGGAAGGGACTTCGAAAGATCACCCTGTCACAGCAGGGTCACCTAGATCAAGTTGCACAGGAACATAGTCCCATTGAATTATATAAGGCCACTTGCAGACACTGAACTAAATTATTTCAGCAGCAGACCTACAGAACATGTACTTGATCTGAAGTACCAAGGTCACCATGCTTTTTCAGTTAAATGCTGTGAAGTCAATACTAGGGATATTGCCAAATTAGAACCAATACACATGTAAAGAGCAGCATTTTTTACATTTTTATTTTGTGTTAAAAGTTGAAGATGCTGCATTTAAAAATTATAAGTCTAATCCTATCCGCATTTTCTGTATTCTAGATATTTATCTACTTAGTTATCTTTGTCCTCAACTTCTCATTTGGTAATGGGTAAATAATTCAGTTGCTCTCAATATAGCTGCAATTGATTATGGATTTATATCTCTCAGTATCAGCTGCCAAGGGTTTGTGCCCTGGTGGCCAAGAAGGCCAATGGCATCCTGGGGTGGATCAGAAGGGAGCAGTTAGCAGATTAAGAGGAGTTCTCCTCCCTCTCTACTCTGCCCTGGTGAGACCACACCTAGATTATTGTGTCCAGTTCTGGGCCCCTCAGTTCAAGAAGGACACAAAACTGCTGGAGAGAGTCCAGCACAGAGCCACAAAGATGATGAAGGGAGAAGAACATCTGCCTTATGAGGAAAGGCTGAGTGAGCTAGGTCTCTTGAGCTTGGAAAAAAGGAGACTGAGGCATGACTTCATTAATATTTATAAATATGTGAGGGGTGGGTGTCAGGAGGATGGAGCCAGGCTCTGCTCAATGCCAACTAGTGATAGGACAAGGGGCAATGGGTGTAACAGGAACATAGGTTCCACACCAATATGAGAAGGAACTTCTTCCCAGTGAGGGTCATAGAGCACTGGAAAAGGCTGCCCAGGGCGTTTGTGGAGTCTCCTTCTCTGGAGACATTTAAAATCCATCTGGATGTGTTCCTGTGTGACTTGATCTAGGTGATCCTGCTGTGGCAAGGGAATTGGACTAGATGATCTTTCAAGGTCACTTCCAACCCCTAATGTCCTGTGATTCTGTGAATTGTTGCAATATCCAGGTTACAAAGAACACGTAGTGTGTTAAATTCCAAAACAAAAGCACCATTCTTTCGAACGGTGAAAGGCCACCAGAAAAGCTGAATTGTTTTTACAGTGCATTAAAACGCTATTTTTACAAAATCTGTATTTACAGACTAAACCAAAATTATCATTTCTGCTTTTTAAATTGAAAAAAACTCTAGCTTATATTCAGCAGATTTTAAATAATAAATTTGAAAGGGTAATACAGTAAAAATTTGCCCAGAAGAGTGAAATACATCATGCAGCTTATGACAAGGCCAGAATGAACAACACAGAAGCATCTCTCTTGATATAGTATGCAGGCATTTTCCAAATGTAGAGAGTAAAATGTCTTCATTTTACACTCAGAATAATGAAATTATGAAACTGCAGTAAAAACAGCTTCAAGAGAAAGACAAGGAATTTGATATCTTTAAAGGTGAAATTAGTCACCTTCTCTCACCTGCCTGCAGAAAAGCTTCCCTCTGTCCACACTTCTGCACTGACTGAATCACCTGAAACAGCCTGCTGATCAGATTAGACACAAGTTAATTTCTGACTAATTTGCCTCATGACATATCACAAGCCATCACATGTCTCTCAGAGCAGTGCCTCCATTATGTGCAGTGACATTACTAGGAGATATGTCATGTTCGGAAAGTGCCGTCTCTTTAATTGCCTGTCACTACAAAACGCTCCTGTTTTCAATAACAACAAACCCCAGCAGCTTCCTTTTAATCAGCCAGTTTATACAATTCTGTGTTGGAACCGTTCCGTGTTGGATCTTAAAGGAATGAAAATGGGTCAGAGGCTAGAAATGAGACCTCCCAAACTGCTATGCCAAGCAGAGCAGAAATGGTCGCACCTTCCGTATTCAGCTGCTTCCAGCAACATCATCATACTTGGAAGCTTTCAGAAACAACTGGCAAGAAAGATCTGCTCGTGAAGGACCTCTGTGCTCTTCTGCACATCTCCAAGACATCTGCACCTCTGCAATGTTCATTGAGGAGGTGACCCAGGCAAAGCAATGAACAGCCTTCAAAGTTAAACTGCAGAGAATTTAGGAGCAGTGTTAAACCCAGGTGTTTTTGTAATCTTTGGGATGCCTCAAGCAGTTGCTAGAGGAAGGGGCTCTCAGTGAGGTTATGCCTGATTCTGACCTGTTTGAGTGAACACATGCCAGCATGACTCTTTCTGGCTGCTGCACTACTGAGTACATGCACAGCCCCCATCACTGCGGGCTCTTGGTCAGGCTCCTGGGAAAACTAAAACCAGTTGGGTCTGTTTTATACATGGAGGTGTTGGGACATGGTTTACCATGTTTTCATTTGTAGAAACGAACAAGTGGCTGACCTTAAACAAGACAAGCTTAATCCCAAAATGGATGGTAAAATGAAGCTAAACATATAAAGATTCAGTTCAGAGTATTTTCTGATACAATTCACTGACACATCACCACCACCACTCAAAATTCCAGACAAAACTGATGAAGAATATTTTCACGGACTGTCACTGTCTCCAGGCTACCCACTATATTGTGTCACATTCTCATCTTTAATTTCATTTTGCATGTACATCACGAGCAATAAGACTGTTTCTCCTTCTCAAACCTCTAATTTCCATCTTGTCCAAATACCTCCCATGGAGCAAAAGAGGTGAATGCAGCTATCTGTGCAGAGAACAAAAGGCAGAGAAACAGCTGCATTCCTTCCTGCAGAGCCATTTTATAGGATGAGCAGCAGAAAAATCATAGGGGTAAGACACTAGTGTGAGAATATATTTGCATTAGACAACTTCTGCTCTCATCACCAAATTCACAAACAGCAATAAAAATCATCTTCTATCTACAAGAAAACAACCAGGCATTTATATACTGCTACAATTGCATAGTCCTCATGCAGCATTTCAGCTTTGACAACTGTGGTTCCTATTTGGCACAAGCTACCACACAAAAAAATTTGATAGCATCAGTCTTATCTCTAAGGCCTGTTTATTTCATATGCTGAAAGCATCAAACAGCTTGCTGCAATTGGCAACTGTACCTAACAAAAGAGGACAAAGCATTACATTACAGTGGCATTAAAAACATCCAAGTACAAAATCTTCTATGGAAGGGGCTGGCAAGGGAAGGACAGGGGGTGGGCTCTTTGAAAAACAACAGCTGTACAGCCAATATGCCTCAGTCTTGTCTGTAGCCTCTCCAAAACTTTAGTCAAAATGTATTCAAAGTTAATTCTGAAATACTACTTCTCCTTTTTCTTCTTATTTAGCATGTTTCTCCCAATTATGTTTCTCCAGGTTTTTTTCCAAGTCTCCTTCTCTTGCCTCATCACTAGCACACCTCCTAGGAACATTTTATGGACCAGATTTTTCAGGACATTTGAAAATCCAATTTGGCCATACCAAACACAAGTCCAAAGGCACTGACCCACTTCTGGAAATTTCTTACAATCTAGAGAATTTTATCTGAAGAAAGAAGGACCCTACATTGGGCATAAATTCCACAGAACACATCAGAATCTGTAAGTAATGATAATAGATAATTAGTTTTCCTTACCCTGGAGAACGAGAATAACTTTTTCTAAGGTGTTCAGCCTCACTCAGCTTGCTGCTCCAGTCTGTCTCATTGACTTCGATTATATTAAATTAATTCAGAACAATAGTTCTTGAAAGTTTCATTTCACTTGTCATTTAAGCAGGAAGGATTTCTTCCCATATATAAACTAAACCCTCTGATGGAAACTTAAACAAGCATTTTGTTTTGTTGTTTTGTTTCTACTTTACAAGACTTCAAGTTTTTGGATGACCATTTAGCTGGTAGCCATATCTGTCAAGAACAGACAGAGATCACTGGGGATTTCACATAAACCAGGTTTTAGGCTTCTATTTTACACTTAGCAAAGCACTGCTTACACATTTTCAAGCAAGCAGTCACAGATGAGAAAGATATCGGACCTCATCTCTTGATACACGAAAGGGAAACATGAAAGAAACAACCAGTTCTCAAAAACCATTTGTGAAGTCTCGTTAACTTTTCTATCGTTGCATACAGAAGTAACAGCTGAAGGAAACCTGCCATCAAATTAGACGATTTTTGAACCATCCAGATTTTGCATGAAAGTCTGTATAGTGGGACATTTTTACTACAGTGTGACACTTTGCCCTAGCAGATGAGGATTTATTTATCTTTTTATGATGGTGGTTTTCTTTCAGCAGATGCAGATGTGACTATTTAATTCTGAGGTCCTACTTTTTATTACTCAGCTAACAGTTAAATACTGATAAGATGTTAACAAAGAGCCAGATATTCAGGAAGCATCACGTTTTACTTATTACTCTACTCATAAACAGACTAACCTCTGTGCTTTTTCAACATCTAAGGAAGCTCGTTCAGTTTATTGCCTTTCTGTGCAAGCTAATTAGATCATTACTACAACCCATTAAACTTTCAGTAGGTACAAAGGGGTACGAAGGAAAATGGTGAGTCACAGAATCACAGAACATTAAGGATTGGAAGGGACCTTGAAAGATCAGCCAGTCCAATCCCCCTGCCAGAGCAGAATCACCTAGACCAAGTCGCACAGGAACACATCCAGGCAGGTTTTAAATGTCTCCAGAGAAGGAGACTCCACAAACCCCCTGGGCAGCCCATTCCAGTGCTCCATCACCCTTACTGTGAAGAGGGTCCTTCTCATATTGATGTGGAACCTCCTATGTTCCAGCTCACACCCATTGCCTCTTGTCCTATCATTAGATGACACTGAGAAGAGCCTGGCTCCATCTTCAACGTACAAAAAACATTTGCACTAGTGCTTTTTGAAAGTTTTATTTTAAAAATGTTATTTATTTACTAAACCAGACTATAATTTAATTTATTGCCAGGGAAGTGTAGGTTAGACATTAGGAAATTCTTCTCTGTTGAAAGTGTCATCAGGCATTGGAACAGGCTGCCCAGGGAGGTGGTTGAATCATCATCCCCAGATGTGTTTAATACTCATATATATATATATATATATATATATATATATATATATGGAGCTTAAGGACATGGTTTAGAGTAGTGGGCTTGGTACAGGTAGGTTAGTTTGGATTTGATGATCTTAATGGTCTTTTCCAGCCTAAACAATTTGATGATTTTATGATTCCAATGTGTGCTTCCCTATCCATTTTCTTCAGTTTTAATTGAACTTTAAATCAATAACAGGTATCTTCTAGATACTATATTAGACTTCCAAGCCAAACTCAAGAAACACTGCCAGCAAAATTACCCACATTCTCATCTCATGCTCCTCTCCATTCTCTGTCATTTTAATGATATTTAATGAAAAAAGTATTTAAAATAGTCCACTTACATTATCAGAATTGCTTTTCCAAACTTAGACACATCTAGATAATAGAGCACCTTGCAAACAAGCCAACCTAGTAAGAAATCAGAACTTCAGGATAGTTTTCCTTCACAACCCCCCTAATATGTCAGTATCACTTCTGATGTCAGTCTGACCTCCTTGTAAGCCTATTTGAGTGTCTTTTCTGCTGAGATTTATAACGACGAACAACACAGCTAAGCATCAATTAGGGTTTATCAACCGAGCCCTTGGTTAGACATCCCAGCTTCCACGACCTTCACTCAACTTCTCAGATAAGTCTGTAAATCTACATATACATTACCTGCAAATATGTACATTGTTCAACTGCATGTGATCCTAAGTCAATCTGAAAGAAAATGCTTTGACAGATCAGTTTTTTCATCTATGTCCTCTAACCTGCCAAGAAGAGCGAATTAACATCACAACAGATCAGTAAATTCAAAATGCACCACTCATGCACTACTTTAACTTCCCGTAATACAGATTATAATATAATTTCTATCTTGCTACAAATTTTCTTACGTCATTTTTTTTATGAGGTTTCCACTGTTCTGCTTTAAGAGGAACATGAAACTTGTTGAAAGAGCACAGAAGAAAGCCAGCTCTCTGTTCTCTGGTGGAGACCACTGGGTCATGCTTCAGAGGACGCAAAACATTTTGCAGAAGCATAAGATGTCCCTGGGACATCTCCTCCACCTCCTACAAGCAGCAGTTTTATGTTTCCAGACTTCCAGACTGCGAGTTGGAGAGTTTTATACATTTTAGTACTTTAACACTCAAACACTTTTTGAAATCTCACCTCATATGACTGAAGTTTGAAAATAACTCAATAATAAAACTATGATGCTGTCAGAGCCTTCAGTTAGTTTGCATATAACTTGTAATTTCCCACTGGCATTTGGATACCTTCTAGAACCGAACACCTTTCTATAAAACTGAGGAAAATGTCTAGTAATTCTAATAGTTTTTAGATGGTACCTCTTATGAAGCAGGATTATTTTACAGTTACACCATTTCACACAGACAATTCAACAGCACTGAAGCCAGACACATAAAGTCATCCATTTTGTTGTTATAAATTGATTGTGCAGTAGATTTTGATAAATCATCCCTTATACTATAGTATGGAACTACTGAACACTGAAAATATTCCAGTTACTAAATAATACACTCAAATATATCTTCTATGTTAATGCTGATGTGAATTTTATTCTGACTTTGACCCCAGAAAAATTATTTATTTCTCTCATCTTCCTACAAGCTGTCTGTGCAGAATGATTCATTAAATGTAAGTTTATGACAGTAGGCACATGATTTCTTTTCTGCAAGTGACCAGTAACATCGTAAGAATTTAAGGTATAAATTTAGCATAGCTAGCTATTCACAGCTAATCAAACACATATTAAGAAATTAAGTGCCATTTTAAAAATAAAAGTTACTGCTGAATATTTGTGTCTTTCCATACTGGTGATAACTATGAAACTCATTTTCATTTACTATGCTGCAAAGGGATTTCTATGGTGATGAGCTTGCATTCATGAATGCCATTATACTTGGAAAAATTAAATGTCCAAAGAGCTCAGTCATCTCAAGGTAAATGCTCTAGTAGGAAAAAATCTAAGGAGCATTGGGAATCCCCTAACACTGTGGAGTGGTAAATGACTACTACTCTAAAAACCAACGATGAACACATACTATAGTTTTTAAAGCATCGAAGCAATTAAGGGACACTGGGTGTAAGCCGGAACACAGGAGGTTCCACATAGATGTGAGAAGGAACTTCTTCATGGTGAGGGTGACAGAGCACTGGAATGGGCTGCCCAGGAAGGTTGTGGAGTCTCCTTCTCTGGAGATGTTTAAAACCCACCTAGATATTTCCTGTGGGACTTGATCTAGGGTATCCTGCTATGGAGCAGGGTGATTAGACTGGCCAATCTTTCGAGGTCCCTTCCAGTCCCTAATGTTCTGTGATTCTGTGTGATTAAAACAGAAAAAATGAAAATCAAAGTTGAAAGCCATCCCACTACTACTTTAAATCTTATCCATATTCTTCTGAGGGCTTTACAAAGGTAAATGACACATGGGAAAGAGTTTCAAAGACACAGAAGGACAAATAAGTGCTCAACTTTCATTAAAAGTTTTTGACTGTTTCAAATAAATCCACTAGAAATAAATACAGAGCCTTAATTTATGGTGAAATCAGAAACAAACTGTTTTCTTCATAGCATTATGAATTGCAGTGCTAAACCAAGGAGGAGAACAATTTAGCTAGCCCTATCATTCAGACAGCAGAAAAAAAAACAGGGGACTTTTGCATTGAACAAGTGAGTGATGGTAATGAGAAAGGTATCAAAATGACAGTACAGAGACATTCATTGAGATAAACCTACCCATAAGGAAGGCACCCACAACATCACGATGATGACTTTTCAGCAAGTTCATGACATACAACTATTTGACATTTTTCATGAAGAAATTCCCTAGAGCAGCACTAAGCGCTTAAGCAGCACTGAGTACTTTGTCTTAATCCAACAAAGCACAGAAAGTACATGGAACAATGATTTTAAGTACATTCTTAAAGACAAGAGAGTGCTGTTTGATTTGCTAGACAGTGGATGATTGTGCCTGTACAGACTCCACTACAGAACTTCAGATACTAATAACATTTCTATCTAACTTTTCTTCCCTACAGCAAAGTGCCTGAAATATATAAGGGCATGATCAGAGTAGTACAGGCATGTCCAGAAACTTCTCATTCAGGCTCAAAATACTAGTTTACTCCAGAGTTGAAGCTGATGTTCTTTGGACATGTTTCAGCACCTCAATGTCCTTCTTGTACTGAGGTGCTGCAATACTTGAGATGAGGTTTCACTGGTGCCAGCTACACAGAGCCAGTCACTTCTCTAGTGCTGTTGGCCACATTCTTTTTGACACAGGCCAGGATGCCTTCTTGGTCACCTGAGCACACTGCTGGCTCATGTTCACCAGCTGTCAATGAGCACCTCCAGGTCCATTTCCACTGAGCAATTCTCTAGCTTCTTTCCCTAAGCCTATAGTTTTGCATGGGGTTGTTATGACTCAAGTACAATATGCAGAACTTGCTCTCATTAAACCTCAAACAACTGACGTTGGCTCATCAACCCAGCCTGTTCAGTTCTCTTTGTAGACCCTCTCTACCCTTAAGCCAATCTTGTTTCATCTGCAGACTTGCCGAGGGTGCACTCAGTCCCCTCATCCAGATCACTGGTAGATGTTAAACCACGTGAAAATGACTGCAAACTCAATTTTGTTCCATTCAACACAACTCTCTGGGCTCAACCACATAGCAGGTTTTTACCCAGCGAAGAGTCCACCTAAGACATGAGCCACCAGCTTCTCTAGAGGAACACTGTGGGAGACACTGTCAAACACTTAACTGAACTATAGGTTAAAAACATCCACAGCCTTTCCCCATCCACAGGGTGAGTCTCCTGGTCATATGCCACTGGTGCCCAGGTTGGTGATTCCATTGCAAAGCTGCACACTACCAGTTACATGGGAGGATGAGACAATCTTGGCTGGAAGTGTCCGTCTGTACCTATAACAATCAGACTACAGGTATCTCTCAACAGAGACTGGGAGAGTTCATTGAGCTCTCAAATTCCAATGAAAACAAATAAACAAACAAGAACCACAAAAAAAGACAAAAAATATGGATAAAAATTTGAAATGTCTTTGTGTTTCACTACTTTTTAACTTCAGAGATGCAGTAAAACCTGTTCTCAGCTAACTGATAGTTCTAAGGTGATTTAATATCCTCAGGTAAAAGTAGCCATATAAAAACTGACAATAGATAGCTATTTGTTATTTCCTGGCATAGTCACAAATTCTTCTTATTTATGTGGCAACAAACTGAAGAAATCGCAGCTTATAGGCGGGAAAACAGCACACTGTATTTTCTCTGCATCACTGCTGGCTCAGGTCTACTTGGCAAAACAAACAAAACATCATGCTCCAACAGGAGGAGAATGGAAGGGAAAAATAGATGGAGAGGTGCAGTAGCTGGAAGTAACTCTAAGCTTGCTGCACTCTTGAGTGCAGGATGGTGGATGAGTAGCACCACTGCTAAAGGCAACCACATTCACAGAAGTATCTGCCTACCAGTCTGCTGGGACCTCAGGACCCAACACCTGTACTGCCAGCTTATTTGACTCAGGCACGGGTCCTCATGGCTTATCCTGGCTGGCTGATCATCTACCTTGTGCTTCAGGCTTGCCTTGCTGCATCTTGTTACACTCAGCTGATTTTTAACAAGCTCAAAACTGTCTAGCACTGCACTACAACCACTGAAGTCAGTGTTAAAATTTCAGCTGCCTTAAAGGTGCAGGATCATGTGGTGAAGAATAAGGATGGACATACTTATTCCCATGATGCTGAGTAGCAGTTTTATCATTCAGCCAAAGCTGGATATATCTTTTATCACCATGTATGGAAATGAAATCACAGGCAGTGCATTCAGTGGAGTGGAGCCACATGGGAAGCAAAAACATTGACAAAGCATTAGGATTACTGGTGACTCGACTGTGCTATTTTCTTTACTACTAGTGAAAATAAAAGCTGAATGGGCACCACAAAACCATAGAGCAAACGAGCCCACAGTTATTGCTGGCCAGAATGTCTACTACCCATCCCTGCCTTGACATTCTAAGAATTTCAGATAACTATGTGAGCAGATACTATTGCTTTTTTCATATGATCATGTGCAGTGTTAAACCTTTAGTCTACATGAGCAGCTATCTTGTTAATCCTATTTTCTATTAAAGAAAATGAGATGGTAAACAAAAACAGGGGCAGGTATCTGGAGTGCTTTTCAGGATTTACCATAAACTTCTTGTGTTGAGAAATCACTTATATTTGAAGATTTTCATTGTATTCTGTGAAACTGCTACAAGAGGGTTTTTCCAGTATGTTGAGAGACACAAGCATGGGAGATTTTTTTTTTTCCTCTTCGATCTTTACATTTTCTATTAATGACTTAGAAGACTACTCACTGATTTTAAATAAATTTGATTAAAGGTAGTTACTTCAGAGAATTTAACTCATTTTATGAATAACAGAGACCAAGTACAGCACAGGAGCAACAGAACAAAAAGTTTAGAGCATACTCTGCATCACTAGATGCTAGAGAATCCAACCAAAATACGTACAAGTCACAGAAAACAGCAGCAACCTCACATTAAAAGTGAGCTGTTAGTCAGCAGCCACTAACTTGTTTCTCTACAGACACAGGCAGCTGAAGAATTTTACAGAAGAAAAATGCTTCACATCATATTCTTCAAGTGGATAATTAACAAGAAAGCAGCTCAGTGTGCTAAACACTAGTAAGGAATGGTTTGGACCAATTATCTGATACAAACTAGTCACAGTGTAAAACTGAAGAGAGTTCATTTTCTTCTCTGCAAGAAGTATGGAAATCATAGTTCTAGAAGAGTTTAAGACTGATAACACATATCAATTTATGACTGAAATATATAGAACTGATTACTTGATTCAGTCAATAAATTCCCCTTGCTTTTCATAGCGCTGCTCTAAGTTTTAAGAGAGAAAGGAAGTCCTCCAAGAGTATGTTTAATCCTCCAAGGTCTTTTTCTGAAGAAACAAGTTTGATTCTTGCATCCTGACAGCACGCAGGAAACCTAGACTCAGACTATTGATACCAGACCTATATCAAAGAAAGAAAAAGCATTTCTCTCATGTCTTCTATCCACACATCACCCTTTAGCACACTTCAGTTCACAGTGAAATCTGTCTTGAATGCTCACTCCAGTTGATATGCCAAAGATCCTAGGTTAAAGTGATCCTTCAAGAGCTGTATGTACAGAGAGATTATCATTATTAGTATGATGTCTTACTGCAGAAGATTGCCTAACTAGCTTCAGTCTTTAGCATCGTGGTATTATCTCTTAATAAAATTGCCCAAGCACATCTGTCTTTCGTGTAAAGGAATTCTGCGCTCTGTTAAAAAAAACCCAGCGGGTGAGTTTGTGATCAAACAGTGCCAGACAGATGGAGAAAAATTATCACTGCTACTGATATCATATGAATCAAGCAGTTGATTTCATTTCATATATTGCCCAATCTGCCATGTTGATCTACTTATTAATTTGTTCAACTCTTACGCCCTGACCTCTTGTCTATGAGCATTTCGAATTGAGAAGTATCACTATGTATAAAAACATACAATGCTGCTGCAAGGATACGTAGTCTTGTAGACCTGAAAGAACTTCCCCAAAACAAATGTTAACAATACAGTACAAAAGCCCAGATAAGAAAGAAAGTGCTTAGAAATAATGCAGAGTTTGAAAATTTTGCAGTATTCCTACATCCTCAATCTGCCTGGAAAGTCAGATTGGCTAAAAAGGTCTCCTGTACTATGTAAATCGCATCCCACATAACAGGAAATGAAGCAACATTTAGGTCAGTTAATTAATATCCAATTTACTATTTTGAAAATGCTCATGATGTAATTAACTATTACTTATGATTTAGAGGAAATAAAATAATCAAATTATTCATTTACATGCATAATTTTCAATTAAGTGTAGAGCAAATAGATTAATCGTTCTCATAATTGGAGTGCTTCAGATGAGCATTCTGCAAGATTATTTCTGATTTTATATTCCCAGGCACACCTATTGGACTAAATGGAAATAAATGTAGAATTTACTAAATTTTTTAGTGACTGCTTTGCTGAAGAGATTTTTCTGTTGTAACAGAGTTATTGACTGATCAGTGAATCAAATCAGAATATTATAGCTTAATAATGGTCTAGGTTTCATCTGAAGTCAACTGTGACATGTTTAGTGGAAGAAGAATTAAGATACACTTCACAGAGACAGTAAGTGTGGGATTGGTCTGTGCAGCTACAAAGATCACATCTTGAACTACTGAAGAGAATTTTTGAAGACTGAGGTCAACCATCATGGGATGTGTGGAAATCTAGGATATAAGATCAGATAATACTGCTTTCAGTATTATGCTTGAATAGAAAACACTCTGACTCAAACCTCTAGGGGTGATGATTTTTTTATCTATTGATTAATTCTGCAGGTGAACAGACAGACTGACTGATGTAGTAAACAATCCAATTTTCAAGTAACTGTAAACATTGGGGATTTTTGAGGGCTTGTCAAAAGTGCACAGGGTTTTTTTCCACTGATTCTGCCCAAGGATTTAATTGAACAAACATCAAAGAAGGAAAACAAAAATAAGACCCCTTCATGAAGGGAACAGAAGACCCACTTCTTTGGGAAATCTGCCTCCCTTGAGCACAGGTTAAAAGCAAACAAAGCCAGTATTCTCTACTATTAAGATAGTATTTATATCAAGTAATGAAAAAGAATGAGCAGAATGAGCTATGTGGAACTAGAACCATGGCATGATCTCAGATACAAGAACCTTGCATGACTATATCCAAGGATTTCGGACTATTCTTTCAAAGTGATAGAATTCTGACACAAGTTTACCGTACATTATTTACTGCTTTTTTAAAATCTACAGCTCATAGTTGCTCATACTGGATCCAGTTTGATATACCTGCACTGGAAGGTGGAATTATATGTGTGTAGGAATAACTCTTATTTCAGCATGGCATTGCATGTTCAAGATTTTTAGTGGTTGCTCTATTATGAAAGAGATAATCCTCACTACTTTGAAGCCAGGAAGGTTTTCTGCTCGCTTTGTTTGGAAAGATTGAACCTTCACTAAACATCAACTATTTAAAAGCTAAGGGAGATATAACATGTTTGATACTTCTTAATGGATTGACAGAGCACTGCAATGGGCTGCCTAGTGCAGTTGTGGAGTCTCCTTCTCTGGAGGTGTTTAAAACTCACCTGGATATGTTCCTCTGTGACTTGGTCTAGGGGGTCCTGCTCTGGCAGGGGGATTGGACTAGATGATCTTTCAAGGTGCCTTCCAATCCCTAATGTTCTGTGATTCTGTGATTTTAATTTGAAATCAAATTAATCTCCTTGTTATTTTCTTCTGAAGCAGTGAATTCTTAAGTGCCATAGCTACTGTCAAGAAATTTTAAAGGAACTGTAAGCTTACTGTAAGAGGGACTTAAGATTCAGGTCTGAGAGTCTGCATACACTGCTTTTTTACACCTTTCACCTGGTTTCATTCTCTGTTCTGTTCTTGGATGGAAGTATTCTTTTCTTACAATTTTTATTCCCCTCTGTAAGTGCAAGATTGAGCCTGAAACACAGGAGGTTCACCAGCAATTCGCTAACTCCTCTCTGCTGTAAACCCCAAAATATCAGACCCTATGAATTGATTTTCTTTCATTCTGTGCTGCAGGCATAACTGTTAATGAAGTTGCCAGGTCTGTTGAGATTCTAAAGATTTATTTGTTATACGAAACGTAATGTCAAGACAGAGAGTTATTGGTTGCTTTACTCTGACAGTTTTATTCATGAAGCAGAATACTGGAACTTGCAAAAGCTTAGCTCACTCAATGCATCATTCCTGCAACTTAGTTAAAAGCTTAATGCAAACTTAAAGGAGAACAATTACCTTTAACATACAAATATTTTATAAATAAATTGCCTTTGAACACCTAAGTGAATTATTCTGTCATATATTCACACTAAGGAAAGTTGTGGGCTGACTTCCTTGCACTAGTCCTTAATCAATCCAAACCACAGCAATCAGTATTAGAAATGTCCCTTTAAATGTCCTACCCTCTTCAGTTTGTCTGTGTGTCCCCTCTCTTATTTGTATTTGAGTTCAGCTGCATCAGGGCAAATGTGGGACTCAGATTTGGATCTGTGACATAAAAATCAGATTTGAGACAACAAACCAGCTTCCTATATCTGGCAATAAATAAAAACTTTAATCTTTATTTGTACAATAGCAATACTGAGATTCATTTGATGAGAAAGGAACATCGCTGTGCCAGATCCAAATTAAGCTGTAGCTCAAAGCCAGCTGAAGCTCACATTCTCTCATGGCCCCCTGATCTTGATAAGTATTGCTATCAGGGCTGGAGGCTGGGCTGGCCATGAGACAAACGAAAGATGCCCTCTATTAGCTCTGCTTCCTCCCCAAAAAGGGAAGAGAATGAGGGAAAGATACTTATGGACTGAAAAACCACAACAGCTTTAATGAAAAAAAATGTTAATATGAAATATCTACATCACCACTGATGCAGATGCGGGGGGAATCCCAGAACAAATTCAGCAGCAGACAGCAGTGGACACAGGAGCTAGATTCAGGAATGCATAGATTGGAAATGAAGGTAGAATGTATGGAGCCCTCTTTGAATGCTGGCCATTGAAGAAGAGAGTGAAGACGCTAAAGAGAAGATGGAAAAGCCAAGAAGGACTTCCATCCTTCTTGATGGAAGGAAAAAGGGCTTCCCTTAACTTCCCTCAGCTTTATACCCAGCATGTTGTACATGGAGAGCAATACCCTGGTCACGTCCACTCCTTCCTGCAGGTGCAGCCTTTCACTTACTGCACCCCAGTTCCTGGTAGCAACTGTAAGCATCAAGCACTGTCACTCGTAGAAGCAGACATGGTCTGCGCAACTACGCCATTAACTTCGGGAAGTGCGGCTAGTTATAAGACACTGAGCTGAAAAGTAAAATCACTGAAGAGAATTAGTTCTGTTCTAACTCAGACTAGAACAATTGCACATCCCAGCAACTGACAAGCTTGGCCGTGAGCTACCAGAAGAGAGGGATTCATCATGACAGTTTAAATTAAATTTGGCCTGCTTATTGAGAGCTGTTAGTCATCAAAACGCACGCGTCCCTTCAAGTCTGCTCTCCATAGTAATTCAGAGCCACCTCACAAGTTTCAAGAACTGAAAATTCAATTATGGTTAATATGTTTTCAGGGAAGTTTGTTTTCAAATTTAGCTTTAAAACAGAAAAAAAGAGAGACAAGAAAAACCTCAAAAATTTGAAATTCAAACTTTAAGATACCAGTATGATTGACTTCTGACTATATGACATAGTTTAGAAAAACAATAATCCATTCTGGAATAAGTAGGAGGAAAATTACTGGAGCAGCGGAGAGGCTTTATGGAAACTGAAAGCTTGCACAGAATGTTTCAAAATCAAAAGCAGCACAGCTTAAAAATTCTGAGAAAACATAAATGAAAGTCCTGAAATGAATATAAATCTCCACTTCTAGGTGGCTGGTTTTACTTTTTTGTAAGATTCTGTGTAGGAAGTGAGTTGTTCACTTCTGCAAAGAAGATTTCTTTATTACAAACAGTCAGCAATTGGACTGAGTCTAGAAAGTGGAAAAAAAAAACCTTGAAGTTTTAAAAACCTACTTTGGTGACTATAACAAATATGATTTAGTAATTTCAATACAAAGCACTGTGTTATTCACTAGGTAAGGAAAAGCAAATTTGAGACCTTGAATCTTTTTTAAAAATCTGTATTTGTCAATCAAAACGTTACATCACAGAATCACAGAACATTAGGGATTGGAAGGGACCTTGAAAGATCATCTAGTCCAATCCCCCTGCCCTATAGCAGAATCCCCTAGACCAAGTCACACACAAACATATCCAGATGGGTTTTAAACGTCTTCAGAGAAGGAGACTCCACAAACCCCCTGGGCAGCCTATGCTGGTGCTCTGTCATCCTGACTGTGAAGGAGTTCCTTCTCATACTCATGTGGAACCTCCTCTGTTCCATCTTATACCCATTGCCCCTCATCCTATCACTAGATGACACTGAGCAGAGCCTGGCTCCATCCTCCTGACACCCACCCTTCACA
>JAOXOE010000694.1:9685640-9706116 GCA_028565055.1 Phoeniculus purpureus
CCCACCCTTCACATATTTATAAACATTAATGAGGTCACCCCTCAGTCTCCTTTTCTCCAAGCTAAAGAGACCCAGCTTCTTCAGCCTTTCCTCATATGGAAGGTGCTCTTCATCCTGAACATGAGAAACTTTTCATATTTGTTTGGCCTGGACTTCTAGTTTGAACTGAAGCAGGGACAACTACATTGACCAAAAAAAATGGACTTTTCTAGAATGAGTCCCTGCTGCAGCAAATTAAGTCCAGGTGCCACCACCTGATCAGAACAGACTTTTTATGTTGGTCTCTTACTCTCACAGATAACTCTATTGACACCAGCTACATAACAAATACTTACACCTTCTGAGGTCCCCAAGACAGACAAGTACTCACACCTGAAAATGTTTACCTCTGTAGAGAGAGCTGCTCTACACGCAAAAAACCCCACCTCCAACAACGTTATTGCAAGAACTCACAGAGTACCTCATGTGTACCTTTGACAAAAGTGACAGCTTTCATTAGACAACAGAAGATAAACAGGAGGTCAATAAAACACAGCAGAGTTCCACAAACCAGGGAGAAAATACACGGTCTTGTTCAAGGTCATTGACCCCGCCTGAGTTGCTGTTAAATTAAAGCTACCCTTTTCAGATGCTTAAATTATCTGTGCCATGTGGATTGGGACCATTGACAGCTGATGAGAAAATTACTTCAGTGCCATCTTGGGGGAATTCCCACACCTATTAGACCTCAGTGGAAATGAGATGTTGCTTTAAGCTCCTGCTGGGCTGTATGCCAGAGTTTGGCAGAGTGCATGATAGAAACAGAGCTCCCAGGCCAGCAGTCACTTAGGTTTGGATTTGGTGTTTGACAAGGAATGCCTAAATGAGGCAAAGAAAGGGAAAAACATGCGCCTTGCCTTGATTAGATGAATCAGAGAGTACATCCTTTCAAAGGGGATAATATTAAAGAGACAAATAGCTCCCTAGTTCCAAACAAGAGATTGTGAGCAAGTGTATATGCAAAGCTGAGTCAGTAAGGAACCCAAGGTTATCAATTCAGCAGCCACAGGTTACAAATTTTTCTCTAGTATTATTACAGATACTGATGTGTAAATGCAGCTTATATATTGGGGAATAACATCACATTTCTTTTACTTGTGGGTCATCAGCTGTCATTTTTCTTCCTTATACTGGGGTCTTGAAAACTCCTTAACACTGGCAGTCCACTTCTTCATAAATAATGCTGCACTCCTGTAGCATTACTTATGCTGGGTTGGGTTTTCCAGGCAGTAGTTGAACACAACAGAGCAGAACAGCTTTTCTCAGTTGTCACACAAGAGGTAGGGAAAGCGTAACTTTATTCTATCACAGTATGAAGAGAAATACAAGAATAATGTATCTCCTGAAGCTTTGCAACAGAACTTCCTTTAAGAAACATTGCAAGATAATCTGAACTCTCATGTCACTGCTAGCTGGCACAGATCGTACTGCAGCTAGAAAATTCTTCATCTAAAGCCCTACTTGTTTTAAACCTCTGTGATTTGGACTCAGCACTTACGTGTCAGGTTGCTAAGCATTCATACTGGTTTTTTCCCTGAACATTCTGGGTACAGTTTAAAATTATCCATAATTAAAACAGGGAATCTCCTAGTCTTACCAGGTTGTCTTATCAGGTTGTTCTGCTTGTTAACACTTTTGTCTTGACAAGACTGGTGGGGCTTTTGGAAAGGAAATTCACAAGGTTTTCCTAAAGTCCCTTGAATGATCTTCCCCTTTCTTCATCTCCTTTGCACATCCTACTGGCTAAGTAGGTTTTCCAAGGTGCCTTACCTACTTTTATTCATATCCCTTAACAATCCTTGCACAGAGGCCTCTGATCTCTACCATTAATTCTAGTAGTGACCTAAAAACTGTTGAAAAGTAACAACTCCTTTATCAATCTACTTTGCACACTGCCAGCAAAACCTGCATTATGTATTCCACAGGACTGCAATTGTCACAGAATGCACAAACACTATTTTCTTGTGCTTCAGAAGCTATCGGCGAAACTCTTGGCAACAGATCTCAACTCATAAATACAAACTTGCTTTGAGTGGTGTCAGTCACATAGTTCTGACAAGACACCTCAAACCACTCACCCAAAGTTTACTACATTACTTGTTGGAGCAATAGTAAGAACTGTAATAATAATCAGTGTATTTATAGGCTTGTTTTACATAGTTTTCATCTAGGCAGAGCTACATAGCATATCTCAGAGTTTGCCAGTAAGACTGGGCTTACTTCTATTTTTCAGGTAAGTGCATTAAAGGTTTACGTTTCTTTGTTACTTTTGCTTTAAATTTATCTTTTATTAAAAGCTACAAGAAGAAAGCAGTGGAAAAACACTACAAAGGCGGTGCATACTCTTGGGTCATGGAGTCTCAGCTATCACCTAACTGTGGATTTTAGAATGACTAACAATGATATGCCAGGAAAATAACATGTCATTTCCCCTCTCAGCCAACTCTGGGCAAGTGGAAATGCAAAAAAAAAACAAACAAAACAAAAACCAAAAAAAAAAAAAAAATCAAGGTAATTTGTTTTCACTTGGCAGTAGGAACTAAAAGTACATCAGTGTTCCTGCCATCAGCATTGTCTTGGATTCCCCCACTGTGATGTTTCTGCCAGATCGAAGGAGACACTTGCAGAGCTACAGACAGTCAGGCTCAGAGACTAAATAGGCATTGTTCGTACTTCTAGCAAGCATCAGCACTTTGTATTTGATCTCAGACTTAGAAAAGGGATGAAGACTGAAGAAATTACACCTCTTCCCAAACGTTGCAGCTGACATTCATCAAAACACTATGTGTTTTTCCCATTGGACAACTCTAAATACACATGGATAACATCTTCTTGTACAATATTTTTGTTGTCAAAAGCCACCGTGATAATGGTAATTGTATAACTGATATCCCCCACACCAAGAACGTTCACACATCCCTCCAATTCAAGGAAGATAATTTCTGCCTTTAAGATTTCTGTCATCAAGTGTAAGGGATGTAGGCAGTATAAAACAGAAAAGAGATGTTAAATAGTTCTGCTCTGTCATAATGGTCCACCCCGTGTCTATATATACATCAATCATCTGCTCATCCCATGTGTCCGTGGCCAGTCAGGTTCCCAAAAATTGCAATCTATGTTCATACTTCAGTGCAGACCACATTAAGGACTGTAATGAAGTGGTTCAAATTTCCAGAGTCCTAGGCACTCTTTCCATTCAAGATGAACTGCTCTGCTGGCAGGTCTTTATTATCTGGCATACAAATTCAGATTTTGTCAACTTTTCCACAAAACTGAAAGTTTCTTTCATGGTTAAAGAAGGTAAATCTGATCCATCTGCTTATGACTTAACACCCTAACACTGGCTTATTAATTTCTTCATGAAGTGTTAAAAAATACATATTTTCTGCTTGCAAGAAACAAATACTGGGGCTTTTCACTTCCTTTCTTTCAGTAGTCTGCCCTATACATACACAGATTTCTAAACAGTACTTATGTTGTTTGGAGGCTGTAACTTTGAATACTTTTTTAATTGCACCACAAATTAAACTAAGTCTCCACACTATTACAATATATATATGTATCTGAATCAAACTGTCAGAAAGTGGAAAAATCCACCCACAAGATCTTCAAGACTGGCTAGACATAAAAAAAAACTTCATCTGTTGTCAAGCACTGCTCTAGTTGCTTAAGACTGATGAAACAGAAAAGAAATTAATCTCTGCAGACAGCAGAGAATAAGCGAATAACCGTTTGCTTTGTTCATATTCCCCTTCTTTGTATTTTCCAAATACTCCTGTGAAAAGGCTTTCCTAGCACAAGTCTGCAAAGATTTACTATTGTATGCTCAAATTGCAAATGAGCAATTTCACACTCATATATGCAGTTCACATTGCTTTCAGTTATAAGTCACTTGAAGAGAGGACAGGAAAGGTACCACATGCTTTCTTTAAATTAAAATTCAGTATTGAGCATTGTAATTGTGATTTGTGAAAGACTAAGAATTGCTGACTTTGAAAGACAAATTGGAATGTCTACAAATAATTGAGTAATGTATAAACTGGAGAACAGTGGATTGATGAGAATAAGACAAATGGATACACCTCAAAAGCATAATTACAACTATGATTTTGAGTGAGATAGCTAAAACTCTGGTTCCTTTACTTTGCATTATGTCTAACATTTACCAATGAGCAAACTGTCTAGGTCAGACACACTCAGCCCGATAGCATTGAAAACCTACTTTCACTTTCTTGCAAAGGAGGATGTGTGTCTCCTGAAGGTTGTGTGTTTGGAGAACCTTGTCTCCTTCTCCTCCAGGACACTAAATAAGACAAAAGACTTACTTTGAGAACCCACAACTCGGTTGCATATCAACCAAAAACTAGAAATAAATCACAACCAGACGTACTGTATTTTAACACTGACCATAGTCCCCAATTATTTAACCTAAAGCATTCACAGAGACTCTTGCCAGTCTAATTTGCTTTAGAAATTCTTCCCTATGCTCTAAAACTTCCAAACAAAACAAAATGCCAACAAGACATCAAAAGCACAAGTTCAAGAGAGTATGTGGTTAAATTACTATTAAAAATATTACTGCTTATGATAAGCGATCTCCCTACAGAGTGCATGTGCAGATCCATCAAGAACCATCACTCTCAAAGCTTAGCCAAGCAAAAAATCTGACTTCCATATGCTTAAAATGTTCAAGTAAAAGGAGAAAGATTAGTATAATTGAAAGCATCTCCAGATCAAAGCAAGGGAAGAAGAAAAGTGGTTTCTTAAAGAATCCCTGTATGGAACCCACCATGCTTAGGCATCTTTTGTGCAGCTGTTCAGGAACACAGTGTACATCTGTATGGCAGTTACTGGAAGGAGTCATGGACAATGTAGAGCAGAAGGAAATGGCTCATAGACCCCAAAAGCAGTTCTGACCTTAGACACACTTAATTACAGGCTGTGTTGGAAAGTTGTTGTAGTGAATCTGCAAAAAACTGCATGTTTGAGTGTGTGCGCATGCCCATGCAAATAAAGCTTCCTCCTTGATTCATCACTGGTACATACAAATTCTTCTCTCCATATATCTGCTGAGTGCTATCAATACAGGCTCAGACAGTCATGAGTTCTCATATCTAACATTTTTAGCCTGTTTCCCCTTGAGCACTAGCGTTGGATTTTTCATGTTACTGTGTGTGTTCCCAAAGAGCCAAATTTTGAGATACTTTAATCAGAAAACACATATGCAATAATCTGTTAGAGACAAGCATTTATGACTGAGAGACTGTTTTGACCCCAGAAGAGTGATTGAGAAACAGATAAATCAATAAAAAAGCAAGCAAGAGAGAATTTATTGTTTTGAGGTAAATATCATTTCTCTAGAGATTTAACGCTTGATAGGGTCTGGAACCTTGGCTTATGCTACAGAAATGGTCCTATGATTCTATGAAAGGAATAGATCCGATGAAGCAGAGTCATGCTTAGTGAACATGAGGCCTCTCCAAGTAGAAATCTAGGAGTCTGCAAGAGACTGCAGCATTCCCACATGTTAAAGGTAATTCACTTTGATCCTCTTTATATGGCTGACACATTGACATGGAACATTTTTCTCTATAAAAAGATTTTGGCTCCTATTTGTGACCAGTGTCAGAGATGATTCTCATATCACTTGGAAGAAAGCAATCAGGGAAAGGAAGGCAGCCTGTGAGAACTGCCTATCATTAATAATGTGGTGTATCACCAGGTGTTGTCACTGAATGTCACTGACATTCCCTGAAGAAGCCTTGCTAGCTGACACAAGCACAGGTGAGGTTCATAATAATGTCCTCTGTAAGTCTTCCCCACTCAGCTTCCCAATTCTGCTTCTGCTTCCACAGAGCCAAGCCTTTTGATAGACCTCAAAAGTGTCACAGAAAAAGGCTCTCATCTTTCATATTTTGAATATGACTTTTTTCCATGCTTTCTGTGACAGACCAAACTACCCCCATCTAATTTATTTGTCTTCTTTTACTTGTTTTATGTCTAACTGCCCTTACAGAGTATATTATAATGGAATTTGGGTTGTAAAAGTCTTAAATACATGGACCGCAAGCAAAAGGAGACTGGAGCCCTAAACATATCTGAGCTGAAATTCAGTACAGAGTGCAAGGATGAAAGACAGAAAATTCCTATCATTCCCCCTTCAACTCAGTCTTCCTTCTTCCCCAATCCACTTGTGTCCATTTCTGTACTATAAAGTCATACTTGTTCATCTTCATCTACACTAGTGATGTTTTCCTTCTGTATAGGAAAAGAGGTGATTAACTATGAATCCTGTTCCAGGCTGGCAGTTTACATATCTTAAACATCCATTCACATAAACCCTACATTCCTCAGTGTGCACACTACTTTTATTTTTGAATCTTTGTAGGAGATATCAAATAGCCCAAATTTCTTCTGTCACACCTTTTAATACTATTTACAAGCATTCAGATATCCTGTAAGAACTGGGTAAGAAATAAAGTTTAAAAAACTAGTTTGTATTTTAACATGATCTCAAAAATATATCTTTATACTTCCTGTGTTATTCAAATAAGAAAAGCTGAGTTCTTAGGTCCTTTACAAATTTATCAGGTACCTGTCAGATAACCCTAATTCTATAACTAACAATTGAAGCACCAGCAGAACTGTCATGAAGCCTAATAGACTTCTTGAACTAAACCCCTGATATGTAGGAAAGCTAAAGATGAAAGCCTGAAGCAAGGCCTGGATTTCTTTTTACGAGTACAAAATGACATGTCTACTGATATGACACTAGGCATCATTCACTTCATAAACAAACCATTAATATCACATCCGTATGTACATGCCAGACCAAATCCCAACAAGGTCCTTAAGGAGAACTGTGGATACAAATAAAAATTCCCATAAATGAAGCTCACTCAGCATTTTCTTAATTCATACCAGGTTATCAGAACACTCTGAAATTTAAATGCTTTAATCACAGGCTGCACTGCAGTTCTCTAATTAGCAAGCGCTCACGGAACGTGCCGCTCCGCAGTAGGACACAACCTACAATGACTCACATTATGAGTGGGAAGGTAACAGACACATTTAATAGCATGAATTAACTTGATGGTAATGAGGAAGCCTCTCTCTCAGTGATATCATAAATTAAATTATCTGCTACCTCACTAGAGAGGAGCAATAAATAAGAAAGCTACACAATTGCTTACAAATAGAGCAACACAAGATCAGCGTAAAGATGCCTGTCTTGGAATCTCTATGGCACATCAACATTCACTCCTTTAATTCAGATACCATTTGTTTGTAGACAAACTGGATCTTCAGCATTATCTTAATTAAGTTTTTAAAATTTAATTTCCTTTTCAAAGGAGAGTATCTCAGGTCCTACACACCCTGCCTTCATTAACAATGCAGCAGCTTCAGCAGAGTATTTTCAAGATAAACAGAAAACAACAAGAAAAAGAGCTCTCATAACCTTTTTGACCTCATGAAGGGATAGAGCAACAATGGCCAACACAAGCGTCCTGACAGTCACTCTACCAACACAGTAGGCTTCCCAAAGGAAAATGGTCACTAAGCAATTAAGATGCAAACCACGTTTTAAAGCCATACAAATGTTAAAAACTGCAAATACTTGCATCAAGAGTTCTTTTCAAGTTTTCCGGGATTTGTCATTTTAAGTTTGAGCTGAACCTAGACCTTGACTTTTTTGGCTTTGAAAACAATTGAAGAAACTAGAGAATTATGTGAAATTAGTTAAAATATTATGTGAAATCAGTTAAAATACAACAGGGCTTTCAATTGTTGTAGCTCCTTCAAAGAGATTCCAAGACCACTCTTGGCAATTCAGAAATTAATCACATTAACTGCAGATGCCCTTACTTGGCACTTGCTAGAACTGCAAATTCAAAAAGATCCAAGATGTGATCCAAATAGGTAAAATACGATGAATTTTTTAAAACTTTCATAAAGTACAATGAATCCTTGGCGTCAACCAAAGCTGTAAATTACAGAAATGTTAGTCTATTTTTCTCTTCATAGCTTCTGTGTGATATTGGACCTTCTACTTCAATGCAGAAGGTATAGTATCCCATGAGTCATGCCTGAGAGATAAAGATGAACCAGCAGTAACTGAGCTTAAGATTTCACAGGTCACACGATACAATACTTATATCCTTTGAAGAGTTGCACAAAATGGTTTGTGTCTATCATGTGCTGGTGTTTTAGTTTATATACTAAACATATTATGGATTCTCTTGCAGTTAACAAGTTACTGTAATGTATTGAATTATGAGAATGTAAAGTTATTATACTTGTGAGTACAAGACTGTACAGCAATCTGTTGGCAAGTAAATAATACATACTGCTAGGGATCTGCAAATCCTCTATTAATACAAGAGATGTTAGAATAGAGATACAAAATAATGCAGGTATGAGCAGTACGTCAATCACGGCATGAATTCAAATACTGCATTCTCTAGTAAAAGTATCTAATATTTATGAAGATTATACACAGAAAACAAGAGATAAAAAACAAAGATGTATTTAGACAAAGTATTTGGTATAACAAAAGAAGTTACAAATCCAGATAATTCTGGAAGTCACTTTAAATTCAAGAACAAGTGCTTGTCACTTTGGAGTATACACAAGGACATGCACAGCGCAGCACACAATAAAATACACTACGACGGTCCTACACCAGTATGTTTATAAAGACAGTAGTCTGTCAATTAGTAATTTAAATAATTCAATTTTCAACACCATTTGCTGAAAGTAATTTTCCTGTGCTTGTTTTCACTAAAGGTGGAAATAACTATTTATTCATGCTCTTAACCAGAGGAGCATCAATCTGTGATCCCATTTTGATCTCATCAAAATTCCTCCACTGTTTTGTGCAACTAGAGAACTGTAGCTCCTTCTTATTTCTACTAGATTTGGTTTCAAATATATTTCTAAGTGTGATATAGACAACTGAATCACAAGTTCTAAAGTTATTGGGGGTTTGTGAATTATGAAACTGTCAGTGCTGGCAGTTATTTGCCAGAATACTGGAATAAAATTTGGGGTTTTCATATCATGTAGAAGATGCCCTTCATAGACTGCAACATCTGACTAGGAAGGTGAGTATTCTAACTCAGCCATTTAAGAAATAGTTTAACAATCCAAATAGCAGGGAATAAGGGGATTCAAAGTGAACCTAAAAATCCTTCTTTTGAAGTACTCTGTCACATCAAGAAATGAATGCCTCAAGTAGGAGATGTCAAGGGTGCAGCCATCATGTGAAATACTACATTTCATTCTAAAAGATAAAGGTGGAGGAAAAGTACTTTGTAAAAAAAAAAAAAAGGTTGAGAAAACAAGGAAACAAGGTTAAGATTCAATCAGTTCAAAAATTATTAACATAAATCCCTTTCTCTCCTTCAAGCTGTAGTCAAGCTGCCCTGTAATATTAATTTTAAGAACTTCAGATACAAATAGGCCTCTCCAATAGTTAAGAACAACTAGGAAAAAGCCAATAAACAAGATGCCTAGAAAAAAGTTGTGATGGAAGGAAGTCTTACCACCTGATTTCATAGACCTCTTCATCTATTGCAATTCAGGTTCAATATTAAAACACAATCTATGTCACCCTTTTTTTTTTTATATAGTAGATTTAGCCAAGAAAGAAATAACCACTCTGGTTATGTGAATAAACAAATTGTTGAGACTCATTTTTACCTTTAATTAGACTAAGAAACCTAGGAACACAAATGTCCTCTTGCATAAGATGAGACCCAATTGTGTGAGCACAATGGAAGCGACGCTGTCCAGCGTTAAATCCTCATGCGTATAAACTTTAGCCAGATAACATGGAAAGCATTAGTTCTACTCCTTTTGGTACTTCTTTAGCAAATAACTGAGGTCTGTCTTGTGTGATGACAGGTCCTCATCAAACAGGGAACCAAAGATCTGTAAGACTGAGATTGAAGGCTAAGAAGTAATTTGCCACTCTAGCCATAGAGCAAAACCTTACTTGCCAGTCCGCAGTATATTGAGATAATAAAGAAAGACGGGTATATTTTAGACTTTCTTGTAAGCACAAAGTATGTGATTAGCATACCTAATATCTTTAATGAATTCTGCTGCAGCCCTGTCAATTCTAACCTGCAATTATAATTCCTATTTTCAAGCACAACACTCTCATGGCTGTTTCCCAACCTAGTGTCACTCCTAGACCTATATGGGCAGTAAGCTCATAGGTAAAACATCAAGATTATGCCTTGCTCTGCTCAGCAAGGCAAGCAAAATACATACAGACTTATGAGATTCTCTTATGCAAAGGTATGGCATCAATTTTGCAGCTTTTAGTTTTAAGTGTAATCTTATTCCACTCATTTAATCTGACAAAGCAAAGCAAACGTATGCTGATTATCTATCATCATGTGCCTATTTGTGGAAGCAAAGGCAGGCCATAGAATACAAATGTAATTTCCTCCATAGCTACTCACCTCCTCCTCCTCCCCCTATCTACACACATGCAATTTACAGCCATTACTGTTTACTTCCCCCAAAAATGATCTCATCGGGCAAAACGTCCTTGACCTTGGTGATTTGCTGTTACTCAATCACAGGTTAGTAAGATGAGTTCACAACAGTACTATTTCTTTCAAAGAAATAGTTATAATTTGCCAAAACCCTTTAACAGTCACACAGTTAAACAAGTACTGTGTCTATAGCTTCCTTTTAAATTCTCAGGCAAACCAACCAAATACAAAACCCTGCTGCTACACTGAAGAACAGTTAAGTATAGGACAAGAGCACAGCAATTGTTCTTTCAAGGCTGAACGCAGTCCCCTCATGTGCATTGATTGCTTCAGTTTGATACAAGAGACTCTGCAAAACCAAGAAAATCATGCAAACTAGCTATAACACAGAGGTTTTTACCTAATAGATTTATTCTATTTAAAGTGGAAAGGACCATGACTATGAGAATGCGTGCACATCTGTTAGTGTCCACATCTATTATTGGTAATTTCAAGGGTCTACAGCACAAATCCTATGAGAAGCAGCTGAGGGAGCTGGGATAATTTAGTCTGAAGAAAAGGAGGCTAAGGGGAGACCTTATTGGTGTCTGCAACTATCTGAAAGGAGGCTGGTCCTATGACCAACTACTTGTGAGAAGAGACCAATGTCCACCTCTCTACAGCCTACTTTCAGGTAGTTGTAGACAGCAATAAGGTCTCCCCTCAGCCTCCTTTTCTACAGACCAAACAGCCCCAGCTCCCTCAGGTGCTCTTCATAAGGCAGGTTCTCCAGACCCTTTGTCAACCTTCTTTGAATCCACTCCAAAAACTGTGAAGGTATTAAAACAATGTCAGAAAATTAACACCCTTGTGTTACAGCTTACCCTCAGACAGACGGTGACTGTAATAACTTCATACCATGCTGCAGGAGGGCCAAAATTGTTGATTTGGAAGCTGAACTTATTTCCAGCCCCTCACTCTCAAGCTTTTAGCATTGCACTGAGGAGTTGTGACCCAAGTGCTGGACTTGGCACTTGGCTCATCCAATTGGCCTCGACTCGTCAATTCAGCATGTCCAGATCTCTCTGTACAGCTTCTCTACTCCCAAGCATATCAACTCACGTGTCCAGCTTAGTGCTGTCTGCAAACGTAATGAGGCTGCGCTCAATCTCCTTGATCAAATGATCAATAAAGATCTTAATACAAGAGTGGCCCCAATACTGAGCTCTGGAGAATACCACTTGTGGCTGGTTGTCAACTGGATTTAACTCACCATGACCCTTTAAGTCCAGCTGTCCTGTCAGTATTTAACCCAGTAGAGTGCAGAGTGTCCAAGCCATAAGGAGACAGTTTTTTCAGAAGACACTAAGGGAAATGTTGTCAAAAGCTTTACTGAAATCCAGGAAGACAATATCCGCAGGCTTTTTCCTCATCTTAAAAGTGTCCTCCAACCAAAGAGATTCTGTGATTTTGTGAACCTATGCACTCATGATTGTTGACTATGAAGTCAGATTTTCTAACATAAATAGTACAGGTCAAGCAGATTGATTTTAAGACACCTTCTAATATTTTTATGAAAAATACTTTTTTAATAGTTTTTGAATCACGGACACACGGTTATAACAAACCTTTGCAATGTAGTTTGTTGCCACAAGGAACAAGTATTATGAAATCTTGTCAAACTACTTGTCTGCAACATAAACAGTATATTTTAGTATTACATCTTAAATGGCCTTCTTTACAAGACTCCCTACAGCCTTCAGAATTTTGCTTTCATAACTCAAATACAAGCTAAATTCAAGACTAATCCTTGATGCTTTCCCAGGTTACAACACAGAAAGCCATGCTCCCCTCGAGTTCGCAGCGGCTGACTGAAGGATTTCTTACCAAGTCAATTAACAATATAAATTTCGCTCGAGATAAATGTATTTAGGTGCATGGTGAGATCATTAACCTTATTATGCCATCCTGTCTTATTTTCAAGCTTCCCACTAATTTGTTCCTAATAGATACAGGTGCCAGAATTATTGTCTACAAAGGCTCTTCCCTATCATGGAAATAATTTGTACCTCTGTCAGTAATCACTCATGTTACTAAGGTGCCTCTTATACTAATATGTGGAAGACATTACAAATATTTTGCTCCTCCATGGAGGAACCTGTGTGGGGTTCTGGTCATGTGTTTCTGTCTGTATGCTTGCAGCTAGCCCAGCCAAGCTGGCTCACTTCAGAGCCCTTTAGTTCTGCATTTTGCAAAACTGAAGTTCAGCTACAGGTCTCATGGCATCCTCTAGAGGAAATCTTCTCTCTTCCACTCTAACTTGCCAGCACTGTTTAAACACAGAACTTACACTCAGTGTTTGCAGACGTGCCTGAAGGGACCTTATACCTGGTGGCATTAAGCTAAAGGGAGATTGATGAGGATATCGACCTTGAATGTTATAGCTTTGAGAGCCAGCAGAGAAAGTACACAATTGAAGCACTCAGACTGGTCTTTCCAAAGGCAGTGCAAAACAGTATTTTGCAGAGATCCACTATTCAAGGCCATTTTCCTTGGTCAGAAGATGAAGTTTCCGAAACTACTCTCATATCTAAGGCACTGTCCTGAAGTAGCACCTTATTGCTCTTTGTCCTCAATGCACAATTCAATACCAGCTCATTAAGACTGGACACTTAACGTGGCCTTGTGACTCACTACAACCCACTTAAATTAATTTGTTATTTTCATGTCCTTGATGATTTTGATACAAGCAGACAGCATTCTCTGGATACATTTGTTTCCTCAAGTCTTGGCACATACGTCTGTTAGCTACTTCTTTGTATTATTAATGAGTCACAACACCTTGAGGTGAATCTTGATTAGCGTGTTAATTAGGAAATTCCTAGCAGGCACTTTGGGTGACACACCATACTCCCAAACACCAACAATAAAACATGTTCAGATTAAGAAATCAGGTTGAATTATAAATAAGGACACACTGGAAATTCTTGTCAAACAAATCCTCTCTCTATTCCCCAATTCTGTAGTGTAAACCCTTAAAAATCAAATGCTCACATGAAACCAGCCAGACACACACAAATAGCCTTCTTCGATTGTGTTGGTGTTTCTCAGTACAGTGTACATGCAAACATAGAAACAGGACTGAGAGCTGTAGTGGGCAAGACTAGACCCCTGCTCTGACACTATCTTTTCCTAGCTGAGAGCTGATGCAACCTGCAGCTAGTAAAAAGCTACAGAAATATTTCCAGTGCTTATTGCAGGCTCTGAGTAATGCTCAAAAGGTCAGCTTATGAAATGCAGTTGGCTCTTCTGCTGTGCAAGAAGGCTATTTAAGTCTATCCCATACACCTTTCCTCGTATCTCACTGCACCACACCAGTAACATACCTGACAGGAAAAAGCTACCAGGAAGAAACCAGTACAAAGCACTGGTTTACATGAGCAAGGTGATTAGATACGACCTCCTTCTCTCACACAACTATTTCTCTACACTCCTTTCTCTTTCAAAACAAATACAGGGCCAAAATTTAATCCAGACCTACAAGTACTGTTTAGCCTTAAAATAATTCTGCCTTTACTATACCTGACATTGCTGTGATGGAGCTAAAGTTCATTTAGCACATATCCAGCACACAAGGAATAGTAATGAAACACAGCTATAATAAGAATTAGTCTTATTAGTCCAACTGAGTGGAGAGTGGTTTAATTGTTCATGGGTACGTAAGGAAGGTTTCAATATGATTGTTTTAGTAGGGACAAACACTCAGTGTCTCAGCTTTCTCAATTTCTTACAGAGTACTGCTTAGTATATTCAATGGGGTTGAACAAAGTACTACGATCTTTGCAGATAACCACGTAGTAAAATCCAGGGAGTCTGCATGACACTATCCCAAGAGCCTACCTTAATCCATGGTGGAAAGTTGCTAACCCTAGAAAGAATGCCATGTTTGTCAATGGTGTATTGCCAAAATATTTAATGACCTAGGTCTGGGAGTTGTTTACATAACACACTGGTCTTTGAACTGTGCCATTTCCACTCCAAAGATGATGCTGCTGTCTGAATTTGGGCAGGCTTCTCCACGTGAGAGATTGGGGAGTTACTACGGCAAATTGCAATAAAGCAGGTTGGAATGCCAAGCTGAATTTGTGGCTCTGTGAAACACATACAAATAGTTTAGAGATTTCTGTTTCCAGCTTCTTGTTACTTTTTGTCTGGTCTTTCTTCAGAAAGGATCACATATCACCAAGCTGGACATGGCAGGCATCTTTCCATTAGAACATGACGAAAGGAGAGAGGGAACATTGAAACCTCAGAGGTCAGCAGAGAAAAGGTTTTGCCTGCAATTCATTGTTTGCTGAAATAGAGTTTTTCCTCTGTTCATGGCCCATAGGAATTGGTGCACCAGAAATTGTAGACTGGCTTGGAGGCACATGGAGTAGGGAACCAGACCTTAAAGAACCCATTGGTGCTAAAGAACATATGCATGGACTGAAAGAGCATCATTTCCACAAGGAATAGAACTGCTAGAGGTTTCTAGTCCCTGAAGGGATGGAGATAGCTGCTTGGCCCAGTATGTAAGCATGTGTGATTTATCTCCATACAATCCAATCTCAGACCTGATCAACCTATGACATTGATGGTGAGCCAACTGGGAGCTGGGGTAAACCATTGACAGATGGCAATACCTGATAGCTGGCAACTGTACAAATATTGCTAAAAATCTAAGTTTACTAACCAGATCTCCAGGACATCACATACTACCACTTCTCAGTTGAAGATTAATCTTATTTTTCCTAAGCCATCTGGAGTACAGACAGTTCCTGTAAATCACTGGTCCTTCTTTATCTCCATCCCCATTCACAAGAGAGAGTTTGCATGGACAGCTTTGACTAGACAGATAATGTTTCAGAGGCTAACATTAATCAAGCTTCTACCCTTGGAGTGCCATAATCTAGCTGGCTTTAGAAGAGAAGGTATTAAATAAATTAAACCTGAGGTCTACTCATAGTTCAGAACCATGATTTTCACCACCTCCTTTTTGATGGCTTTTACTAAACCTGTTATGGATCATATGGACATGTTAACTGTGTTAGCTTTTAACTCACTATTGTACCAGACAGAAGCACTTTCAGATCTACAAATCTATTGCAGGAAAATGCTGCCTCAAAAGGGTTTTCTTTGTTGATGATCAGGCAATGATTTATTCTAGAGGCAGTAAGTTATTTGACACAAAGATAAGGGGATGCACAAAAACACAGAAGATTTGTGTCCAGACAAGTGAGGTTATTAAAAAGCAAGGGTAGAAATATTAATTTTTAAGTCTGAAAGTTTAAGATGGGAATTGGAGGAACTACTGCTTCTGTCACCAGTAAGACTTTTCATAAATTTAGACTTTTCTTGTTGGAATTTGAGAAGGCTGAGAAGGTCACATTCTGGAGGGTTATTCATAAGACTGGAGACTTGATACTTTGATAGGAAAACAAAAAGCATCACTAAGAGAGGCACAATAGAAGGAAAAAAAAGAAGGGAGGTATTTCACACTAGTTACAGCCAAGTTGAGAGAAAACAAAGACTATGAAGTAGTAAAAAACCAAAAATTCCAAAACATAAGTTCTGTGATAGATTCTTTAGCAAGAGTGAGCTCTTTAGAAAAGTAAGGGTGAAATGATGGAAAACGTCATCCTGGATTCTACTGCATAGTTCTCAGCATCACAGAAAGATGTTACCACAAACCAAAAGCAGGTCATTCAAATAAATCAATGGAAGAACTGCATTTAAAAATATGTGGTACTACGGCTCATTATGCATAGGAGTGATATCCCTTACATAGACGTGACAAGGTATTATCTGAAGAGACAAAGTTTATTGAAAGTTTGCAGGCCTGAAGAAAAAAATCCAAATAAAAATGCAACCATTCAATTTCTATCAGATTAAGAGAAAGGAAATTGATTTATAAGTGTATCTAAATTAGTCATTTTTCTCTTTGAAATCAAGAACTAATTAATTCTTGAAGTAAAACATTTATTACGCAGGATTTATGAAACAGTACCGCTGGGCAGGTTCGTTTAACAAATACCTATACATTTTTATTTTAGAATAATGACAAATGTAGTGAATACTTGAGATGGACCTGTTCTTTGTACTAAAGGTATTCACATTTACTGTTTGTCTGTAGTTATTTCTAAAGTAAGAAAAAATAAAACTGTGGAAATACAAGACATCAATATTATTGACTTTTAAGCAGAAAAGTATTTACTTACTGCTTCTGAGCCTTATCCCATGTGAAAAACATAGTGCTTTAATGCAGATGCAAAAGAAAAGCATGTTTTGTAGAGGTAAAAGCTGTAAAATGTATGTGGCATTCCTACATATTCATTGAAAAGTAGCTCCAGGGGTTATAGATATTCCTAGAATTTAGGCATTGGGCATGTGGGCTGGTACAAATTTGAAATAAAATTGCATAATTTGGAATCCTAACTAATTTTAAAATACAGCACTAATATCAGCACTGAGAATATTCTTTCTGTCCTCAGTTCCAAGCACTTCACAAAAAAAAAAAAAAGTTGTTCCTCCCCAGCAGCTCCAGTTTTTCTTTATTTTAGCTCAAGAGGAAGAATAAAACAAACAACAACAAAAGAACAGACACTTGCTCCTCTAATTTCAAAGCTCAACAAACCTGCATGATAAAATGAGAGATACAGGTTTTGCCCTTAAAGTGCCTTAGAGGTCTCTTGATCTCAGATCTCCGTTTAAAACGTGGGTAATAGGAAGAGTACTTTAGTCAGTTCACTAATTTCTTGCCTTTCATAAGCTTGATGGGAAACTCTGGGAAAAAAGGCAGGTGGAATAATGGTTTTTCTTGAGGTCACAGGAAAAGACTGGAACCTAAATTCTTACCTAGGCTACTCATTTATGTGTTACAATCCTTAACAAAGTGTTTCTTTCACATACTCTTTGTAAGAGCAGCCTGTTAGTGCCAAACTGTAATGGCATCAAATTAGGCTACGTCAGCGTTCACGCCCCGAAGCCAAGTATTTCTGTATTAAAGCAAAAAACTGCATGCAGAATGAATTGTGCAGTCCCACTGCATGTTGGTAATCATGCTTTCATATGTTCTTTGTACTGTTACTAAGGACAGAAAGACAAGATAAGTCCTTCATACATATGATCCAGAATCACAAAGCATTTAGGAGATTACTTCCCTGTCAATGGGATGCAGGCTTTTAACACATCTGTGAATGCAAAACAGCTAAGTAAGGAGACAGTCTAGCAATTAGTTTGATTTTCCAGAAAACATACTACTCTGTATATTGCAAAAGCTTCATGGTTCTAATCAAAACCCTACTAAATAAAAGTAGAAAATCTCAGAGTGGCTTCAGTAGGCTTTGGTAAAGGGTAGCAGTGCCTCCAGACTGATGCCCCATAGAGAGTGTAGTGGATTATCAAGTAGTTTAGTAACACAGAAATACGCAGACGACAACTCTCCATCACCCACTCAGAGTGGGAACTGTTATTCCTTACATTTTAAGAACCTTAAATACAGTCTCACCAACCAGGTTAATAAATACTACGCATGTCATTCTTAGAACATATAAATCAAATAATTAGAGTAACACTTTACATATACAGTAGCACAGAGCTACAGCACGGTTAGACCCAGAATCCTTGTTAGTTTTTAATTAGTAGAGGGAGAAGGGAAAAATCCTGATTCCTTGACTGCATTAGATTGTGCTTAAAGATGGCCACAACACACGTTTATCAAATTAGATTTTAATTTACTGATGCTAACCTGCAGTTAGTTGACCATACCCAAATTAGAATGTGATGCAAATAGGCTGGACTTGATGATCTTGGAGGTCTTTTCCAACCTCAATAACTCTGTGATTCTGTGAACTGTCTGAAGGAAAAGCTCACTAAAAAACGTGGAGTCTGTATTAAGCAATGCAGATTTACTTGTAAGTTTAAGAAGGTCCTTGTTTTAACCAAAATGTGCCCAATGCTTAGACAACCTTGCTGAAATTCTGTGATAAATACTCTTAATTATCACTGTAGCCAGTACTACATAATCCTATGTAGTGAAATACTGCTAATGCCCTTGGCTCTGTTCTGCACATACTTACAAACTTATCCTCTATGGTGGTGCAGACTAACTACAAAAGCCTGGTGAAGTTTTCTTCCTTGTTGGTGTATGTTCTTTCTTCTGTTCTCTATAATTACTGTCCCTCTAGTATACACTTCAATACACTAGAGACTAGAACAGGAAACATTAAATATTTAATACTAAACCTTCAAGGTGAGTACATAGACATGGATATACATAAATCCCCTAGTTATTAAAAACCTATACCTACTGTGTTATTTTAGACTAAGCACCCCACAGAAGAACTCATTTCTTTGGAAGGCTCCAGGAAGCATAAACCAAAAAAACCTCATGAAGCAAACACTAGAATCACTTTCCAATTTCAACCTTACCCAGGGCAGACAGAAAATCATACTTCCCATGTGGGGGTTTCTTGCCTGTCCTTGAAAGGCAGTGCAGAACTCTAGCAATCTTCACTCAACATTTGTGTCTCAGGATACCATATGCTACTAACACTGATTACGAAGTCCCCTGACTACACAAAATCTATGCCAAGGTTGACACAAAACCAGCTGCCAATTCAGAGCCAAAAAGCATGCATTTGAAGCCCTGATGTGTGCTCTGCCCAGCAGATAGTGAATGAACAGCTATTAATTACAGTCCATATTTATGCCTGTGTTGTTCTCAGTTGGAACACAATTCAGTGCATTTCTCTTTGCACAGAACACAACAGTTTTCAATAGACTAGAGGTTAATGTGAAGCAGGAAAACGTAGTTTACTTCACACTCTCCTCCTCCTGCACTTCCATTCAAAGAAACAGAAGGAAAAAAAAACTGTAGATTGCATACATCCCACAGGCTCATGATGAACTCCTTCAGTCTTACCAACACAGAGGTATAAAGAAGCTGGTTTATTACAATACTTGCAAAAATTAGACCACTTAAAAGTCTTTTTTATACGCCAATCTTTAGTTTTCCTTCCAGTCTGCCCTCTTTTGGTTTTAAATTTGAAACATATAATTAAACTCAATTCAGAATAGGAGAATAGAAGTATTCAGTATCTTTCCAGGAAGAACTCAAATACCATGAATTTGTGACAAAATTTGGTTTTGTGGTTGTTGTTCAGCTTTTCCCACTAGCATTTTCCTAGTCACTTGAAAAAGCAACCATCCACGACAAGCTATCCCAAGATGAACACTCGTAACTGAACTCCCAAAATTCAAATGCTCCTTTTCTCTATATTGTGCTGTCATTTATATATGCATGCATGTTTAAATTCATTCCAAACCATCAAGCTTCTATTTCAGTGTTTTCAGTTTTCTAAAGCCGTGTTATGTTTTCTTTATCAGCAAAACAGACTCTTACTCTCAGCCAAAGTTCAAATCCCCTATCTCCAGCTGTCACTTAAGCTATTGCATTCTAAAACTCACAACTCCTGTCATTCAAGCAATCTGGGAGGCAGAACATCCTCGATGCTGCTCTCTTGACCCTTATAAAGCCAGCAGCAGTGTTTCTCAGCACAACAGATTAACCTGCTACTCATGCTCCTTTCTGCCTCTGGCTGCATCTGACTTCTTGTCTCCGCTATGAAATAAGTCTGTAGTCTCTGCAAACTGTGTCAGCCAGCTGCTAGATCTTACCCTTTCCTCCCTCAAAAAGCAAGGTTTTGGGGAACTCATTTCATTCTTACCTGAATTACTGAAGTTGAAGGAGACAAGCTTGGCAATCCAGCTAGCAGGACTTCGGGTTATTTGACTAGGATCCATCCTAGTCAGAGCCAGGCTCTTCTCAATGTCTTCTAGTGATAGGACAAGGGGCAATGGGTTTAAGCTGGAACATAGGAGGTTCCATATAAATATCAGAAGGAATG
>JAOXOE010000694.1:9706216-9734191 GCA_028565055.1 Phoeniculus purpureus
AGGACTTTGGGTTCTTTGACTAGGATCCATCCTAGTCAGAGCCAGGCTCTTCTCAATGTCTTCTAGTGGTAGGACAAGGGGCAATGGGTCTAAGCTGGAACATAGGAGGTTCCATATAAATATCAGAAGGAATTTCTTCACAATGAGGGTGACAGAGCACTGGAATGGGCTGCCCAGGGAGGTTGTGGAGTCTCCCTCTCTGGAGACATTTATAACCTGCCTGGATATGTTCCTGTGTGACTTGGTCTAGGTGATCCTGCTCTGGCAGGATGATTGGACCAGATGATCTTTCAAGGCCCCTTATGATTCTGTGACTAGGGGTTAATTTACAAGACCCCAGGACTGCTGACAACAGACAGGTGTGCTTATCTCAAAGGAGGGAAAGGATCCTGGGAAATGAGTTAATAAATCACATTGAAAGAGCTTTTAAATTAGATTTAAAGGGGAATGGGATTAAACTGGCACTGCTAGAGAGGAGTCTGGGCATGCCAGTACTTTTAGGTCATTGTGCTAGTGAGGTCTCAATCTGCAGCATCAGTAGAGGCAGGATATAGTGATGCATGAGGCAGCAAAACCACAAGGGTTACTGGTAGGTTGGTAACCATACAAGCATTTGAGAAGATTCAGGTGGGAATTAGGGCTTCTACCACCAAAAATGTGGCAGGACCATTAACCCAGCTGAAGTGCATCTACACCAGCACACACAGCATGGGTAATAAACTGGAAGGGCTGGAAGCTACTGTGCATTATGAAAAATGTAGTAGTAGCACAGAAACAGGACAAATTACATGACTGAAGTGTTGCAATTGATGGCTACCAATTTTTCAGAAGTCATAGGTAAGGAGAGGTGGTGGGAAAGCTGTCTATGTTAGGGAGAGATATGAGCATTTACTACTTGATGATGGTGATGATAGCATTTTTGTGGGTAAGAATCAAGGGGAAGGCCAACAAGGCAGATTTTGTGGTGGGAGTTTGTCAGAGACCAGCCAACCACAATCAAGAGGCAGATGAAGTACTTTATAAGCACTTAGGAGAGAGAAGATACCATGAGGAAAATACTATCTCTGACCTCTGGGACCAATCAACAGCCTGAGCCGCTTTTCTCTTTCCTTTCAGTGATGCCTTTGTGTAAGACCTGAACTATACATGATGAGTCACACAATCATAGAATTTTTGAGGCTGGGAAAGACCTGGTAGATCATCAAGCTCAACCTATGACCTAACATCACCACAACCTAGACCATGGCACTAAGTGCCACATCCATTCTGTCCTCACAGGAAAACTTAGAGATCTGTACAGTTGGTTTTGTTCCATGTATTTATAGCCAGGCTGTATTATTTTTAATTTTGTAATATGCTTTTGCAGACTGTGTATTATCACAGGCTACCTCAAAGTACATTAATAAACTGTACTATTCATTAAGCTTTTGAAGTGGATTCAAGGAAGGGCAACAAGGTTGAAAAAGGGCCTGGAGAACCTGCCTTATGAAGAGCACCTGAGGGAGCTGGGGCTGTTTAGTCTGTAGAAAAGTAGGCTGGGGAGAGACCTTATCGCTGTCTACAACCACCTGAAAGGAGATTGTAGAGAGGTGGGTGTTGGTCGCTTCTCACAAGCAATGAGTGATAAGACAAGAAGAAATGGCCTCAAGTTGTGCCAGAGGAAGTTTAGGTTAAACATTAGGAAAAACCATATTGAAAGTGCCATCAGGCATTGGAACAGATGGCCATGGGAGGTGACCGAATCAACATCCCTGCATGTGTTTAAAAATCATGTAGATATGGTGCGCAAGGACATGGTTTAGTGGTGGGCTTGGCACGGTTAGGTTAATGGTTGGAGTCTATGATCTTGAAGGTCTTTTCCAAATGAAATGACTGTATGACTCATTCCCACTAAGGGATTCACTGCAATAAGTTCAGCTTCCAAATCAACAATTTTGGCACTCCTGCAGAGTGGTATGAAGTTATTACAGTCACCGTCTGTGCCAAGAATGCACTGACAATCACTCTCACACTGTGCAGTATGGATGCATCTGGGTAGCAATATTTTAATGAAAATGGCGATAAATCTATTTTATGTATTTAAATCTTAATTAGCAGGTTAGTTGTGGTAGAGAAAAGGCTAATTAAGCAAGTATCAGAGGTATCTTTTACTGACTCATTAATGCTTCTTTAAGGAGCTGGAACTGCTCTTAGACTGGAATGATAACAGCATAAGCACATTCAGGAGAGCATAAATGATAATATGAAGTTCTAGACAATGTAAACCATGGGTTTAAATGATAATCATCAGTATTCAAGAAAATCTAAAATTTGAATTTTATTTTCAAAATATAAATATCACGAATGAATCCCCATATTTTCATCATCAAAACAACCATTGCCTTAAATGTAGAGGATGATCGTTTTTCCTCAGACCATCCAGACACAGGTCAATGTAGTAAAGACACATGTGAATAACACTTTTGCCTTCTTATGATTCTCACAAGGAAACGCTGACAGAATGGTTATGCACACACTTGACATCTTACCACCATTTCTTCATTTTCTTATAATAATTATTTGACAAACAGCAGCTAAAGTAGCAGTGTTTTCACAAAAGATGACTTGGTTATCATGATACAATGAGAGTTCTTCATAAAAATAAGATTTGAGTACCAACCCAGTAGACCTATGGTCACAGTCCAATAAATAGTTATAATTTTACATAGCACGGTAACTGCTTAGCAGCACAGACAGCAAAGGCTACATAGAAGTCTGGTAGATGGACAGCTTTAACCTATCACTAAATTCTGCGCTATATCACATAAGGCCTTAAACACAGTTGATGTGAAGCCCCAAGCACATTCAAATCTAAATTGGCTTCCAGGGTTTTATGGAGACACTTAGATCAACCTTAGCCAGCATGGAAATACTTCTTGCATGATCAAGAATCCACAGGTTTCACTTACACTTAAAATTCCCCATTCTGAATATTTCCTTTTTGTTAATTCCTTACCATTAAAAAAAGCATTAATCTATCAGCTATTGCTGACAACTTTTTATGAGGTCCTAAAAGTCAGGAAATTCTCAGATAAGACACCATGAGACAACAAAAAAGATCAGTAAGTTTTAAGTAGAGTAATTTAAAAAGATTATGAAGGCTAAAGCTTTGATGCCCTGGTATTTTTATATTCATTGAAAACAATATAGGAAAGTGTCTACCCCACAAAAGTCAACATACCAGTAGTCACAATCCTCTAGCAGCAAGTTTAGCATTTGAAACACAAGACTGACATAAGAGAAATATCTTAGAACAAAAAATAAAATCCTGATCAACCCCTGTTATTATAGGGACAGATAAATGTTAAGCTATACTCCCATTTTTTCATATGTAGTTCCCATTTCTAATACAGTACATTTGGAAAACCTCTCAGTGTTAGGAGTTCTGCATCAAAGAAGGACAAAAATGAAATGCATGACATGCCTTTACCTGTGAACACATCCCAAATTCAGGGATACTTAATGCAGGAATGGGGGTTGCCAAATCCAGAACCTTTGTGATCAGTGTTTGGCTCCTTCTACAGTGCAAGCACGAGCTTTGTCTGCAGAGCCAGCTGCCACTCAGTCTTTTCCTCTGTTCCAGAGAGGGAAAGCCATCAGAACAAATATTCTCATTGATACATTTCAGGCTAGAAGACACAGCCTCAAAGCTTTATTAAAGGCAAATATAAGACTCAGTAGCTGGGATGCTTGTTGTCCTGATTTGAGTCAGAGCAGAACTAATTCTGTTCAGTGATTTCAGTTTTCAGCCCAGTTTCTTCTAAGCAACTGCACTTTGTGAAGTTAACAGCATATTTGAGCAGACAGTGTCTGCTTTTACAAGTGATAATGCTTGACATTTATAGGGACTACCAAGGATTGGGATGCAGAAAGGCTCATTTATTCTTTCTTCAGTGAGAACCAAGGTCACAGCTAATCTTGTGCAACATGGTGGGAGTGCAGTGAGAGACTGCACCTGCGGGCCAAACAGATAGAACAGGTGACCCTAAACTGATCAGCAAGTTATTTCCATATACATTGTACTTAGTTACACTACGTAGGCTGAGGGATCACAAGGGTCGAGCTCTTTTCTTGAATGTCTAAGGTCTAAAGAGGATTCTGTCCGTTCTGCCTTTGATTCCAATCCATGCATTCCTGAATGCAGCTCCTACATCCAGTTAACATCTAGTGCTGAGTCTAGTCTGGGAATTGTGCAGCATCTGCCCACAGCAGATGTGATGTGTCAGTGGTGACAGTGACATAATTGCCACCAGGGGCACTGGGGTCAGTATGGATTTTGTATTTATTTGTATATATTTCATTTTATTATTTTCATTAAAGAAATGTTAGCTTTCATTTTACAATTCATATGTCACACTCTCTTATTTCCCTTCTCCTTTGGGAAGAGAGAGGTCCTAACACAGAACATCTGTCATTAGTCTAGTGGTCAGCCCACCTTTAACCCTAGGAACCAATAAAGATGCAAGCAGCAATGCCCATTTCTTTTCTTCTTTGGCTATAAGGTACATTATTAGCTTCCACTTTTTACATTCTTTAATATCTTAACTAACCACCACACTAACCATCATTATACACCACACACAAGCTGAGGAATTTGGCAGTGTGAAGGTCCTCAGTTCCACCCATTTAGTTTCGCTGTAGTTTTGGCAGAGAAGCCTCAGCAGGGCAGTGCATACTGTACTGGTGATGAGGCTACATGGTCCACAACAAAGAAACTGGAAAGTTCATAGATAAAAGTGTACTTTCCGTTATTTAATGCAGTAGCCAGCAGTTCTGTTGTTTTTCATCCAAATTATAGCTGGGCAAAATGAAGTAGACTACTAACATTTATGTCTCTGCATCACTGTGCTACCCTTGACAATGTACACACGGCAAAATTGGGCATGTGTGTTCACATAGGAACAAGCAGGACCAAAACTCCTTTCAAGCACCAGCAGAGGGGACATTTTACAAACAGATCACAGACATAATAGGAAGACTCCTACAATTTAGCTTTTCCTCCTGGTGATAAAATTGGCATCACTGCATTCCTTTTACAGGAAGAGAACATGCATGAAATCAGCACGTTCAAGATGGCCTTCCTGCGTCTCTAATATTAAGGGCATTTGAAAATATTAATGGGAAACTGTTTTCTGAATTAGTATTTTCCACTCCCTATGGCACTACATGAGAGATAAGCAGGTTCTTAGAACTTACTACGTAATACTCACTTAAACAACTGCACAGCCAAAAGTAACACATAGCCAATCACTTTACAGCCAACATGTCACAGCGTTGTTGCTTGAGGAACTGAAACAAGCAAGAATGATGCAAGGACAGAAAGAGGAGCAGCCTTCCAAGCCCAGCTCTTCTACAAGCATGGAGACTGATACAGCTTTTGTTCTGCTGTCTGTGAAACTCAATTAGTGTTCTCTGGAGCTGAACTTGCTACAGAAGAGAAGACTACTCACTAAATGACATGCAGGAGCTGAATTGCTTACTGATGCCAGTGCAAAAGCTCAGTTGAAAATTCTGAATCTCTGCTCTAATACTTCACTAAACCATAAACTAAACAAACTACTAATACAGCAAAGGCTCTGACCTGACAGCTCAGAGAGAAGATGATAAACTCTGTCCATGCTTTCACAGGACAAAGCTTTTCCTGGCCTATTCTTCAATCAAACAGTGCAGCCTCTAGAGAACACAGCTTTGTGTGGTATCACAGAATCACAGAACATCAGGCATTGGAAGGGACACTGAAAGATCATCAAGTCCAATCCCCCTGCCACAGCAGGATGACCTAGATGAAGTTGCACAGGAACATATCCAGGTGGGTTTTAAACATCTCCAGAGGAGGAGACTCCACAACCCCCCTGGGCAGCCTATTCCAGTGCTCCATCACCCTCAATGGGAAGAAGGTCCTTCAGAGATTCATATGGAACCTTCTATGTTCCAGCTTACACCCACTGCCTCTTATCCTGTCACTAGATGATACTGAGAAGAGCCTGGTTCCATCCTGCTGACACCCACTCTTCACATATTTATAACCATTAATGAGGTCACCACTCAGTTTCCTCTTCTCCAAGCTAAAGAGACCCAGCTCCCTCAGCCTTTTCTCATAAGGGAGGTGTTCTACTTCCTTCATCATCCTCATTGCTCTATGCTGGACTCTCTCCAGCACTGTGTCCTTTTTGAACTGAGGGGCCCAAAACTGGACACAATACTCCAGATATGGTCTCAGCAGGGCAGAGTAGCGGGGGAGAAGAACCTCTCTCAATTTGCTAACCACCCCTATTCTGATCCACCCCAGGATGCCATTGACCTTCTTGGCCACAAGGGCACATTGCGGGCTCATGGCCATCCTGCTGGCCACCAGGACCCCCAGGTTCCTTCCTTCTGCAATGCTCTCCAAAATCTGGATCTCTATAGAAAGTCTCTTTCCTTCCCACCCTCAGGGACTTGGCAAAATGTCTGCTTCTGACTGTCTTCAACAGCATCCTAGTTTGTCTCCTGTTACAGGGACCATGCTGAGCGAATCATCCCACACAAGTGTGTTTATGTACCAGAACGTTTCCTATGGTGGATGCATGTTCAGGGAAACATCATCTCGAAGATACAACATGAACCAGAGTAATGGATAATTCCAAGTAAAGCACACCGGCAATCCTTCTTCTGCCTTAAGAACCAACCGACCGACCAAAGTCAAAACCCCCAGGCACTACAAACAAATAAAATTTATGGTGTCTGCCAGGTCTGCTTATATCGGTATTAACAGCCATTCAGGACCTTAAGATTTTTGGTGCTCTGTATTCTGTCTAGGCTTTTCTCTTGCCAACACAGTAAGTTTAATTGGCACACTATCGCGTGCCAGAGGCCATGCTGCTAATCCACAAGAACACAGCAAAGACAACAACAGAGTTAACTTTTCCCAGTAGAAGCAGCAGCTTTTATGCATTAGATAATTTACAGTCATTTTTGCCTGAATGACAGCTCATTTCTCATAGTCCTGTGGCAGCAGAGAGGAAGCCATTCTATCTCGATGTAGTCACGTATGATCAGAGAGCAGTGCATAACTTAGTACAGACGTACACAAGGACGTAAATACCACACAGATTTTAACACTGGGCAATAACATTACAGAGTTGTCTCTTATCACCATTGTGAAATTCATCTGTAAAGATAGAGGCCCCTGTGGTAGCGGGAAACATGTCACACAGATGCTGCTCTATGCTGTTTCAATCCTTTTGTTGGTCTTTAATGTGCCTTTGTTCCTCCACATGCTGCAGAAGAGAAATGAACAGCTGGTGATTGTCTCCAAGTTTATATCTAGCTTTTATTTAAAAATTTCACAGTGCATCAAATTTTCCCAACAGATGGAAACACGGAATGAAAAGCCTCGCTTACAATACACATTCATCTTTACTTCTGTACCTGGCATTCTGAGTGCAGGTTGCTGCATTCCCTCTCTCCAACTTTATTCCCCAATGACCTTGCTTTCTCAGTAGATGCATTAAGAAAGCATCCAACTGGGCCACTAACAGATGGCCTGCTGTGACTTCAGGCTCCTGTTGAGCCAGGTGTTACCATATTGAAGATATTACAGATAATTCAATCTGTGTTATGATGCTTTTTGAGATGCTAATGATTGCTCATATTTTAAGTACAGTAGCATGAAGTTTTAAAAGCCATATGCTGTCACTGTTACATAGACAAGGCCAGCTATTCAGATTTGTGTAATTAGGCTTATTTCAAGGGAAACCAACAGAGAAAAATGATTTACATTAGTGTGACTCATAGTCTGCAAGTAGGTCTTTTGCACTGCAATCCGTTCCTGGTGAACAGAAAATTATCAACCTATGGAAGTGGCTGCTGTTAAGTGCTGAAGTTTCATTTGACTGTAAGAGGGAACCCCCAGCTATTAGACCAGCTGTATATAAAAATCTGCTGTAAGCAATTTCTAATACTGAATCCCCTGAAAGGCCTCACAACACACTGCTCAGGCATCTGATAGAGCACTGCTGTTTCTGAGTGGCCTGAGAGTTATCAGATGTATTCACTGTGCTTGTACAATAAAGCAAACTTTCCAGTGAAGACAAATCCTGATTTTTCCCAACGTGATGATTGTGACGTCATTAGTACCCTCTAATAAGCAAATTCCAGATTTAGCAGATCACCTGTGAAGGAATTAGATTAGGGAATAGATCCTGCTGTCTTTTCTTCCTGTCCTGTTCTGTCCATTTTCATTGAAACTTCCTGGAATTTACCAGCCCCATGAATTGGCAAGGTTGTAGGGAGGTAGAAGGTTTATCCATGTTGGGATTTAACCAGCAAGTAACAGCTGGTGCTACACAATCAAACATGACTGAGAAAGAAACAAGACATATTCTATCATTTTATTTGCCACTTAGACACAGACAAGTTTGTCTATAAACTGAAGTATATGCCACAAGGTTTGACAGTTGCATGAGATTTACATGAGAAGCTGTCTCAGGAACAAAATGATGTGTCATACTGCACACTGTGTTGCATTGTTTTCACTTCCCTGAACATCATATCCAGCATTTAGATTCCCAGCACCATTTAGAAAAGAATTTGAAAGCAAATAGATTTGCCAGAGGCCAGCAGCATTGACAGCAGGTGGTTTTAGCTAGGAGCCAGTGCTTCTAACTACACCATACTTGCACTATGGGCTTCAATGACTTTGTGTTAACACATCAAGCTGGTTTACAGAATCATAGAATCATACAATGGTAGGGGTTGAAAGGGACCTCTAAAGATCATCTAGTGCAACCTCAATGGTAGAGCAGGAACACCTAGAGAAGACTGCACCAGAACACATCCAGGCTAGTTTTGACTGTCTACAGAGATTGAGATTCTACCACATTTCTGGGCAGCCTGTTCCAGTGCTCTGTTGCTCTCACCATGGAAAAGCTTTTCCTTATATCTCCTATGTTCAAGTTGTACCCATTGCCTCTTTTTCTGTTGCTGGGCACCAAGAAGAATCTGGTCACATCCTCTTGGCATTTGCCCTCTAGATATTTATAAGCTTTTGTAAGCAAGTCTCCTCCTTTCTAGGCTAAACAGCCCCAGCTTTCTGAGCTTCTCCTCATTATCAGTCCCGTGATAATTTTAGGAGGTTTGCACTGGACTCACTCTAGCAGATCCTAGTTTGTTCTTGAACTGGTTCATTACAAGGCAAAGGGGAAACACTGATCTAGTTGAGAAAACAATGGATTTCAGTTGGTTCCTAGCAGCCCTTGTCCTTGGTGTTACTAAGTACAGAACATTTTTACTACTGTGCCATAGTGTGGAAGTCCAGAAGTGGAAAAGGAAAATGATTTTCTGAATGCATAATGAAAATAAGAATTTACGAAATTGCTCAAACAAAAAATTCAGATTCCAAAGGATCAATGAGATTCACATCTGCTTGCTTTGGTTTTGCTGTGGGACTTTTGGTCATCAGTTCTGTCACCAGCACAACCCTGCCCCAACATGTGCAGAACATGATGGATAGGGCAGCTTTTCCCAACCAAGGGTCCCTTCAGCCAGCTGTAGTTTGGCAGCCATTAGTGTATTACAAGCATGGCCAGATTGTCTTTACTGCCAGCGAGAGAGACCGACAGTGGCAGGGTCTACATCACTCCTCCATGACTTTAACTCCATGGTGACACAAACTGGAAATCCCTGTCCTGTCTCCCATGCCTCTGTCTGTACCTCACTTTGGTTTTTGCCTGCTTTCAGCTGAACCTTCTTCTCCCATTTCCCATGCTTTTCAGATAGAGAATACACTGAATCTACAGCATCTTATACCTCCCCGATGCGTACCCCATTCATCCCTTTTAAGGGAATCTTGACAAACCCCAGCAGGCCAGCCTTTAGCCCATTTAACAATACTGAAATCACATCAGCCAAGCAGAGGCTGCTCTGAAAATTTAGCTATTTAAATATATTAATTCAGTTAGAGAAAGGCAATCCTACAGAAAAGAAAATCACATTTGTTGATTTTTTGCTATAGCTGTGTTATGTTACCTCATTGAAATTTAATTGCTAAGGGGTTATAAGAGCCTGGAAACAGACACAGCATCTGTCTTTTTTTAATGTCTCAATTATCACCACAGTAATTTAATGGCACTCTGTTAGAGAATCACCATTGACATGCTAATGAATGATACCATGTTCACATAAACTCTATTTTTAAGAGGTTATAGGTTGAAGACAGACATTTCATGCTTCAGATATCACTAAGGCAAGCTGTATAACATATATCTCTTTTTCCTTTTACAAATGAAATTACATGTCTTAAAAATGTTCACTGAACAGTGAACTGCAAACGGGTTAAACCGAGTTCAATTACAATTATGTTCTTGCTTCTTTAGATCAAGATAAGTGACACAAATCCTTTCATCCCATGTATTACTTAATTTGTCCATCAGCATTTATTGTTGAAATTATCTTCAGTTTGTTTTGTGCCTTTTCCCACAAACAGGTATGTCCTTTACTATTAGCTTTTTAATTGAATAGTCTAGCTTTATTATACAAGTTTTACACTATTCTCATTGTGCTAAACCAAGCCTACCTATCAATATTTTTCTTTTCCTTATTCTGCAGAAACTCTTTTGCTAACTAAAAAGTCCCAAATCTATTACATCTAAATGATCACAGCAATTTCCATAATAAGGGATGTAATGATGTACACTGAGCTATTCATCTGAAGACTTTTCAGCATATTGTAGATGAATTTCTATCAACAAGTAATAAGGGATTGACTTCACAAACACAATAGAGCAGCCTTCTGAATCAGCTAAATGCTCGTGTTCTCATCAGAATTGATTTTGCATGGAAAGCTGCATCCACACAATAACATGAAAGGACTTCTCACTTCATCACAATTAGCACAAGACTGGAGAGTAATCCTATAATATGTAATGTTAAACTATGTTGCAGATTGAAAATTACTAAAATTTTCAAATGCAGAGATTTGTGTTTTCATGAAGAAAAAGGTGCATTTTGCTTTAAGAGGACCCTCCCAGTCTCCTGCCCCAAGAGAGCTGGGAACAAAAGTGGCACTATAAAAGAGGGCTGATGGTCTAGCCCTGTCTCTTTTGGCTGGGGACTTTGCTCGTCTTCCCCACCCTGACACTTCTGGATGGAGGGGGAGATGGGACAGAGGGGATACGGCAGCTGGCCACAGCCCTCCCAGTGGCCCCACTGCACTCTCATAGATGACGGAGGGGCAGTAGCCTCCCAGGTTCTTTATGAAAGCATGTCTCCTACATCAAGGAATGCAGTTCCAGGTGCTGAGGAATCAGGCCTATCCAATCAGCATTTTGCTGGAGAAGCTACACTGAAGAATTGAAGAGTTTACTGGTCTGGACCGCCAAGGGTTTGGCGTCTGCAGATGAGAATGGGCCTGGAGGGTCTCTCCAAATGAATAGAAGAGAGGGTGGTTGTACCCCTTTCTGCTTGACTGACATGTTCTTTCCCCAGGTGTCTAATGTAAAAAACCTGAGAACCAATACGACAGTGATCTCCCATTGTATTTTTCTCAGAATATGTGATGGCAGTTGTGACAGAGTTTCTAGTTTGTGTGCACTAACTTGCTTAACTGTTTATTCTTTCTCTATACAGTTATAGAGTTGTTAAACCCTTTTCCATTTTCCCTAAGTACCTATTGTCTGGTAAACCCTATCCGAGATCTCATCGAGATGTAACTGCTTTGTTTTCTTTTCCTTTTTTATTAATTGTGGTCTTGAACCCACCACAATATATATTTAAGAACCTCTTACAATTATTTTCATTCTATCATCATACATGTTTTCAGCAATTTCACTGCATATCGTTGTGGTGAACCATTGTTGGGGTGATGCTGCAAACAATTTATGTGTAAGAACTCTGTTTCATAACTTCTCTCCTGACTTACCAGTCCCATTCATTGCCAGATACTTACAAGACTATGCTTGAAGTTGTATAATACAAAATTAAGTTTTCTAAGTGTATTGTTGGAAACAGAATTAGTACAGACAGTGTCTTGTTATAACAAGAATTTCACAGAATAATCTCTCCTCCGTTTAACCTACACAGAGGATGCAATTGCATCCTGGAGTCTTCAGCTCCTCAGACAGTGGTCCTTGCACCCCCTGGTGTACACATCTTCCATAGCAGCATCTTAAAAAATCTGAAAACCAGAATCTCTGCAGCTTTCTCTGATATTCCTAGTTCCGGGTTTAACAAACAAAAAAAGCACAAAGCTTCTAAATCCATGCACAATGTTCAGGTTTTCTCCCATGCGGCACTTACTTCATTTGCAATGGGATTGTTACCTCCGCCCCTGGGAAAGAAAGAATCCAAACCTGGGCTTTCATGCAGGAGCAAGGTCTGAGACAGGGAGCCAAATGCTGCTCTTAATTTTTCTGTCTCACATCATCTCTCACAAAAAAATATGACAATATGTGTCTCTAATCTTCTCCTGCCTGAGATATTTCTCTGGCCCAGTGCCAGATTGTCCCTCTGTGGATGGGCTGCAGTCTTTTAGGAGAGCTGCTGCTAATTAGCTCTGTAATCACAGAGAAGGAAGCAATGAAGGTAGAGAGAAAAAGAGGTTCTTCTATTAACTCTTTCTTATCTGCAACCACAGGAGCTTCTAAATTGCCTCTCAATTGTAATTATCAAGCAGATTAAATTTAATCAGGCAATTTGTCACATCCATTTCAGTAGAAAACCTACAGATGCTTAGCCTATCTCCCCATTTGCAGAAGAGCCAATACCCTGACAGAACTTCATCATTCTGACTAATTGATCCAAAAACTTCACAACAGAAGTTGGTAGATGCTTCCCCTCTCATGCTGTTTTTTGTCAGTAAAAGAACACCATTTGCAGAATAAATTACAAGTGAAAAATTACGGGAAGGCTGCCTAGATGAACTTAGGGCACAGCCTAACAAATATTTTTTCCTTAGTACCCTGTTGATTGCTTGAGGGTGAGCCTGTAATACACTCTGTGGCCATAACCATGGCTCATATTTGTTGATGGTGCTCTTTATTAACCCAGTGCAACTGTGAGGAACTTGATATCAATCACTAGATGGATTGCAGCTATCCTCATACAATTTAAACCTGAAGGGTAATACATGGTCCTTAAAAGAAAGCCTAATTAATGCAGAAATCTAATCTATCTCCGGTATCTGTAACTAAAGACTGAGAGACAGGGCAGATAATAGCAATGTATTAAATCCTGATCCACAAATGTCAATCTAAAAATTATGAACAATACAGCTGAGTTCAGCTTCTTTAAAGGTCTTGCCAGTCATGCTTTGCAGGGTTAGCTTCTCAGTGCTATTCATGAATATTCACTAAATTAACTTGCACACCGACCTTGTTAAAAGTCTTTGTACTTATTACTTGATGTCAACATGCGGTTCCAACTAGACAAGGAAACTTTCACCTCTAAGCATCTGACTGGGATTTTACACTGGTCAAGGAAAACAGTTTCTAATGTGGATCAATAATCTAAAGAGTTAGAAGGAAATCACTGTTGAGCAGCTGAACACTTCCTAGTTAAATGAAGTTTAGGTCCTCCTCTTGTTGCAGACCTGCAAAGATGTTGCTGGTCTCTTTTCACAGGTAATTAGTGACTGAACTAGTGACTGGGAAGGGCTTCAAGCTCCAACAGGGTAGGGTTAGACTAGACATCAGGAAAAAATTCTTCACAGAGAGAATCATTAATGTCATTAATTACCTGTGAGAAGAGACCAGCACCAACATCTCTACAATGTCCTTCCAGATAATTGTAGAGAGCTATGAGGTTTTCCCTAAGCCTCCTCTTCCTTAAACTAAACATCTCTCCTTGTAAGATCTACTCTCCAGGCCTTTCAGCAGCATTTTTGCCCTACTCTGCACTCGCTCCAACACCTCGATGAGTCCCTTGTACTGAGGTGCCCAAAACTGGACACCAGTACTCAAGGTGCAGCCTCACCAGTGCTGAGTACAGGGGGACAATCACCTCCCTACTCCTGCTGGACACAGTTAACACAGTTAGTTTAGATATTTCTAAATAAAATTTTCATTTCTAAATAAAATTTCATCTGTGAAATGAGAATCAGTAATAGCAGATAGCTTTCTAAACTGTCTTTATCAAGCTGTATAGATTAATAGATTAATCTATTATAGATAAATTCAGCTGAAGACTGCAATTGAATTTTTCACAGAATCCCAGTTCACAGAAGCCACTTACTTTTAAAAGGAAAGTCAAAAAATAAAGGAAATAAAGCAAAAAAAAAAAAAAAAACCAGTAGACAAGCTCCCAGACCATTCTCAAAACTATTCTTGTTATAGTAGTGCACCACAGATGGTCACAAACCCAAGAACTGATGAATGTAAAAGTTTCTTGAGTCACACCACATAAAACCCATTAAAACATCCATATTTTCAATGTGAAGTTAATTTTTAAAATACTTGATTATATAGCGACACAAATGTGGTTGACTGAATTACAGCTAATTAAACATTTTTCTAAGTATATATTACAAGGAGAGCAACATGCTGGGGACAAGGGAATTAAACCCTCAGAAAAACTATAAACAGAATGGAGTGCAGAGGAAATTGTTCCTTAGTTCCAAGTCAGTTTTGGCTGCCAGGGGCAAAGCAGACCGAGATGGAAGTGGTTTTAAGCCCTTACAAGGGGACTATATCGGGATTTTATATATTAGCTGGCAGGTAGTCGCGGGGGGAACTAGGACCCTGCGATCACTTCGGCGCTGCCGCAGTCTGAAGGCACCGGCGTGTCCCTCCCTCCACCCTGCAGCCGCAGCTACGAGGCATCACCGAGGTGATTGACGACCTGGAGAACAGACAGATAATGAGCTGCCCCCCACTCCCCTTACAGTTCTCCAGTCTGGCCAGTTAGTAAAGCTGATGTGTAGTGTTTAACAACTGGTCATAGAAAATGGAACAGTAACACCTCATCGCTGACAGCTGCTGTCCCGAGTATAACCTCAACCGCAAGAGCTACATCGGCAGCTGCCTGCTGGCTGCTGTGGATATTAACAGGCAGGATTTTTATGATCCCTTTAAGGGACAAGGGCAAATCCCAATTTTCCTTCACCCGAGAGTGAACCCACTACACGTGTAATCGGCTTCCCTAAGGGCAGCTAGAAGCACAACCCCACCATCATATCCCCCGAAGTGCCTCAGCGGCACCTGTGAAACTGACAGGGCCATCAGGCATTTGCATTTGCCTTAGATGACATAGGAATGGGTCGGTCTGGAATTTACTGGGAGTGGGACAGACAGACACTTCACCTGCCAAATGTCAAGGTCCCAGATAAGAGATTCCGAGGAGCTGGTAGCTGGTACAGCTGCGGTACCTGATGAGGTACTGCCTGCTGCAGACACAGGGCAAACTGCAGACAAGATGACGGAATTTCAGCAGATATTAGGTACATAGAGGCCATTCAATGAAGCATGTACCTGGGTTCTCAGTTATTGCCTGTCCTTTGTATAACCTACCTCAGTAAAACAGGGCATGGGACTGGACTCCACAAAATACAGAGTTCTAAAGAGTGAGTTCAAGGCTTATCAGAGACTGGGCTCACTACACCCACAAGAGCCGCCAAGGACACAATGGAGGTTTGAAGAACATGATTCCTATTGTGGCCTATTCCAAAAGGGATTGAGTGGACTGGCTAGGTGTTCATATTTTTGTCTCACTCATTCAACAAAACAACAGTACACCAAGTGGGAGAAGGGGCTTCTCTGATTTACCAGGGCATTGAAGGAAGCAGAGAGGTTACACAGAATCAGAATGGTTTGGGTTGAAAGGGACCTTAAAGATCATCTAATTCCAAATCCCCTGCCTCACACTCCCTTTTGAGAGTGAATATTTCTTACAGATATATCCCTGTGTGAACCTTTGCCCTCTTTAGGGTAAGTGACCCCTTTCTGGGTACCTCTGAGAAGGAAGTTTTCCATTTTGTGAGAGCATGCACATTTCAGTTCATCTTCTGAAGAGCAACAGGAACATTGGGTAATGACATATTCCTGCCCAACACTTGAATTTGTGATTTATTTTAGTCTGTTGGTCTGCCAGATAATTTTCGGTTGTAATAAGTTCATGTTTTGAGTAGGTACTGCTGTCTGTTTTGTGGATGTTTCAGGGATACGAGGCACCACCAAAACATTGTCCAGAATGCTTCTCATGATATTGCTTGTGAAAAAGGAGGACAACTTATAAGTGTTATAAAAAAATAAATAAAGAAAAAGAGAACATCTGCAAAATATCTGCATTTACAGATGACAAAAAGAAACGTAGTTTTTACCTCTCTAAAAATGTTACGTACTTAAGAGACAGGAAGAAATTATTCTTAATTAACATTAAGGCACACAGCTTGTCTTTAGGATACCATATATTTTCTACTGTTTTAGATTTGACTATTGCTCTTCAGTGGAATCATACCAGTGTATCCTAACCCTACAGGAAATCTGGAGTAGGACTTTTACTAGTACATCTAATTGATAGGAAAACAGGGAATTGTTTCAAACTAAAAGAAGGTAGATTTAGATTACATCTTAGGAAGAAATTCCTCACTCTGAGGGTGGTGAGGCACTGAAACAGGTTGCTCAGACAAGTGGATGCCCTGCCACTGGAATTGTTCAAGACTATGTTGAATGTGACTCTGGGTAGCCTGGTGTAGTGGGAGGTGTCCTGCCCATGGCAGGGGGTATAGGAACTAGATGATTTCTGAGGTCACTTCCAACCTAAGCCATTCTATGAAGCCATCTGTAGTTAACTGGAAGTTTAGACATGGATGATGACCTTTGGATTAGACAGTACAGGAAGCTCTCAATACAAGCCACAAACATCCAAACAGAGGCAAAAAAATTTTAGTCCTTCAAACACAAAAGGCTTCAAAAAAACTGACACTAGAGCTTTGGAGTATCTAGTTTTCTGCATGCCAAGGGCTTCCATTAATTTCACCTATAGATTTTTCTAAAGTAATGAGACTTATGTAAGTGGATATCACAAAACAAACAACATCTTTCTTATTGCTCTTTTCTCCCTTGCTGGAATGAATGCTTAATTAATACTTAAAGAGGAAATTTTAGACCACGTGAAGAGCAGAATGCAAACAGAGTTAATGAAGAGCAGTACAAAGGAGAAACAATTATGCATGATAAACACTCATGGTTTGAGCAGAAGTTTGGGAACTTAGAAAGATTAGATTAAATCCATCTCATTTAGTCCAATAACTTAAGCAGAGACAAATTTAATGGTAAGAAAAGCACTTGTTTTGTGTAGCATTGAATACATTCAGATAAGCACATTGCAAATTTTAAAAACTGCAATTAAACCATTTGTTATAACGCCACATAAAGAACCGTGGGTAGTCTACACAGCATGCTCTTGGACAGAGATTTAAACTCTTATAGAGAAAGCTCTCAGACGGCCTTGAAGAAGGCCATAATCAATATTTATTGTTTGTCCAATGTGCTTTGGAAGAGGGAGTAATGCCTGAAGGATGCCAATATTTCTATCGGAGAAATTTAATTTCATGTAAGAGTGACACTAATCACAAAGAACAAACAAAACAAAACAAGCCAACATAGTTCAGTAGTTAATTTTTCTTTTTGACTTTTTTGCAACTGCTCTATTAAATTTTAATGAAGCTCTCTCTGTCCTTTTAAAAGCAGTGAGTTTTGGAAACAGCAATGCAAGAAGAAGGATTTTCCTAAACAATCTTCTGGGAAATACGTTAAAAAAACCTCACGCATAGCAACAGTTGTAAAGAAAAGCTTACATTGTTCTAATCAGATGGTGTTTCTCCTGCAGACCATCTGGTAGAACACTATATTTAGGTCCCCTGGGGTAATTCTACCACATGCTCTTTTATGTGAGACAGTTAATTAATTTTTTTCTTAATGTGTTTATTCCGTGAGTTGCTTGGTAGCCCCTACTGGTAGATTGGTGAATGCCATTGTGTCCTTGATTCAATGAAGGCCTCTCTACATTATCACAGAACATTAGGGATTGGCAGGGACCTCTAAAGATCATCTAAGTCCAATCCCCCTGCCACAGTAGAATCACCTATATCCAGTCACACAGGAACATATCCAGGTGGGTTTTAAATGTCTCCAGAGAAGTAGACTCCACAACACCCCTGGGCAGCCCATTCCAGTGCCCTGTCACCCTCACTGTGAAGAAGTTCCTTCTCTTATTTATGTGGAACCTCCTATGCTCCAGCTTACACCCATTGCCCCTTGTCCTATCAATAGATGACACTGAGAAGAGCCTGGCTCCATCCTCCTTACACACACTTTGCATATTTATTATAGCCTTACTATAAAGTTGATCATTTTGCTTCACCATAGAAGTCATCAGCTATTCCATATAAGACTGGAATTATAGGCATTTTACTCCTGGTATTTGACAGTTTCATGCTCCACATGAAAATTCTCTAACAGTCAGGTTTACAGCAGTGTGCCCACAGCAATTAATTTTTTCTTTGACAGGGGAAATTTTCCTTTGGAAAAAAAAAGTTCTTAATAATTTCTGAGAAATAAATAAGCAGCCTCTTTTCCTATCCTTTCACTTAATGATCTTTGTTCCTGAACTGTTTGATCTACATATATTCTGTTTAATAAGGATGACTCAAGAAAAGCAAGCACCTTTTTGAATAGACCCAAATGTTTTTTAAAAGTCATATCTAGAATATTCAGTGATCTAAATCTCAGAAACAAGCCAGTGTGGCTCTGACCTTCCAATGTTCATATTTGTTGAAAATATCATAGGAATCAATGAACTTAAACTGGGTTGATCTCACCCAAGGGATGTTTCCTAGATCAGTTAAGTCTATGGGGCATTGCTTTGTGAAAGCAGGTTTAGTTCACACCAGTCCCATGGTGTGAGTAATAAAGAGAACAATGCCTTATCAGTTCTCTTTCATTACACCTAGCTTTCCGCCCACATACAGTAACATAGAGATCATGGTTGTCATTAACTGGCTTTACCTATTGTAAGGTCACATCAGAAGTGGAAGCAGAGTAAGGAAAATTTGCAGACCTTGTTCATATAAATGATGCAACGTGTGGGTGCAAATGCAGGTGCTAGTCTTTCATTTGTTTCTTGAAAACTTGTATAAAAATATTTCTGTGGCTGAATCCAGTGAATAGAACTGTTGAATATAAAACTATTATAAGAATACAGCTGAATGCAGCTGGTCCAAATTAATTGGAATACCTACAGAATCAAGGCAAAAATACTCACCTAAATCTATATAACTAGTCATTATCTACAGATCAGAAAGAAATTATTGTATCTTTCAACAGGCAGTGAAAGTAACTCATTCTGCAGCATGAACTAACAAATCCCACTCTAAGTGTTCAGGATATGCTTGCTTGGCTTACGCAAATTGCCCTGGCAGGGTAGTACCCCAGACAGCTGTATTTTACATTCAGACTGATGATACTATCTTACATGAAGACAGGCTTGTTCTGCACAAAAGGTTTTGAACAGTCTTAAAATACAAGCCCTGCGTTCTCCTCAAGAAATTAAATAGTTACTTTGAGAAGCTTTACGAAACAGTGCAAGTTCTATTAATTTCTATTTTAATTTGTAATGAAATTTGTAAATCACATTAAAAATAGCAAAATCTAATATTTCTCGTGCTTTTGTGGCGTTATTTCAGTAAAATGCTGACAGAAACACATTTAAAGGGGCTACATGTTGGCATGTGGATAATGAGATAGAAAAAAGGTTATTATTAAAGTCATAAATGACCTAGAGACATCTTGAAAATAGTAAAAGATGATACTATTTAATCTCAAGACAGACAATAGTTTTACAGAAGCAGATACATTTTGGGGTACATGACTTATTGCCAGATTTGAAATAGAAACAGCCATTCAAACTGATGAAGTGTTTCTATGCCAGAAGATGGACAGCCTTTTTCAGCCACATTTGTACTTTTCTTGGCATCCCATTTGTACCCTTAGATCATCATAAACAACTTTCCTGTTGTAATGATTCACCTTTATATAGAACTGGCATCTCAGAAATCTTATGGACAAGCAACAGACTACTTCATGTATTACACAGGTTATAAAGATTATACAGAAACTCTTTCTTTTTTTTTTCCCCCTTTTGGAAGAAGTGAGATAGGAAATGAGCACTTCCAAAGCACCGTGTTCAGAAAAAATAACTTTCCAAATATAAGCCAAGCATTTCTCCTCCAGTACTGTCGACCTCAGGTTGCCAAGAGACAAATAATGAAAATGAATGGATGGAGACAATCACACATTAGCTCTGCCAGTTCTTAGTCTGGTGGATCATGACACAGCTTCAGTCTGGAAACTCTGCAGCCACATCAGTGTGGCTTTCTGCCTGCTGAATTTTGCACGGCTTATTAATTCAGACACAGCACTGTACTGTGCTGTGCACAGCAGTTGGTGGGCTCCCAAATCAGTGTTAACAAGCAGCATAAATATATGGCTGTCTATAGTCATTTCTGTAGTCAACCTGGAACATAACAAGGTAACTGAGAGCAGCAGCACTAGGCCACAGCAGTTTAATTCAGCTCAATACTTTGCCTCCCAGAGTGGCTGAGTGAGATTGCAAGGGAAGAGAACAAGAATGGGACCAACATATGTAACATTTCTTCATAAACTTTCACGCACGCAAGGACTCTTCTTTAATGTCTACTAATCCACCCACTAGTGACATTTCAAATGACTGATTTATTACTGTGCAGGTGGGATGCAGCAGTAGATACAAACCGGTGTCACTGCGGAACTCTGACTGTTCTTAAGCAGTTGTAAATGCATTAAGGTACTAAATGTACTAAAGGCAAGTGCCATATTTTTTCTGTCAAAGACAAAGAGATGAAGCTCTAAATAATTACACTTAAACTATATTTCCTGACTGTATCTCAGCTTCAAACTTTTGCATGCAGGATTTCATCTGTGGGGAGGAAAATGTTCTGTCATCCTGATCTTCATTAAGACAGTATGCACTCCTAAAGGGCAGCACACGTCTGAGAAATTCAAAGCAATTCTCAGCTCTGAGAAAGGCTTTCTCTCTAAGCTTCACTTCTAATTAAACTACATCATTTATAGACAGAAAAAATAATCCTTAAGCTGCAAGTTAATGAAAAAAATAATAAATGTTCAGTTGACACTAAGTTGAAGTTAAAAAAAACCCACACTTTTACATGTTAGCCATCAGAACTAGAAAAAAAAACCTCAAACCCCAGAAATGAAATAAAAACAATGTTACTCAAATTATATATAAGCATTATGTGTCTTCCACATTCTTAATATACTACATACCTACCTACCCTGTACATAGTCAAGTGCTGTTCTACGATCTTAAAAAGGAACAGTTTGTATATGAAAACTAAGACATATGGGGAACATGATCTCTTGCCTAAATTCATCATATGTAGTGGAACAGATCTTTGAACTCAACCCAATTTGTTCCATCATCCATTCAGTGCTCCTTCCACACTGCCCACTGTCCTTTAAATTTTTAATACAGGATACTGCATCCATTCCTATTATTGAAATTCATAGTAATTGCAATAAAATGTATGTTTCACAAAGGTGGTGGATCATGCACAGCTAAGCGTAGTTATCTTTGACTACCACATCAGTGCCACTGGGAAACACTGGTTCAGCTCAACATGAACCTCTCATAATGTTGCTTAAATGGAGTAGCGATTTGTCTCCTTCTCTGGAGACGCTTAAAACCCACCTGGATATGTTCATGTGCAGTTTGGTCTAGGTTATCCTGCTCTGGCAGGAGGATTGGACTAGATGATCTTTCAATGTCCCTTGCAATCCCTAATGTTCTGTGATTCTCTGATTGCTCTGTGAATAACAGCAAGATTAGTCTCTTGTATCTCTGTAATTAGTGATGTCTGCATATTAATCAGCTGAATGCCAGTAAAGAACCAGTAAGTCTGCTCTGCTAGAGACTCAGAAAAAAGTAATTCAGATGAAAACTCTACTGTGTCTTTTTAAAAAGTTAAAACTTTTCATTTTACATAGTAGTGAATACTAGGATGTTAAATGTTACCTCAATTTATATTCACAGATGTCTTTGTCCTCTGAAACACCACTGAAAAAAGCAATTCATTAGCTTTTTACAGGATCTGGGGCCTGGTGATCTGAAGTACGAAGTACATCAGCCTATTTCAGTTGCTGTCCAAGGGCAACTTGCTAGTTACTGCTGCAATCACAGATAATTGCAAGGATATTCAATATCTACAAGCTAAGGTAAACCATCTTAATCACCAGAAGCTGTGGCAACACAACAGACCAGATGACTTAACTCAGGTTAGTAGAACAAAAAATCTGCTTTTTCCATACTGGCTAGGTTTTCACTTTAATCTGGTTTGTGTGCAATGGAAGAGAAACCAGATCACTTCCTTTATTGATCAATCAGGACATGACAAAGTGCACATCAGCAGATACCATAAGCATCTAAAGCTTTTGGGTGTCTATTTCTAAAGCATGGAGCTGACATACATCCTGAAAAACACCTCTGCCGTTTCCTGTCTTCATGCAAATCCACTAAGTGTCCCATATGGAAAGGGAACAGCAGCTGAGAAACTGATGATTTCACTGATCCACAAATGTCAACAGTCTGTCAGAGACAGAGCTGTTCACTCCCCTATTTGTGCAACTATTCCCCTATGCCTCTGCATCACTGCTTATGCTCAATAAAACAAACTTAGGGGGTATTACTTGTCCTGTTAGACAGCTGTGGAGTAACAGAAGTTCTCAATGAGAAATAATAGCTGTTCTTACACTGTTGGAAGCTGTCTTCTCCATGATAATGGTTTTCAGATCACCCAAATAAACAGTCTTTATTCTTCATGGTGAAGATCACACTGAACAAACACCTGTGGTATTGATGGCAACAGACATAACCATTCAAGTGAGACTACAATGGGAAATATTTCAGTGCTTCTGCATTCAGCAGTTGGTAAACATAAATACAGTGCTTTTGGTGCAAGTCTCTTTCAGCTATCAGTTCTGTAATGGCAGACACAGTATATGGAGACCTTCAAAGTACATATTGTGAGAAAAAGGAGGTATAAGCACAACCTTACCATTTCAGAAATGTTCACACCACCTGCCTTTGAACTTTGCTCTTCACACATTTTTAGGACTAGGACAAAAAACATTGACTAAGTTTCTCTGTCTCTGTTTTCTTTCTTGATTTGGTTGTCTTTGTCAAACTCCAAAACTGAAAATAATCTCAAGTGCTTATCTTGTTGACATTTATTCTACATCAGAGAAAACTTCATGTGATAGCAAGTTCATCAACCCTACAGACACCATCTATAGCTGTCTGTAGGTTTATCAGAAAAAGCCTGAAGTAACAAAGACAACCAGCAGTCACAGCAGCATTGGACAATTACTCCACAGTGAATACTTCATTCAATACACCTTTTTCAGTTTATATTTTCTGCTTTTATTTGTTCCTAGGAAGCATTTTCGCTCCAAATATCTGACATTTGTCATTTTGTACAATAACTGAGTATTGATTTCCTTGGCTGGCTGGCAACACTTCTTTCAGCATGCCTTGTGAAGGTCTGCACCCAAATTAGGGTCATATATACTCCTCTTCACAAGCAGCCTCTTTGCACTCAGCTATACCTACTGCACTCAATTTGTTTGAAATAATTCTTGGCTAAAAGTTCATACCAAATTTCATATCCTTCTGATCCTGCATGCAATGCTTCTTCTATGGATATGTATATCTTTACTGCTTCTGATCATAAAAGGTCAAAGAACAAATAGAAAAAAAATTCTGCACACTTTTGAAAAAAAAAAAAACCACCAGAAAAAAGCATTGACACTTCATACACAAAATCAGACTGAGAACCAGGCAGCAAAATGATCCTGTTTAGTTCCATTAATCCTAGTGAAAAGTCAAAGCTGGCAGTTCCTACTCTAGGAACAAAAAAAAGAAGTTCTGCACTTTTTTTCATCTCTTTTGCACCCACTGTGTAGCTATGAAAGCTGTACCCCTCTGTGTGCCACAGGGAAGCTGTGGATGCCCCATCACCAGACGTGTTCAAGACAAGGTTAGATGGAGCTTTGAGACATCTAGTCTAGTGGAAGGTGCCCCTGCCCACGGCAGGGGAGTTGTAACTAGGTCTCTGGAGGTCCCTTCCAACCAGAACCATTCTATGAACATGGATGTTTAAACAAAGTACATAAAGCCCAAAACACACTCTGTGTAATTAATTAGAAAACCCATGTTTTCTTGCTTCCAGGAATCCTGTAAACGAGACTTAGTTTATTGATGCGGTTTGTGGCAACAAAACAGTTTCCAGCAATGTGAAATGGCTGGTATGTGGGAAGTATAATCAGTTCTCTAGAAAAGAACATTTTCCCTATCTTCACAGCTAATTATTCAACACTTTTTCACGTCTTGGCTTTCATTCTGCAGCACTACTAGCAACAATATTGTCCTATTCCTAAAATAATAATTTTAAAGTCCTCATTCTTTTATAAAATGTCATGAACTTTTCATTCTAATTTCATAAAACACCCCAGAGCACCGAACGACAGAGCTAAATTAAACCAATGCAGACATCAAAGCAGCAGATCCACACTTCTTTCTTTACAGGCTGAACAATCACATTTTGCGTGTATGTGTATCAGGGGGTGAGGGGGACAGAGACTGCATATGTGTACACAAACACACACCCAAAGGCAATCTGCATAAACAGCAAACTGAATGTTGAAGTGATGTGTCCAATTTACTTAGAAAGAGATCAGTATTCTAAAACTTCCTTTCATGTATTTATGTAGAGCGATGCAGCACAAACACTAATAACAGATGTATCCATCGTGAAAGGCAACAATACATTTTGAGGCTGCAAGACTGGCAAGCATATATTCCACACACAAAGCGCTTCTTTGTTTCAGGTTTCTCCAGACACATCTGTGTGAAAATTACCTTTTGTATTCTGCCCCTCAGCACAATAGCTTAGATTTCAGCAGAGGACAAGTGGAGGACATCACAGTAGAAATTATTCTATTATGCCAGCTGCTAAAACAAAGTGAATTACGGTATATAGTACTAAAACCGACCGTTTTACTAGCACAGACTTGTCTAATAAAATTTTGTGAATGTTAGATCTTTAGCCACAATGATGCTCAAGACATGAAGGAACTAAACAGATGTTTTCCATGCTGATCAGAGAAACACAACAATGCTGGATCTGCTCTTCAAATGAAATACATTTGCTGTTTGGTCCTTTTATGCTGACAGCTCCTATTTGTCTATTGTCACACATATGTGAGTTTACTTGTACCTATAGAGCTTCTTAGGCTACCTCATACAACTTGGTATCCCAACAGCCCTTTTGGCAATATATGATCGACAAAACAAAAGGGCACAGACTTTAACTTCCACTGAAGTTAGCAAGAGTAGCTATCTATACACTTCTTAGACTCTGGGGTAAATGACTTCCAACCTGTTCCTAAGTTCCTTGAGAAACAATGTGACCTCCTTCTGGAATGCTAAGCTTGAGACAAATGTTTCCTCTGATTTTGCAGTGCTGACTACCTCATTTTAAATAGGCAGGCCAATTTTTATTTATTCAGGTTAAAAGTATGATACTTTTTCTTGCCTCCACCCACATGTGGGATCATATTACTGCAACATGACCTAGTAGTGTTTTTCAGTTTTGTTGCATTTTATTTCCAGATTTCCAGTAATTCTGCATTGTTTTCAACCTCAGCAAAAAAGCCAAGCTGACTCTAAGTCAGAACCACAGCAGTGCAAATTGGTGTACAAGATGCAACATGTGAAGATATAGAAGAGTCAATGCAAGGAATCTCCTTTAGTCAACTCCTGCTGAAGCTCCAGCGACTAAAAATTCTTGCCCGGCAGAACTGAAACATTTGGATGAATCCATTCAATTGTTCTTTCTTATCTCTTCTGATGTGGGGGATCTAGAACCGGTCACACAAACTTCACGATTGTGTGCCTGCATCTTTCTACACAGGCTTATTAACAACATGAAAAAACCTCCCTCTTTAATTAATTTTGTGGTATCTGATGCGAAAATTGAAAGAGGATATTAAGCATGAATTCAAAATCCTGGGTTTTAATGAATCACAAATTGAGGAAAAGCAGCCATTTTCCAGACCTAAATTATACCTTGAACTCTTCATAAGTTTGACTATTAGGACATCCTGTCCAATTACACAGAAATAAGTGGAGCTTAACAGAATTAAGCCTTGATGAAGGGGAAATACATGTGGTAAAATATCTCAGATTATCAGACAATTAGGTGATTTCACTGGCTGACATGAAACAGAACTTTGAGAAGTGTGTTCCAGAGTTATTTTCAAAGTGATGAAATAGCTATAAAATATCACATAGATATATCAAAATGCTTTTTCATTAATGGAAGATGGCTAGCCACAAAGAAAGTTTGTCTGCCCAGCACACTTCGGGCAGATCACAGCAAACATTACCCAAATTTCATTAACCCGACACTGAGGCAGTATGTGCTGCATCACAGCAGGAATGGAATGGTCCGAAGTTAAGGACCCAGATGCAAAATCCAAGCTTGCATTAGAGGATTTACAATACAGGAATGGAATGGTCCGAAGTTAAGGACCCAGATGCAAAATCCAAGCTTGCATTAGAGGATTTACAATACAGGCAAAGACACTTTTTTCATTATGCATCCATTCAGGTATTGGATTCTCACAATCAGTTTTGTTGTGTGCTTTATTTATGATAAACATCTTAGGCACTCTGAATCTTTTAATCAGAGTTCTGTGATCATGATATTCTGAAGCTACATAGAAAACTTCTAGTGCCTTGGTTTTACTGCACATAGATCACAAGTTTCTAAGAGGTTCATATATCTCTTCTAATGAGGTCAGCAGTGCATTCTCTTTATAAATGTAGTCCTTGTTAAGTTTTTTATTGAGACAACAGTTAGTAAAGACTCACCCTCTGTGATTAAGAATCTCTTGGCATGCATTTACACTTGTCACATAAAACAAACAAGCTATACTTCTGAGATGGACAGTTGGATGGCTGCCATCCTTAAATGGAAAAGGTCAGCTAACTCTTATTGCTTGTATAAAGCATAGCTAGAGAGTAAGAGCAAAGCTTTTTCAATAATTTTCAGTATACATGTTGTAAAATCAACTGGAGGAAGTCTGGGCTAGAATCAAGAGAGAAGTAGCACACATGGATCATCTCGGTTCATTAAGATACGTATTACGTACAGAGCAACCTGATGTCTTTGCTAAGATAATTCCCACTTTACTAATACGCTGCAAGACAGAACTAGTAGTGGATTCAAGACAACCAAGATAGTCACAGCATTGATTTTTGTAGGTGCTTCATTGGAAGGAGCATACTTTTTTCCTTCAAAACACCTTACTAAGCATAGTTCTGTCCTGAGAAGCCATGGTTTTAAGTCATAAACAAATTAAAATATCTCTCTGGATATTTTCTCTAGCCGCCACACCAGTATATGGAAGGAAGATAGCAATTCTTCCTTTGGATGCAAATTAAAGAATAAGCAATTTGAGCTCAAGTCTGTCTGCAACCCTTCACTAGATCCTCTCTGAGAACCTTCACCAGAAAATCTCCATGGGGATTTAAGCAGAGCACTGGCTGAGCTTCTAGCCAGCCATCCCCAGGAAATGTGAAGTAGCTCTCAGCATGACTGTAGACACATTAAGAATTTAATGGGAAGGTGCTTTAGGCATCTGCAGAGCCAGTTATGCCATAGTGTACAGGATCATGTCTTTGAAATTAAATACATTGATTATGCAGAAGTCTCTTTGTGGATCTGGCTCAGCCTCCAAGTATCTCCTTTATCATAGTATCATATCATAGTATTACCAGGGTTGGAAGGGACCTAATAGATCATCAAGCCCAACCCCTACCACAGAGCTCAAGGCTAGACCATGG
>JAOXOE010000694.1:9744932-9764542 GCA_028565055.1 Phoeniculus purpureus
TAGATAATAAGATGAAGGTTGGACTCGATGACCCTGGAGGTCCTTTCCAGCCGTGATGATTCTGTGATTCTGTGATTTGCTGGCTAGTGCCACCACAAATGTGCACACCACTGGCCCCCAAAACCATGATTATATGCCATAAAATAACACATATTCATTAGATATTCCAACACAGCTATACATATGCATGACCTGTCCCCGCTTCCTATCTTAGTTAAGTCTCCTCCTTCTTGAGCTTGTGCTGTTTATTTTGGGGGTCATTTTTTTGAGGGTCACAACTCCATCTTGTGATGAAGTAAGTCTTTCTCGGGGTTGAACTTTTGTCCCCCATCACCCTGTTGTTTCCTGTCACTAGTCCAAACCATATAGCTGGTCCCCGGCCAGCATTTTAGCAATTAAGGTCTTCTTTGATAGGGTGTCCCTGGCCTCCCATCTTTCTACACAATACTAGTTGCTAAGCTTCATGATTTTTAACAATAATAGGTAGTTACTACATAATCCTAAGATAATGGTCACCTCATCAATAGTTAATGCTCACTCCATCACATGCTTCAGAACCTGAGCTAGGCACCAGCATAAAAAACAACCAGAAAGCACTTGTCTTACGACTTCAAATGAATATGAAACTTCTAATTCAGAACAAGCTGAATTTTTTGATGATTAATCACAGAATCACAGAACATTAGGGATTGGAAGGGAGCATGAAAGATCATCTAGTCCAATCCTCCTGCCAGAGCAGGATCACCTACACCAAGTCACACAGGAACATATCCAAGAGGGTTTTAAATGTCTCCAGAGAAGGAGACCCCACAACCCCCCTGGGCAGCCCTTGCCAATGCTCCGTCACCCTCACTGGGAAAAAGTTCTTTCTGATATTTATATGAAACCTCCTAAGTTCCAGCTTACACCCATTGCTCCTTCTCCTATCACTAGAAGACATTGAGAAGAGCCTGGCTCCATGCTCCTGACACCAACCCTTCAAATATTTATAGACATTAATGAGATCACCCCTCAGTCTCTTCTCCAAGCTAAAGAGACCCAGCTCCCTCAGCCTCTCCTCATAAGGGAGGTGCTCCACTGCCTTCATCATCCTCGTTGCTCTACACTAGACTCCCTCCAGCAGCTCCACATCCCTCTTGAACTGAGGGACCCAGAACTGGACACAATACTCCAGATGTGGTCTCACCAGGGCAGAGTAGAGGCGGAGAAGAACCTCTCTCGATCTGCTAACCATGCCCTTTCTGATCCACCCCAGGTTGCTGTTGGTCCTCTTGGCCACAACAGCACATTGCTGGCTCATGGTCATCCTGCTGGCCACCAGGACCCCCAGGTCCCCTTCTCCTACACTGCTTTCCAACAGGTCAGTCCCCAACCTATACTGCTACCTGGGATTGTTCTTGCCCAGATGTAAGACTCTACACTTAGTCTTGTTACACTTCATTAAATTTCTCTCTGCGCAGCTCTCCAGCCTGTCCAGGTCCTGCTGAATGGCAGCACAGTCTGCTGGGGTCTCGGCAACACCACCCAGTTTTGTGTCGTCAGCAAACTTGCTGACAGTGCATCCTAATCCCTCATCCAAGTCATCAATGAATAGATTGAACAGGACCGGTCCCAGCACTGACCCCTGAGGCACTCCACTAGACACAGGCCTCCAACTAGACTATGTCCCATTCACCACTTCTCTCTGGTTTCTATCCTGCAGCCAGTTCATGATCCATATCACTACCAGATCATCTAGACCACACTGCGTCCATTTAGCTGCGAGGATGCTATGTGAGACTGTGTCAAATGCCTTACTGAAGTTAATATAGACCACATCCACTGCTTTGCATCATCTATCCACCTGGTTATGCCCTTATCAAAGGCTATCAGGTTGGTCAAGCATGAATTCCCCTTGGTGAAGCCATGTTGACTGTCCCTAACAGCCCTCCTGTCCTTGATATGCCTGGAGACAGCCTCTAGGACAAATTGTTCCATCACCTTTCCTGGGATGGAGGTGAGGCTGACCGGTCTATAGTTACCTGGGTCCTCCTTCTTACCCTTTTTGAAGATTGGATTGACATCTGCTATCCTCCAGTCCCTAGGCACCTCTCCTGATCCCCATGACTTAGCAAAGGTGATGGAGAGTGGCCTAGCAATGACTTCTGCCGTCTCCTTTAGCACTTGCGGGTGCATCTCATCTGGGCCCATGGATTTATGTACATCCAGTTTGCTTAACTTATCCCTAACCCAGTCCTTATCAACCAAGACAAGCTCCTCTCTTGCCTCAACTTCCTTTGGATCCTCAGCAGTCTGGGGCTTGATATCAAGACAGCCCCCAGAAGTACAGACAGAGGCAAAGAAGTTGTTCAATGTTCTATGTTGTATAGAAGCCATTAGCTCTGAAAAGAAGAATTTTATTTCTTGTGCAAGTGACAGAGCACTGAAGCAAGCTGCAGAGTCTCTGTCTCCGGAGACATTCAAAACCCATCTGGATGTGTTCCTGTGTGATCTACTCTAGCAGGTGATCCTGCTCTAGCAGAGAGACTGGACAAGATGATCTTCAGAGGTCCCTAACAACACATAGCATTCTATGATTCTGTGATACTGAAAATAAAACTTGCATTTCAAGGGACAGGAAGTCTCTCTATTTATCAACAAAATCCAAGATGGCAAGAATAGATCCCTTTACAAATTCTTTCCCTCAGCTCTTTGATGCTACCCTTCCCTTTGTCTTAAGACAATTGCATTTTTGTGCAGATAAAATGTTCTGGAGAAAATCATAGCAACGTCCTTTTTTATCGGTATAAAAACATTTTAAAAATATGGAGCAAGGTAATTCAATTGCTGGTTGTCAAGCCCGAAGAGCACTAGCACTTCAAAGGAAAGAAAAAACCCCACCACCATTACCAGATGAATCAGAACCAGTTCACAAAGTGCTTCATAGGCAAATACACTTTTTCCTCCCTATTCATTAAATAAGTAGAGAAGAGAGCCGAGAAACACTCAAACAATGCAACATTCACATAAGTAGTATTATTTTTGTGGCTTTTTCATAAAGCTATTTAAAAGCATTCAGGAAGGACAATCAGAGGACCTTGTTAAAATTACTATTAAATTATTTCAATTTAACCACAGCCTAAATTGCTTTCCCTCTTCAACATCTACATACAGTCATGGCTACTTGACATTTTATACTTGCATCCTGAAATTCAGTGAGAGCTTTGTTACTAACTTTGCTTTTACTGTCTCTATTCACAGGCCGAGACCCACAAATACAATTAGATTTAGACAGCAGACATAAATATTTGGTACTTGTTCTTGTCCAAAGTTAACTGCTTTACCTCTATTTTTATTATTGCTATTATCATCAGTAACAATTATTGACTGCAGGCTCCCTTATATATCATCCAAGGCAAGTTCACTGCCCTTTGGCTATTTTTGCCTGTTTTCATGAATGAAAGACATCAAGACAGTTTGCTTTTAAAAATGGGAAAAGAAAGCCATTTGTGCCTTTGAGTTTCAGGTGGCATGCAGAAGGACTGTATAAGGTGCTTCATTCCAGTCACTGTAGAGAAAGACAAACCAAAGCTAAATGCCTTCAAATTATACTCCCCTTCCACTCTGGTCCTTAGTTTTTTTCTTTAACCAAACACTGGAAAATCATTAGGAAAGATCTGAATTATTTTATTTGGCTTACATTTTATCCACAGCAAGAGATTTTGAGCAGTTGTCTCTTACTTTTAAAACATTAGATGCAAGACACAGCACTCCACGACACTCCACAGCTATTTTTTGTAGGTAGGCTGAAGAATTGTTGTCATAACAACATTGATTATTTTGTTGTTAACTCAGCTTATTGTTCTCTTTAAAGGGCATTTTCAAAGAACAGAACCTAGGGTTCATTTCATCTTAATTACACATGAAATTAAGGGTCTAACAAACCTCACTGGACTACTTGATTCCTTTAAGTTATGTCACGGTTTAAATGCAGATGGCAACGAAGCACAATGCAACCACTCGCTCACATATCTCTATTCCCAGCAGGGGAAGGAAAATGAAAGGTAAAGCCATGAGAGTTAAGAGATTTTACTTGAAACAATACAAAGAGACAGAAAACAATAACAAGTGATACACAATGCCCTTCTTGCTAACACCACCACGCCAAGCCAAGCCACACGATGCTCCACTGTTCTTTGAAACTGAGAGCCCTGTAGGCTAGTCCATTGCTATGTATGCTAGGCATGACATTAGCCTGGTACCAAATATTCCATTGGCTGGTTTGGCCTGGCTATCCTCACTGTGGAAACTAAACTTATCCTAGCTGGATACAGTACAAGTTAATAAACCAGTCTAAGCATTTTTCTGGACTGGTGCATTCATGAAGATATGGCAAATTTCTCAGCTGTTAAGAAGCTAACAAGATTGAAATAATCTACCATAACTACTTTACACATTACTGTCACTGTATTTGGTTTGTGTAGTGGGGTTTTGATAGGGAGGCACAGGCTACAGCTGTGGCTCCTGTGAAAAACTGATAGAACCTTGCCCAGCTTCAAATCTACCCTCTAGTAAATTTTAACACTGTCTCTCAACCAAAGTATTCACTTTGTGATACTCTAAAGATCTGAATTTTATTTTGAAATAACTCCCAAAACAAAAAACCAGTTTTAAAATAAAATATTTCAGTGGACCAGTTACTAACCTCAGCTCTACTCTTGGATTAGCACAAGCACAAAATAGACAAATTAGAAGCAAGTTCCAATGTCAGTAAACTTACAGTTGTGCTCTGGTGATAAAAATGACACAACATGTCCCAAAAGAGATGTTTACTAATAAACTCTTCATAAAAAACTGTAACTACTGTGGGAATGACTCTCATATCTATTGACCTCTTCGGTGATATGTTTCCACTGTAAATCAAAGAAAACAGTATATGAAACATAATGAACTGTGGGACTAATATGCAGTGTCCATGGAAAATTGATCCCTGTTGAGGCATATGCTGCATCTTCAGGATCATTACATCTCTCCAAGAAATGAATTAATATATTTATATTAGTAATCATAGATGAGAAATCCACCCTGTGAGGCTCCATATAAAAACTGTAAATCAGTTTCAGCCCAACTCCAGACTGCTCTCCCAATCCTGTGCTTAATTATGCTACTGCAAGAAATGCAATTGCAGGAATTGTACACAAATGTTAATGAGATAGGGCTCAGCATTTGTGCATTACAGCAACCATTTAGACCTACCCACACTGTGATTATTTTAACTTTTTAAGTTTAAAAAAAAAAAAACAATAACCAAACAGGAGAAAAATACAGTGAGTAATTTACACAGAAAGAGTAACCTCCAGTTTTCCCCAAGGCAGGTAAAAGCCAGCTCCAGTACAAGGCCTGAATCAGCAGCAAGCTATGACAGAATTCAGCAGAGACAGGAACATCTCAGACACCAAAACTGCGCAGCAGTGTCTCCCATGTTTTGGTTATGTCACCAGCTTAGGTTTCAGCCTTGTCAATGGACATCCCACCCCCATCCTTCAGAACCAGGTGTATTACAAAACTAAGATAGCAAACTGCCATATTTCCTTTCTCTGTTACACACTCCTGAAGCTGGAATACCCTGAGGTTTTGTAAAGAGGGAATGCTTTTCTGAAACAAACATCCACACAAAGTTTAGCAATGCCACACATTTGATTTCACGATGCACCACAAGAACCATTTAGCCTTTCTGACAACAATCCTTGAGGGGAACTCTCTGAAAGTCACAGTAAGAATATGTGAGATTCAAAAGCATGCATCCCGGAGGTGATACGCACTGGGATCAAGCGGTGAAGCGATTTAAACTGATGATTAATTCTAATGAGCTTTAATACCACAACTACGTCAGTCAGGAAACAGATTATATGCTGTAGCAAAAAGCTTTAGTTTGGCTTTCTGAAAGAATCTGGAAATGTGTCATGATATGACTCCACATCATCTAGGACAAAGAAAGATGCAAGTTTCATTCTGTTCTCAAGAGGACCATTTGCATTTTGTGAATTTCTGAACAAGTAAGCTTTGTAACTTTGATGTAAAATTGAGATAATTTTCTCATCGCTTCTCCCATTTTTCTACTTAGTTTGCAATCCTTTTTAACAGGAATGTTCTCCTATTCTTTGTCTTCAACACAATATAGTTTAGAACTTGCCTGTAAGGCACAGATCAGCAACTAAAAACAGCAAGAAACTCAATATATCAAGATGCTAAATTTATCTTGAGTCATTAAATATGAGAATAGATTCGTATCCAAAACACTCTCCTATCTCAATTTCCCAGCTTTACCTGTCATTATAGGACATTTTATTTACAAAACTACCCCTGAAACCCTGACAGATTTGTGAAATTACATGAGTGCTTCTGCTGGGTTGTTTCCTTTGTTTTTAAACAGAACCTACAATTCAGAATCATGAGAGTTCACATATGGTCAGTAAAACTCCCTTTCCCTTGTTCCCATAAACAATTCGGCTTGACATCACTGTCCAACAAAGGTATTACAGTTTACCACTAGAGACAGCTGGGCAAACAGGCCTACCCTACTCAGAGGGTACATGTTCATGTTCCTCATGGTAGTACAAGAAAAGCTAATCTGCAAATGAACTGAAATATCATAAATTCATACACGGTCAGAAGGAAAGGCAGCAACAGGACGGAGATTTTTAAATCCTGTCGTTATTCACCAGGCCTCAGAATACGCACACGTTTGTACAAGTTTGTTATAAGGCATCTCCCCACTAAGCAGGTTGAAGTTGAGCACTAAAACTGAAAAAACAGCAGTCGTAACCCAGATTACTAGGATGGCATTATCACAGAGTCACAGAACAGTTGCTGCTGGAGAAGACCTTCAGGATCACTGAGTCCAACCCTTCCCTAGCTCTATCATCACCACTAAACCATGTCCCTCAATGCAACATCTACCCTTCTCTTAAACACCTCCAGGGACTATGCTACAATTAAGTCTCTCCTTACAGCTCTTAAGCAACTGTCACGTGAAGATAGCATGCTGAACATCAACATAGGGTATGGAAAACTGGAGAGCTGTTGTCTCAGATGAATGGAAAGAGAGTTCAGTGAGAAACAGAAAAATCTGTTGTGAAGATGTCAATCACTGTGGGACAAGCCAGCACTTTCCATTTGTTTACCATGAAGTATATCAACACATTCTTACTGACTTCAATAACCCTCCACAGTTCCAATCGAGATCTACTGTGGGCAGGTGCCAAATGTTTGGATTTATCAAGCAGTACTATACAAACAGGAACCATTTGTGTGTTTACATTTAAGTTCATATTTAAGTACTTTTCTGGAGTAGGCCTCTTCAAAAGTGAGCAATTAATAAGAAACAAGGCACTAGACATATAGGCATTTTTAAGGATGTTTCAGAATAATATACGTGTTCTGTCATGATCTGCAACGGGGAAGTCCGTAGGCAACAGGAAATCAGTACTGATATTAAGACATGTTAGTCCTACTATTGAGCTAAATCCTAAACCAGACCAAGGCATCCTATTATTTTCAAGATAATCACAGTCTATGCTACACTGTGCAATTGTGAATCACTGCTTCATCTATTACAAACTTTATTAAAGTCTTCTTCAGAGACCACCATTAGGCAAAAGCTGTATTCAATTTGCAGGAGTAGAGTGCAGATGGTCACTGTGGTACTCACAAACAGAAAAGCTACATAGCCCTTCTGGCTACATACGAAGTTCTGGAATGAGAATCATGAACAACACGATTATTTGGAACAGTCAGCTTTGGCTAGAAAGAAACTGCCAGCAGTGATCAAGTTTTCAGAACAGTCTCACCCCATGCTGGCACCCTGCACAGTATTTTCTCTGTATTGCAGTAGTTCAGTATCAGTGCATCTCAAGTGTTTTACAGTTTATTTAAAGATGATTTTTTTTCTAACTGAATCTTGAGTGAGTCATCAATCATTGAGATATTCTTCGTTGTTTTTCTTCTATTGCAAGCTAACATTAAATTTTGTCTAAACACTTATGACAGTGTTTTTCAAACATTTTTAAAAATGCAGACCCTTTTGCCTCATCAGTCTTCCTGCCACCCTTCCATTCTCTCCAGCCCTCCTCCTCAGGCATCAGCACCTCCATTTCTCCTCAGCAGGGGAACAAAACCAGGCTGTAATTACTGTCTGCAAGTATTTACTCACTCCCACATCTTAATGGAACCAAACTGCTGATCGTTCCACAATCCTAAAATAGGTCTCAATCCTCAGTTTAAAAAAAAAAGAACCCACACTACACTCTCCAAACATCCCATAACTATCCCATATCACTTACCTCTGAGCCAAGTTAAACAAAAATATTTGAATGCTATCCTCACTAGCACTGCAGCTTTTACACATGCAGGCTAAAACATATGTGGTAATGGAACCACTATACGTAAGACATGAAGGCAGTGCAAGCAGTAAGTATTTGACCAGGAACCCTCATGTACTGTGATTCTGTGAAGTGCCTACACTCTATCCAAAAAGTAGGTCCACTACTACATTTAAAATATTATTAGCCTGTTGAAAAACAACCAGCATTTTTGACAAAATACCATCACAAAACCTATGTTTACACTGCCTCTAAACTGACCCAGTAAATTCAGTTCTTGGAACACTCGTAACTTGAATTTGCTGGTAGAATCATGCAGAAAATATATCTGTACCAGCAAAATATTATTAGTTCCAGAATTTCACCTTTAGATGCGTTCAGGCAATGCTACATTCTGTTTTACTCCAGACTTCAATATGTATTTCACTATAGTCTCTGTTACGTGTAGGTGGTTGGAACATGGAGCAGAAAAGCAGGTGAAAAGTTAGAGTAAGCAAATTATTTTCTGTTCAGAGAACAAGTCACTGATAAAGATAGGGAGGCACAGACACCAAGTGAAACAGATAGGTACAGTATTTCTTAATCAGTCAGCCTCTGCCTTACAGAATCAGGAAGCTGCAGGTAAGGAAGTCATTCCCCACTTCAAGCAGAAAGTAAAATGAGTGGTCTTTAAAACACTAACAATTTGGAATGCTTTTTAGCACCTTTTTAAATCTACAGTTACCTAGAGAGATGCTAGACAACCATCTAGTCAAACTTTTCTCATTATGTACCTGCTACACACAGTGAAAAGGGAACTAAACTGTATGACATATATACTGGAAATTAATTATTTTGACTTTAGAACTCCATTCAGGAAATTAATATGAAACAGTAAGAAAGGAACAAGTAGTAATTAGCCACTGAACCACTGTATAGTATATCTTCTCCAATCAGACATATTTAATATGCAATCAACAAAACATGGGGATTATTTTTGATTCCTTGTTTTGGCTTCAGAATCTTACCTCAGAAGTAAAACAAGTTTAGAGATAGTTAAGTTCTTCTTACACTTTCTAGCTTTCCCAACATTAATCACAGACTTAACAGACCTAATGTATATTTAAAACAGCCATTCTGTTCTTCCTTAGTCAACACTTACAACACACCTCAATTACACACTATTTGTGAATTAGGCTCACCACAAATAACCAAGGAAATACTCATTTACATGGCTCCATTTTGAATTAAAAATATATATCTAAAATACAAAAATTACCGGCAGGAAAGAGTAGAAAAACAAAGGTTGCAGGCCTCTTCCAGATCTAGCTAATTCAGTGGAAACTCTAATATCCATCTACTTCGCAGAGTTTTTCCAGTAGACAGGGCACTCAAGTAATCTGCTGACAGGCACTGCTTGTGAAATTGCTCTCCCAGATTCACCTAACTCAGTCAAGAAAGCTAATGAGCTAAATCAGTCCACCAATTTCAACAGCTTAAACCTTCCAATTTAAAGAGAGTATTCAAGTGAGCAGCTTTTTTAGCAATCACTCACAGAAGGGTGATGACAGATAGCTGATCGTGGTAACCTCTTCTGTGACACAGATAAGTACAGAAGTATGGTCTTACAACCTGATTTATCTAAGGATTAAAGCACCTGAATTTGTATCTACAGTATGCATTTACACTACCTTAATTGGTCTTGTTTTCAACAAGCTTAGAAATGAGCACAGCTTTTTCCATTCAAAATAGGTCTGTCAAAAAGATCAGTAATACATAAGAACAAAGATAAAAGGACTGTTTATCTTCCTGTAAATCTTCCTTAGACAAATAAAACAAAAAATCCACACCATCCTTTCATTTGAGCAGATCACAGAACCAGGCAACCATAAACAGAGTCCCTTCTGTAGTGGTGGTTCATACAAGGATTCGTATAAATACAGGCTCAGAAACTGAGAAAACAGTACTGATCTTTAGAGAAGGTTAATTTACATGAGAACATCAACACAAGTCCAGATTTCTGTAAGTCTGCAGGTACAGCAGATACTAATTCTGAAACAGATGTCACTTTACATCATGCACTGACAGTATTTCAGTCAGCAGGTCAATGGGTGGCCCAGGTCTGGTCACACAAGGAGACTGGAAACACCTGCTCAGAGTAGAGCCAGCACCAAATCTGGAGCTTCTCTCAGCACCTGTCATCTGATGTTTGAGGCCCAAGACATTGTTCTGTTCATACAAAATTAAGCTGGAGCCCTATCTCCTGAACTGTTGCCTGATGCAACCATCTTAAAACAGCTGCAATTGCTCCAATAACACCATAAGCTGTTAAGGCAGAGCCCCTAAAATGTGCTCCAGCAGTCACAGCCCAAAGAACTGACAACATCCTACCTGCATTACCCATGAAGACAGAAACGTGTCCTCTGTTGGAAAGCAAAATAAAAACCAGCAAGTCATTACCAAACTGACTGCACAGAAATTCCTTCCAGGACCACATCTGAGAACTGATTTAGCTCTATATAGATAGATAGGCCTTACCAATACAATTTATTTGTATCTACATTCACTTCAAAAATTTCTCAAGTGTAAGTGTACTCTACAATACAGACTGTGGAGAGTTTCTTCTGTTCTCAGGAAGATTCTGTCTTGTTAAAGTTGCAGACAGGCTGTCATAGAGGCACCCACAAAACCAGACGGCAGTAGCTATCAGAAAAATGTGGATTTATTGCAACCACAATTGCCTGTCACTTCAGCAACACACAAGTTTGGGTGCCATTCAGTAATATATTTCACTACATAGCAAAAATTTTCTAAACTTTAAGGAACACTCTAAGAAAAGATGATGCAAAATGTGCTTGCACTCACACACACGAGAGAGATCTCCCATCCAAGGGTACACAAATGAAAAGCCACTCACCAAAAGAAGACAAGGAATCACTCCATCTCAGGGAAGTAACTTTGGACAGCGTTCCAATCCAACAGGAGAGTCACTTTGACTGCAGGACCTGCTGCTTCAAGAAAACCGATTTGAAATTCATTTTTGACAGGGCCCTCACTTGTGGTCATCCTAATTAGTGACCAGGAAACACAGACACTGGCTCTCTGTCTTGAGGGATCCAGACTCTAGGGCACCAAGAACAATGTGAAGTACTCCTCAAGCACCTTTACATGGGGTGTTCTGTCATAGCGCTGGGGCAGCTGCACCTGCCACAATCCACGCCCTGGCCACAGTCACAACTTCACTGGTCATCTTGGAGTGGCCTCCATCTCTTGCCTCCAAAGTTATCTCACTCAGTCTTAGTGAGATATCATGCTCACTGTGGATCACTGTTCCTCAGTTATCTTAATGTGTAAACTGATCACAAAGAGAAATACTCATTGACCTTAACACTGGTTCCACCATCATGCATAAAGGTTGGGTTTTTACAATACATTTACCATAATCACATCGATTAGAAAAAAATTACAAATATATCAAAATTTTCTCATAGGAGCAACAACTGTTCCTGAGTCTTTTGCCACCACCTTAATCCAAATGATCTGATCCTGAGGTGGCACTGACAATGCTCAGGATGTGTAAGCAAAGAGCAGTGTCCTTCGAGACTCCATCCTGTGATGGGAATGTCAGTTCATTGCTCAGGAAAATCTACTGTAATTTCTGTCAGCACGTTGTAGTCCAGTCCCAGTGGTCAACACTGCCATAAAAACACCAAGGTGGTTGCATCTTCATTTTCCTCCAAGGAAACTCAAGGCTGGCCTCGGTTAAGAAAAACCAGGCTTCACGGTTAGAAATTGGGGATTATCCATCAGGTACTAATCTGGTGGGGATTTCCGCTCTCATCTGGGGCTTCCCGGCCACATAAGCCTCTGGGTTTTGGAAGACTCACTGGCACAAGACCAGCAGAGGGCAGCTTCTCCACCACAGACGGACACAGGTGTCTGCGGTGGGGCCTGGTTTCCTTACCGCAGGGCGTGGGGCCTTCGTCCCTCACCGGTCCTGTTTCAACTGCTGGGACTGGAACAGCAGCTCAGTGATGGCTTATTGCTATCCAATTCAACTGCTAAACACCATGGGCCACCAGCTTTACAAACTGGCCAGACTGGGAAATCCTAAGAGGAGTGAATGCCGCTCCTTATCTGCCTCTTCTCCAGGTCGTCACCTCAGCAACACCCACTTGTCTGCGGCCTGGAGCCACTGCAGGGTCCTAGTGCAAGCGGCCTCCACGCCCCTGGCTACCGAAACTCCGCAGGGGGCCCCTGGGCAAACATTAATCTATCCAATACCAATAACTTCCCAGTATTGTCAGGCTCTGGCCAGAGGTGCAGAGCAGCCTCACCCACCACACAGGCTTACTACAAACTAAGCTAGACTGCTCTAAAAAGTCACTATATGACTAACATGTGCAAGACAAGCACTTTTTCTTTCTACCCCTATACAGAATGGGTAACTAGGTTTTTTTTACTTAACCATGTGGCTCTATTAATCTTATTTTAGTGTTTTTGCTTTCTCTGGTTCCATTTCCTACATCACTGCAAGACTGCATCTCATCACATACATCTAATTCATCATTTTTGTTTCAGTCATTAATCTTTGCTTTCCCTTCAAAGGATAATCCATGTTTAATAGCTGTATTATATAATCTGTGTCAAGGTGCTGGAAGGACTATTTTGCAAACTTTAGGAGAGCATGGTAGCGATACCGAATTAAATTACACATCCAAATACCATTTTTAAGAGGTTAAAAGTTCTGTCTGTAAGAGCAAGAGCTAGGAGTACATTGCAAATATTTTCTGCTTGAGTCGTGGGAGAAATAAAAAACACAATCAGATCCTTCATGTCCCTTTCCCCCACACAAGTAAATGCTATTGTTAAAAAATAAAGATAAGGATGCAGTTTGTAAAAGACATTAGCCTTCACAAATATTTACCAACCCTGAAGCATTCTCCCTGAAGACTATAGATAAGATTGGCAAATGAATAAATGAGCTTTAAGTTGATCTTTCATACTTTGAAAGGGAATTTAACCTATGATAAGCAGCATGTTTTCAAACATTTCTCCAAGTATCAAACACTACTCGCTTTCCCCATAATTCATGATAGCACTATAGAGCAAGTATCACACACTAACATCCAAGAATCATGTTAATTTCATAAATTGCCATATTTATCAGCTTTGTTGTAAAGCTTCACAGGCATTTTCTTCTGTACTTCAATAATACTGTGTCTCTTCAACTCAGTATTTCAGCCAACACGTAACCCAAGCACTACCTCACCAACCTCACATTCTAGGTTTCACAGAATCACAGAACATTAAGGATTGGAAAGGACCTCGAAAGATCATCTAGTCCAATCCCCCTGCCACAGCAGGATCACTTAGACCAAATTGCACAGGAACATGTTCAGGCAGGTTTTAAACATCTCCAGAGAGGGGTACTCCACAACCCCCTGGGCAGCCCCTTCCAGTGTTCTGTCACCATCACTGTGAAGAAGTTCCTTCTGATACTGATGTGGAACCTCCTGTGTTCCCGCTTACATCCACTGCCCCTTGTCCTATCACCAGGTGACACTGAGAAGAGCCTAGCTCCATCCTCCTGACACCCACCCTTCACATATTTATCGACATTAATGAGGTCACTACTCAGTCTCTGTTTCTCCAAGCTAAAGAGACCCAGCTCCCTCAGCCTTTCCCTTTTTCTTGCCCTTGACCACTCTTGTAAGGTTTCATTCCAAGGAGGCCTTGGCTTTCGTAGTTGCATCCCTACATCCTCTGACTAGAGCCTTATAATCATCCCAAGTACAATCCCCTCCTTCCATGACCTACAGACTTTCTTCTTCCTCTTGAGTTTGCAGAGCAGCTCCCTGTTTAACCATGCAGGTCTTCTGGCTCGCTTCCTTGACTTCCTACCTGTTGGAATGCTCTGATCTTGGGCTTCAAATAAGTGGTTCTTGAATACAGTTAAAACAAAAGAAGTAACTTCACCTCCTAACTCAAAAGCCAGTAGTAGAGAAGCAATCGAGCTACTACAATCATTCCTGCTTGACTCTTTCCTGTATGAGAAGGACTTGGTGGGTACTTTTGAATGATCATCTAGTATTTCAGCAAGGTAAGCCACACAGTTAAAATAAATGTAACACAGGATGAGAAAAGTAAAGGAGACAACTGCTCAGCTAGCCCTGATCTGAGAAAATACATGTGATCATATTGAAAAGAGTTCAGCTAACTTTAAAGTGAAATGAGAAATAGAATATTTCACTAAACTTAAAACACTGCAGACTCCTTGCAACAAGAGCATAATGGGACAGCTCATCATAGCACTTAATATCCCAACTAGAGTTTCAGAAATAGAGCAGTTTTCAAAGAAGTGTCATTAAACTAAAATGGCCTCTTTTCAAGAGTCTAATTGTTCTACTTAGCTGAGACCAGTGAGATGTCTTAGAACAGCACAATTTTTGAGACAGTGTTAAACTTTCTATATTAATAGTAGACACATATAATGCACACGACTAAGCAACACGTCTCTTCAAAATTCATTTGGACTCCTGGAAGGATATAAAAGTTATCAACTTCAGCAAATCATTATGTTAAATGATGACACATTCCAGGCCATGCAGCCACTTCTTGTTCCTGAATTCATAAACTTAATCGAGACTTTTTTCCTCAGCTTTTATTTAATGAATATGTTTCTCAAAAACTAGTATGGCCTAAAGGCTCAAAAAATAAAAGGAAAATAAAAAAGTGATAAACATTCATTGTTTTGTAAAATCACATTATTTTCTAAGCCAGCCTTATGAGCTGGGAAAGACTTAAATAGTGAGTTTTGACTGCCTGAGGTTTCTAAGACCATAACAGCTTATATGAAGAACTAAACCAGAATAATACACAAATATATTTAGATGGTCTGTTACTGTGGCCTCTGCCATTGATGGTAAATATAATAATCACATTTTTTACCAGCAACTGAAAAGTCCTCAGCTAGGGAAGAACCTTTATACCTTTTCTTTTCTATAACAATATACAAACACTATATATATATGCATTCTCCAGCATCAAGTAGGTCTCAGCTTATGAGCTGCTTTTGATTTCTTCTTATGACTGGATTCACAATTCCTCTGAATACAGTTTTCTTCTATTTTTATTCCTAACTTCTTTACAAGTCTTTCTTCTTCTCCTGTTGCCAACAGTTCAAGCATTCAAAATCTCCCTAGCACTATCTGCTAATTTTGAATGTGAAAAGGTGGCTCCTTTTTAAAAAAACCCTAAGTTTTCATCATACACCACCACCTCTCTTTGTGATTTGACCCAGACCATTACAGTCAGGTGGAGACTCACTGATTTTAACAGGAGCTGGCCCCTGGCTTTGGAAAGTCTCTTTTCTTTGAGTAAAAGACCTCACAACTTCCAGAGTGGTTGTGGTTTTTCTGAAATCCAGTTCTCAGTTCTGTGTGTTTCCAAGCCAGATCTCCATTTCTAGTGTGTAGATTCCTACAGCCATGAAGAAGAGAACTCCTCTCTACATTTCAGCAAACAAAGGAATTCAGACCAAACCTTCCTTCTGCCAATCCTTGAAGTACCACTCTCTCTTCAACCAACATGTTCCAAGGGCAGGATGGCTGCCATGCCTAGAGCAGCAACATGTGCTTTCTTCTGAACAAAGAATGAAAGTGAAGTCCAGCAGAAGGAGCTTGAAATCTGAAACTGGAAGCCCCAAACCCATCATTCCAGATTTTTGCAGAGCTGAAAAAATTTTACAAGTTGCCATATCAACTTCCCAATGCTTCAGGCCAAGAAAACTCAAACTATGAAAATTCAAACGCTAGATCACCCGAGCTTCAGACAGTAATGGTATCCCCAAAACACCCGATCAGTTCTTGCTGTAAGAACCTTCCTACATTGTTAATCTTGCTATGTTTTGGAAACAGCAGAGCATTCAGCAGCTCAGCAGCATTAAGACCATGACACTTTCAGAATCATGTAGCAAACCAGGGAGTTTATGTATTAAACAACTTATGCATTCAATAATAGGTATAGATGAGTGTCAGTGTTGATTTTAAATGGGTATTTGACCACGTACAGGTATCACTTGTTTATCTAAGCCTACCTGATTTTTCATACAAGCACTGCTCAATGCCCACAGTGCAGCTTCTATCAGCTGTAACTGACAGGGCTGTAACTTCTCTGAACTTTACGGTATGTTCTCCCAGCAGCCCTGAATTCTTTCTGGAATGTTTTAAATGACTACTTAATTCAAAATTCCACTTCTTAACTTCTAAGAAAGCGTGATGAAAGGCATCCATATCGTGGCTTAGATGATCCAAGACAGGGAAAGAAAACAATCTCTCTCATTAATACATTATACGCCACTGCTGCATGTGTTCATATATAACACAGTGAATAATACTTACTGCAGTATACTAAAGGGCTTCTGGGCTTTGGAAGATTTGTTCTGTGAAACAAACAAAATCCTATTAAATGCATTTGTGCTAGTAATCTCCCTATATTGTAGTAAAATAATCTGTTCAGAAATCAGAATGGAGATTATGAGCAAGACATCAGAAATGAATTATGGGACACAACAGAGATGTTAGTGCTGAAATTTTTGCATCTAAAAGTTTTATATCGAGGATCTCTTCTTTAGCAGCCGCTACCACAAAAAGCTTTGCAAATTCATACCGATTCTTAGAGAAGAATAAATGTCACATAATCATTAAAAAATCATATGACAAAAGAGTTTAGACTGGGAAGAAATGGAAAGGAAGGCATATGGGAAATTATGGCAGAGGGTTTGCAGGCTTTTAACAAACACTGAATTTTGTATGAGAAGTTTATTTTCTCTAAAACAATTTACCTCTGAAGATTACTGGAGTGCAGAGAACCCACAAAAAGCATTATTCTATCTTATTCTGACACCTAATGCCAACAGATGGCTTTCCATTTAGAAAAAGCCATCCAGTCTATTTAGAAAAAGAATTAGCCAGGACTATGATTGAAATCAAGCATCTCTATCCCACTACAAATTTTACTTCTGTTATAATTACATTTTACAGCTTTCCAGCTCTTATCCACAAAGAATTACTTTCCTCAGCCATTAAAAATACAATTATAAGCTACTTCAATGTAATTATTCAGCTTGCAAACACTGGAAAAGATTTTATTTTATATCATGGGATACAACTTTTACTAGTCAGGCATTGTAACAACTCTTCAATAACTCCATGCTGATCTTGAAAAAAATCAAGTGATTTTCTCTGTTAATGAAGAATCATTATGAACTTTAGTTAATATTCACTTGATTTCAGTTAGAGAGAGACTCAGCACAAGAGACCTAAGCACGTAAGTTAAAACACCAGGAGTACACACTTTCTTCTTCCTTCCTCCCTCCTTTTTTTCCACACAAACTCCTAAGTGAATGTATTAGTATTTGACATCAAATAATTTCTAACTACCATAAATTGAATGCTTGAAATCCATAGAGAAATGCGTGTTTACAGTTGTCACATCCCTCAGTTGAAAAGGCATTTCAAGATACTCAGATGTTCTTTGTGCTGCATGTTTATCTTCCAATAACTATCAAACATGTACCTGAGAAGAAATTATTTACCAATGATAAAGTAATTCCAGTGTGGGCTTACAAAAAGTTCATACAAAACTAAAGTATAACGAATTACAAAGACAAAATACCACCAGGGATTTCCATTCATTTCTGTTACAACTAGCACAAGTCTACTGGTTTGTAGTAAGATATATCCTAGAAGCTTCAGCAAAAGACAACAATTGCCAAAACAAAGACATGGCAAGGGTCAGAGCAGTTCCTTCTATTATAAAAAAAAAATCACCCAAATAATGCACTCAACATTAATAAAAAATTTGGCTGCTGAAACTTGATGTCACTCAGTGCAGCTCTTAGAACCTTCTCCTCCATGCTAACCACGTAGAGTTGGGGTGTTAGCGTAATCTGGGCAGCATCAGGACTCCAAATCTGGCTCAGCTCCATGTTTGAGGCTCTTGTTTCTAGGACCAGAGGTCCCCACCTGTGTCCCTGCTCACTGCAGAGGGGTTGGAACTAGATGATCTTTAAGGTCCCTTCCAACCTAAACCATTCTATGATTCTACTATTCAGGGCAATTAAATCCAAAATGTGGTCAGTTTATCAAGATCACATGTTAACATTGTTTTTCACTAGATCCATGTGATAGGTGAACTGATACTGAACAGCACAAGAATTCTGCATGCATCTTCAATTACTTCTAAAGTAATAAGTAATTTTTTGCGTGATACACAAAATCACTGCAGCTTTCAAAAGGTGATCTTGTCACAAGCAGACCAAAAAAGCCAATATAGAGTTGCACACTAATTGTTACAGCTTCAAAATCCCTTCCTGGTTTATGCTTAAATACTATTTAGCACTGCCAAGCACAAACATTGAAAAAAAATCAGTGCCTTTCACAGTTTTATTGCCTTAAAAGCCGTGTGACTTTGTCTGAAAAAATAAGTAAATAAAGTTTCTTACCTGCCTCCTACTTTTCTGAGGCTATTAGGTGTCCTTGCTTCATATTTTCAAGGCTTGATCCACACAATGTTCAGAAATTGTTTCACTGAAAGTGAAAACTGAAATTCTCATGAACATTTTTGACCACAGAAAACAAAATGTGAAGACAAGAATCACAGAACCTGACAGTTTTTTAGCTCTGTATTTTTATTCTAATTTCTGATACACTTTGGAACTAAGCAGCAAACGTCTGTTTTCTGAAAACACTTCTCTTTTGCCTGTGGTTTCACATGAGTCTTTCTGATGGATTTTAACATTATCCTGGAGGCTATGTTAACTTCTTTTACACTAAAAAGTCAATTATTCCTATTAATAAAGCAAAATAACAAAAATTTAAAAAAAAATATGAAACATTTATAACAAAATAACAACACTTCACCACGTAGGAAATTATTCATAAAGCTCACAACATTCCTTAGGTGCCTATTCCAGCAACAACTGTGAGCGCAGTTACTTGATTTTAGAAACAGAAGAACTAGAGCATCTTGATTTTAGTAGGTGGTACTGAGGCAAATACAGCCATATAAAGCAGCACAATGCAAAAATAAACACATATGCTGGACTCACACTTTTTAAAAAATCCAATCATAAATAGGAGAAGGAACTTCTTCACAGTGAGGGTGACAGAGTACTGGAAGGCGCTGCCCAGAGGGGTTGTGGAGTCTCCTTCTCTGGAGACATTTAAAACCCACCTGGATATCTTCCTGTGTGACTTGATCTAGGAG
>JAOXOE010000694.1:9788146-9815843 GCA_028565055.1 Phoeniculus purpureus
GGAAAGGCTGAGGGAGCTGGGTCTCTTGAGCTTGGAGAAGAGGAAACTGAGGGGTGACCTCATTAATGTCTATAAATATGTGAAAGGTGGATGTCAGGGGGATGGAGCCAGGCTCTTCTCAATGTCATCTAGAGATAGGACTAGGAGCAGTGGGTGTAAGCTGGAACAGAGGAGGTTCCATATAAATATCAGAAGGAACTTCTTCCCAGTGACGGTGACAGAGCACTCGAAGGAGCTGCCATGGGGGGTTGTGGAGACATTTAAAACCCGCCTGGATGTGTTCATGTGCAACTTGGTCTAGGTCATCCTGCTGTGGCAGGGGGATTGGACTTGATGATCTTTCAAGGTCCCTTCCAATCCCTAATGATTCTGCCCCCCACCCCACAAAGATTTTTGGACAAACAGGGAGACTCACATTGCAAAACCGCAAAACACCCTCAATAGAGGAAGAGCCTCGGAACCCAAAAAACCTTCCAGGTTTTAATTAGAGATGAAGGGGCTTGAGAGCATTCAGGGTTCGGTTTTCTTTCCCCTTTTTTTCCTGTGCTAAAAGGAAAACCCATTTTTGTAAGGTCAGTCGAGATAGCTACTGTATGATTTATGGCCTCCTCCCAGTAGAAACGTCTCTCCTGTGCCAAAGTGGCTGTGACTCATCACTGCTCTGTGCTCGGTTCTCAGAATTGTTGTAAGAGCATCGGTGCTGTGTCAGTGTCCACAGTTTAATGTATTTCAAAACAAAAATGGAGAAGCTATGGGAGAGGTGCAGGATTTGGAGGTGACAGGCTCTCAGATGCTCCTTATGTTTCACCAGGAAGATCAAGAAAGACTGAGTTCAAGATGACATCTCTGGAGCTTTGGTCCTTTGCCACCTTGGCTTTCCCTTGCTGGGTTGTTACGAGGACGTAGTGTCACCCTGCACCCAGAAGCTGCCCTGACATGTTGCACGTGCCAGACAAACCTCAGGTCTATAAGTTTCCCTTGACTTACACTGCGGGGAAAGCAGTGACAGGCAACTCGCCAAATGGATTGCTTGGTGCCACAGAAGGTGTCTGGGTCCAAGACAAGACAGGATCCAGTTTACCCCTTGGCTCCCAGTTGTAAAATAAACTGGAGCGTTACTGTCACCACTCACAGCGTGGTAACGGGGCATTTGGAATAGGTCCCCTGTTGTACAACCTGGTCTCGACCCCAAATTATTCACAGCATCATTGGATTGTAGATATTAAAGGCAGAAAGGGAAGGTACCTGCAGGAATAGACATGGTTCTTGCGGACACTCCTCCTGAAGAAGCCTTTGCAGCCGTCACAGCTGGATGCTCCGTAGTGTTTCCCTGTCGCCCGGTCCCCGCAGATGGAGCAGAGGGAGCTGATGCCGTTGGCGAGCAGGTTGGTGTTTGTTGATTCAGCTGCGATGGCCTCTGCAGACAGAGAACAGAAACCCTTGGACACCTCTGTGCTAGAAACCAGAGCCAACCACCAGTAAGTTGCTTTTTAAAGCAAAGCTCAGACAGACCCAGTCCCATACACTTGAGGGCACACAGAGTATGTTGCTATAAATACATTTTGCATTGATCCAGAGCCTCTAGATCAATGGTCATGGTTTTTTTTCAACCTCAGATGAGAGCAATTAGCTGCTTTGCTCCTGATATTGGTGTTTGTCACCACTTCAGAGGGATTTCAAGCTGCATAAACCCACACGCTATTACCTCTGTGTTTCTTAGCTGATGCAGAGAAACCTCACCTGGGTGTGAGACACGTGGTTTGAGGCACGTGGAGCCACCTCCCCAGTTAGATATCTGGAGATCATGGTTCATAACTGGTGTCCACAGAAGGAGGTAGAAATAACATCATTAGCTTGAGTAAGCAGAAAGCAGCAGAGAGCAGATAAGAGGCCGGAAGGCTGAACTGCTTCATGCACATGGCAGAGGTGTTGGAGATGGAAGTTTGCTCCTGAGAGCAACTCTGCAGATGGAAGACTCCCACAGTGGTCTCTTTAGTTCTCCTAAGGCTGGCTCCTGTCTGAGTTGCCCTCTGACAAAGCTCATTGATTCCCACTGGGAAGCACCAGAGGAAAGCAGGAAGATCGACCTTCTAAATTAGGGACCTACAATTAGGTCACATGAATGGTCTCTGTCATATCCTCTGCTTGGACCTGCTCATTTGGGGCAGGAATAGCTCTGCCCCTGCCTGGGCTGTGTACACACCGCTGAAAACTCCCCTTCAAACTTTTCCCTCAGCCGCCCTCTTCATCCTCCTAATTTGAGGCACAGCTTGGAGAAGGGGGGCAGAAAAAAGAGAAGAGGAAAAGTGGTTGACACATGAGAAGAGGCAGATGAGGGTGTTTACATCTCGCTGTGAGGAGGAATGTTTGTGGAGTCTGAACTGACCTGGGCGCTCGCTGCGGGACGGTTTTATGAACTTACTGCAGCTCTGGGAGTGTGTTCTTCACTCCAGAGGAGCGGATCTCGTGCTACAGTGACCTTGGCAAAGTGTCTGGGACAAGGCACACCCTGCTCCGCACAAGAGATGGGCCGTGATGAGAAAAGCTCAGCTGCTGCTGGACTGAGTGATGGGCAACTCCTAGAGAAAATTACTCAAAGGGAAGGAATCAGCATCTGATCTGGACAGTCTGGAGAAAGTTTTCTAAGGCATAACTCACAACAAATAGCTTTGGGTGACCCACACACGGTGAGTGCACACAGAGAGAGAGAGAGAGAGAGAGAGAGAGAGAGAGAGAGAAAGAGAGAAAGAGGAGGGAGGCTATTTTTGTATATGAACACACATCAAAAATTTATAGTGAAGATATTCACTACCCAATGAAAATTGTCATTAAAAGATCAAAAAAAAAGCCAGTAGAACCTTATTTTTTCTAAAGTGAGAAAGTGTTTTAGCTGAAGCTATGGACAAAACATCTGTAGCTAAGACTTTAGGTCAGGCTTTCTTCCACCCCCTCAAAAGCCACTTTTGGTCTATGTAGATATGAGAAGGAACTTCTTCACAGTGAGGATGACAGAGCACTGGAAGGGGTTGCCCAGACATATAAAACCCATCTGTACAGGTTCCTGTGTGACTTGGTCTAGAGGATCCTGCTGTGGCGGGGGGGTTGGACTGGATGGTCTTTCGAGGTCCCTTCCAATCCCTAACATCCTGTGATTCTCTGACTTCATCTTCTAGAGCACGGGGGAATCAATAAGTAGGTTGCAGCAGGATGGGAGCAACATGACGAGAAAGAACGACAGCAAGAAAATCATTCTGAGCTCACAGCGACATGAACTGAGATTTACCTGTTCCCCAAACACATGTGAGATGCTCTCAGCTCTGACATTTGTGTCACTTGGATCCTTTGGGAACACTGTCTGCGGCAGGTGCTCAGTGGTTAATGAACAGCGATCTTTTTCCTTGTTTTTACATTGATTCCTCCATGTATTTCGCTTGACAACTCAGCATTAAATGGAGTGTTTTCTGGAGGGTAACTCTGCTGCTGAACAGTCACGCCTTTGCAGCTCCAGCTGTTTTGTCAAAGCTACCATAAAAAAAAATGCATCGGGGGTGGTGGACTCCCTCTACAAGACTGCACCACACAAATAAACATAAGAAAACAGATTCTCTCTTTGCTCTCATGCTTCCTCTAATGACTTTCAGATGAATCAAGCCAGGCTCTGCTCAGTGTCATCTACTGATAGGGCAACAGATGTGATCTAGAACATAGGAGGTTTCACACAAAAATGAGAAGGAACTTCTTCCTGGTGAGGGTGAAGGAACAGGCTGCCCGGGTGGGTTGTGGAGTCTCCTTCTCTGGAGACACTTAAAACCCACCTGGACATGTTCCTGTGTGATTTGATCTAGGGGATCCTGCTCTGTCAGGGAGATTGGACTGGATGATCTTTCAAGGTCCCTTTCAATCTCTGGTGTGTAGCCAGGGATGAAATGAAGATGCCAAGTTTTATAATCATAAGAAATGGCGGTGAGGATGGTCTCAGAGACAGAGCTCTGTGTGACACCTGATCACTGCAGACCTCTTTGCTGCTTTTGCTTTCAGTTATGTTACTGGCTACCTCTCTTCCAGAAGGACATTGTGTAGGAGAATTACCTGGCAGAATACTGTTAACTTTCATTTGCCCAGAAATCCAGGCCAGTCTTGGTGCACATCATTTGAAGCTAACAAATCCTTGAACTACATGTGCTGGGCTAGAATGTAGATATTATAAATCTGGGTTTAGGGCATGCACTCAGGGGCAAACTTGGTGGCCAAAGCCAATGTTGCGAAACCTGTGCATACAAACGTAAGGCTGGACAGGGGCTAGCACTGAAGCCCTGGCCCTGTGCAGGTCAGCTGCTTTCTGCATCACCCTTTAGCAAATACAGGGGGAGGTTTTGAGATCTAAAGCGTAGCTTTGTTTTAATGCTCCTAAACCCTATAGTAACTATGGCTAAGAGGTCAGCCAGACAAGGCCAGACCCCCTCACAAGCATGAATGGAGCTGGAGGAGGTGGTCAGGCACTGTCAGAATGCATTTGGTGGCTTCTTCATGCTTTGAATTGGGCTGCGAAAGGTGTTTCGCCAACATTGTGCAAAGTCACAAGGACCAGCACAGTGTTTGAGACAGGAGAATGAGCACCTCCGTGGGGGAAAGCGATCATTAACACTCAGCTAAAGAATTAGTTCAATATTTCATTAATAACATCTATTAACACTCAACTACAGAATTAGTTCAATATTGCATCAGTACCTTCTACAACCCAAGGGAGAATAGGGCTCTATTTCCAGCCACGGTGAAGGAAACAAGTTTGTATAGGATGGGAAAGGTTCTAGAGCTACAGCACATGTTTTATAAAAGGAAGATGGGACCAGCATTGACTTCTGTTCGTTTCCCTTCACCTGTCTTTCCATTTAAAGCAGAGAAATCTTTTCTACTCCTTCTCCACTCCTGTAATGGATTCTATTCCTAATTTTTAATTAGTCTGAAAATATTCAGCAGGTTTTGTGCTACTTAAAGTTGGGAAATACATCTGTACGTAATTTTTTGTGTATATATAAGTGTATTTGTAGGCAAATCTCAAAACGCTAGCAGCTTCCTGAAGCACAAAGGTCATCGCTGGAAGGGCTCCACACCACTAACCCACCCAAAATGTTGATGGGATGCTATTCTAAAGAAGAAACTGGTTGGTTACAAGGAAGCATGACCTTATTTGAAAATATTCTCATTTTCACCTTTAAAATTCTTCAGAATGCAAGAAACAGTCCGAGTCCATTCAGATAAATGTTGCAACACTTCCTGGTCATGTTTCTAGAGGGCAAAGCAGCCACTAGATTTAATAGGGGAAATAACCACAGGATCACAGAACATCAGGGATTGGAAGGGACCTCGAAAGATCATCTAGTCCAATCCCCCTGCCACAGCAAGATCACCTAGACCAAGTCACACAGGAACACATCCAGGTGGGCTTTAAACCGTTCTGTAGATTTTGTTGTAGACTTATTTAGGAAGTAGATATCCTTCCTGTATTATTGTTCCTGTGTGGCTTGGTCTAGGTGATCCTGCTGTGGCACTCCACATCCAAAGAAGCACTATGATGAAAGGAGCAAGGAAAGCAGGCTCCAGTGTTTCTCCTGCTTTTGAAAATGTCTGGTTCAGTTGCAGATGCCTTTGCCAATGCTGAGTGACAGGATAGAGTTGTCAGGAACAGGCCACTGGTCAGTGGTTAACTTAAAACTCACAACCTAGCAATGACAGATGAAAACTGTGTGAATCATGTACTGTTTTCAACTTGGTGAATATCGAGTTCTTACTGATCACCACAAGGCAAGGGAAAAGCAGAAGATACAATTTCTGGTTCCAGGGTATTTTCTAAGTATAATCGGCACTGATAAGGGACCTTCAGAGCCAAAAATACTCCGGAAAAAGCCAGGAGGTTGTCAGTGACAAAGACCTCTTCACCTTTCCAGGAAAAGCTTAGATAAAGCAGTCCTTTGCAGTGCACTAACTCAGAGCATCCCTAGGCATTTTATGCTGAAGACCAAAGATTTTGTGAAAACTCTTGTCATGGAAGAGAGATCTCACAGAACAAGAGAGAGACTGACAGTGTTTTCCTTTCTTCAAGGAGGCGATTAGAAGACCAGAGTGTCTCTGTTCTGCACTGGAATCAGTTAATCAGTTTGTCTGTAACTGCGACCATGCGCACATAACGCAGCACAATCCAGTACAGCACCCTGAACCTCCTCTAGTGCTCAACAGAGCTGATCAACACGACTTGGAAATGTAACAGATACATGTGAGACTATTCCCCTGATGGTCTGATCCTCACCTTCGTTCTTGGGTGACCTTTCCTCTGCAGATAATGGGAACTGTGTAACTGCAAAAACATCAAGAGGCGTTACCTGATTTTTCTGAGCTAAGAAATCTGTCTTTGGCAATTTACCTCCGAAAGAGAGAAATCTAGACAACCTCGAGAAGTGGGCTCATATGAAAGTCATGAGGGTCAACAAGGCCAAGTCCTGCAACTGGGCAGAATCAATCCGTGGTATCAATACAGGCTGAGGAATGAAAAGATTGAAAGAAGCCAGGTGAGAAAAACTTGGGGGCACCAGTGTATGAAAAGCTGGACAATGTGCACTCACAGCCCAGAAAACTAACCGTATAGCGGGTTGCATCAAAAGAACAGTTACCATCAAGTTGAGGGAGGTGGTTCTCTCCCTCTACTTGGTTCTCATGAGACTCTACCTGGAATATCAGGTTCATTTCTGGGGCCTCAACATAAGAAGTATTCAAGGCGTGGTTGGATGGGGCTTTAAAGAACCTGATCTAGTGGAAGCTGTTCTTGCCCATGGCAGGCGTGTTGGAACTAGATTACCTTTAAGGTCACAGGATCACAGAATTATTGAGGCTGGAAAAGACCTATAAGATCATCAAGTCCAGCCTACAACCTAACGTCACCACATCAGCTAGACCATGGCAACCCAAACCATTCTATGACTTTAACCTACGACATGTGCCAAGTAAGTGCAGCCTACACGAAGCACTGCTAAAGACTCCAAAAGTGTTCTGGAGCAGAGTCTGGTGATAAGACTAACAAAATACTTATTTCACAGCTTCATTTCTAAGAAGAAATAGAGACCAAGTAGGGGGGACCATGTTCATAAAACACAATAAAAGCAGAGGCTTTTCTTGCATTATGAATTAATTCCGTTTCATACCCATGGTATTTGAGTAAGTCAATCTTTCTATTATCATCAGCTGCTTTTTATTAGGAGTTTGAAGCAGAAAATTATGGCAAATCATTTTCTGGTTTTTAATTTAAATTTAAGATTGTTCTGATAACCATACTGGCTTGGAAATCAACAACAATAAATGCAGACTGGCATCCAGAAAAAGGATAGACCATTCTCTAACCACTGTAATTAATATTGCTAGGCTGGGTACTTTAAGGTCCCTGTGTTTCTCAGAGTTGTTGTGTTCTAGCTAAAATCTGTTCAGTCAGGCCGATTTTGGCTTTCATCCACAAACATTAATTTTGCCAGAAGCATTCCAGAAACTTAATTAAGCTGGCAGGTTGCATTCACTTATGGTCCATCTTGAACACAATCACATTTTAAAAAAGAAATTAATTTGGCTGCCTACTCTTACCAAAAAAAATAGAACAAAGTAATAACCACTCTTCCCTTAAGAGTGGTTATTTAATTTTCCATGACAAAGCAGGTTGTTTATAGTGAAGTGTGTTTTTAAAGCACTCCTTTTACTGGAAGTGAAGGTGCAGACAGCAAATGATTGGTTAACAGCTCATGGACTGGAAGCACTTTGGTGCTGGCCCCCTCCTTCAGAAGTGCAGTTCGTTCCCTGACATTTTGAATATAGCCGGAGCTTGACTGTTTAGCTACTGGCTCAGCCCTCCAAACTGTTGAAATCATCCATAAAAACCTTTTTATTTACTGCTAAGCACACTGAGAGATGGACCTAAACCAAGGTTTTCGGTTCAGAACATTTTCACATGGAATACTCAGTACTGATTCTTCCTCCAATACAGGAAAAGAAGGACATTTTTAAACACTGGAACATATTACTCCTTCCATCTCCAAAACAGTGCCTCTGCTCTAACTCGGTGATTATTCAGTGGCTAGGGGCTCCTAAGGATATGATTTTCTAAAGTTTCTTCTAGGTTTCCAGAGCAGAGTTCTCTCTATTTCTCTGTATGAGAAATACAGTTAGTTAATTTGAGTTTGTGAATGCTCAGCTTGGTTTCTTCCTAAAAGAGGACGAAGAAAGGGGTCAAACTGTCCAAAGCACAGCTGCTACTTTAATAAAGTGCTCACTGAATTCCACGTCAGTTTGGCTCAGTCAGAGTTAACTCGTCAGGCCCTGCAAATATTTGGTTTATATCTGAATCTTTATATGGGCTGTATTTTCTGTAGGAAGATTTGCAAGCCGTGCTGTGGTAAACGGAAACTCCCATTGAGAAACAGAGCATAAGGATTATTTCACCTACAAGTCTACTGTTAATATCTATTTAAAATGTTTATTAAAAATGATTTAAAATTCGCTGATCGAGTGAGTAGTTGACAGCAATTATATGACTCCCCCACGCTGAGCACAAGCCATCAGAGAATAGGTAAAAACAAGGAAGGAATCTTTTTCCTTTTCTTAGTCATGAAGTCCCAAGCCACCTCTCTTCAAATGACATTCTCTCTTCTGCCTTCAGAGGACTTAACTGAAAGAAAGTTATTCCCCACCCAAAGATCAAATTAAGTCTATTCAGGAAACAAAGCTAAAAACTGAATTTAAAATAATTTAATTACACTATATAATTACTTTAAAGGATCTGCAAAGTGTTCATTAGACAATAGTGATTCCTACATCATTCCCACCATGACACACATTACACTATTAAAACACAGAAGACTTCAAATTCTTTCTTTTCCTGAGCTAATGAAAATGCTAAGTTACACTAGCAAGAGCCAACTGAGCAATTGAAACAACCATTTCAAACAGACGATTTGGGATGATACTGTCTGTTTCAAGGTAGGAAAACAATATTAAACAAATTGCTAGGGCATGAACGCAACAACCTGTGGTTAGACTCAGTGGGCCACAAGTGATTCTAACTATGATTCCAGCATTATTAATATATTCATCTATCTCTTCAAAACAATCAGGGAAAATGTGGATGAATTTTTGTAAACAACTGCTCCGCAACAGAAAAAAGTCTCATGTCATCATTTAGTCACCACATGCACTCCAGGATTAAGAGTTCCTATCTGTCATTTAGAGAGCTACTGATTAAAAACAACCAAAAAAAAAGAAAACAAACCTGCATCATCTTTAGCTGCTATTCTGTTGTTCTAGTTCATTGGGCATTTAATTAAGATTTAGAAACCCAGGCTGCATTCGGTTATCCCAGTAGTGTTAATGAAAATGCTGCTTGGATGTATAATGCAGTAACTGCTCCTTTAGTCCATCAAAATTAACACCAGTCTCAACCCCTCAATGTGACAGTCAAGCCTGAACACTCTTCTCAACAGGGATCACAGGGTAGTTTTTCTTACTGAAAGTAAAGACGTGTCAGCAATGAAAATGCACATGGGAAGTGGCTGTCGCTGAGGCTATCTGGAACTGGAGCCTCTAAGTGCTGAGGTTTCACTAGCCTTGCCCCACTTCAGGGAAGAGTATGGTTCTATGAAGAGCACTGTGGAAACCAACTGAGCTGCTCACAGGACCTGAGCTTGCATCTCATTTAGGACTGCCCTGATGCCCCGAGCACACATGCGTATCAATGGTAGGGGACAGTGCACACGTACCATGGAAAGGCAGACTGTGGCTGAGGGTCTGGGCTGCTGGGCTCCAATCTCTGCTGGAAATTTGCTTCACAACGCAGGCTGCTCGCATTCACTGCTCTTCACATTCCAGCACCAAACAGAGACACAGTTACTTCCATGTGTCTGTCCACCTTACAGTATGTTGGGCCACGACCCGTTGGGCATGTTTATATTTAAAATTAGGCCTTCAGATTGAGTCTTCGAGCATTCTGCATCTGCAGTACTTTAATACCAATTCAAGTACAAATGTAACCCCCACCTGGGGCCCTGAAAGCCAGGTCTCCTGTTACCTCCGATATATTGATATTGAAAATTGGGTTGATGGGTAAATTGGGCAATCTCAGCTGGCTTTGGAGTTCCCTCTGCTCCTAATGTGCTTTTATCATGTGTTGAGGGCTGGGCTGGCTGATAGAGCTCGCTGGTCCTGTGTGCTCCTTCCCTCAGCTGCAGCCTCTCGCTGACCAAACCTCAATAGGGCACACAAGATTTAGCTTTGACACTGGTTTCTTTACCAAGCATAGGCAAGAGCCTTTCCGCATCCCGACCCTTGATAACAACTGCAAACACTAGTAGAAGCAGACCCTGTCTGCACAAATATGCCATAAGTAACTGTCTGCAGTTACTTAGAAGAGACTGAGCCGAAAAGTAAAATCACTGAACAGAATTAGCTCTGCCCTAGCTCAAACCAAAACAGCATGCAAGAGAGGTTCCCATTTTTAGCTCGCTTAATTTAATTGTAAATGTAGCTACCATGTCTAAGCAATGCCTGGCACAGTGTCCATGGTCAGATTATAACCCTCTGGGCATTGCTGTAGCACAAATTATAAAAGCTATTATCAGTATGGCAGACCAAGCTTTTCAGTAAAAACCACTGACTGCCACAGAAATTGCAAAATCCCAGGGAGCTCATGCAGTCAAACAGATACCACGAATGACAGCCCACCAGCGCATCTCCTCTGTTATCAGTGGAATGAGAGGAAGAAATTTAAAGCAGCTGAATTCACAAGGACAAAGCACTTCATGTAGCTTAAGAATCGTCATACTAAAGTGTTTCTTCTCAGCTAATACCCAGAGCGTGACCATTTCAGAGCCTGCACAGCACTTTTTCTGAGCATTTTAGGCATTCTGTCTGTCAGAGAGGACACTGACTGCTAGAGAATAAAGGAGAGACTGCTATTCTGAGAGCCAGATAAGAATTGAGATTTGAGTCCAGCAGAGAGCACTTGACTTCCCAGAGGCTCCGTGTGTGCTAGAGGTCTTCAGAAACATTTAATAAAGTGAGGGACTTCTATACATCCTTCTTGCAGGTTCAACACGAACCCACATACAGTTTGTCCAGGACACATTATTTGATTCTGTCAGAAAAGCATCCAGCACTACTTACTCTTCACATCAACTGTTTTAGTCCCCGTCTCCAAATGGCTGAATTGCCAGAGACATGATGGCCACAGTACTAGCACCAGCATCCCCAGAATGGTGTCTCATTAGGGCACTCAGCACCATGCTCAAAATTACTATCATCTGAACTGTCAAGATGGCAAACACATTGCAGGGAAAGAACCTGCCAGGAAATGACCCTCAAAACACATAATAAGGCTAAAATATACCCTAAATGGTGAGAAAAGAGCCCTAAAAATGCCAAATATATTAAACCCACTAAAACTGCCAAAGCTTCCTAAACCTACTGTCAAACAGCAAAAATGGCCTAAAATTGTCAAAAATAAAGATCTGCAAAAATGTCAGAAAAGGCCAAAAATGCCACAAATTCACCAAAAGGTGTCCAAAACCTCCAAAAGTTTCAAAAAACTAAAAAATTGCATTTAATGCCAAAACCATCCGAAAGTTAAAAAAAAATAAACATTAATTTTTAAAAGAACACTTTAGTGCAGAGGAGGACAAGGAAGCTGGTGAAGTGCTTTGAAAATACATCTTATGAGGAGACATTGAAAGAGTTGGGGCTGTTTAGTTTGAGGAAGAGGAGGCTAAGGAGAGACCTTATCGCTCTCTACCACTATCTGAAAGGACACTGTAGAGTCGCCGGTGCTGGTCTCTTCTCACAGGTAATTAATGACAGAGCCAGAGGGAAAGGCTTCAAGCCTCTGCTCTGGCAGGGGGATTAGACTAGATGATCTTTTGAGGTGCCTTCCAATCCCTAATGTTCTGTGATACTGTGTGATACTGTGATTCAACAGAGTAGGTTTAGACTAGACGTCAGGAAAAAATTCATCCCAGAGAGAGTGATCAGGCACTGAAATGGGCTGCCCAGGGTGGTAATTGAGTCACCGTCCCTGGATGTGTTTAAAAGTCACATAGATGTAGTGTTGGGGGATCTGGTTTAGGGATGAACTTGTAGAGTAGGGTTGATGGTTGGACTCAATAATCCCAGGGGTCTTTTCTGACCTGAATGATTCTATGACTAGAATCACAGATTAGGGATTGGAAGGGACCTTGTATGATATCAAATTGCAGTAAGGGGAAACAGTCCCCAAAAGCCCAAAATTCCCCCACAAATAAAAGCACAAAAAGCCTCTCCAGAATTCCCACAAAATTGCAAAAGCCACAAAGTGATAAATTATTTTAAAAGGAAAAAATGCATATAATCTGCAAAACCACCAAACAAATAATCAAAAGGCACACCACAAAGTGCACCAAAATAGTGAAGAAAGCAAAATTACAAGTTAACTAGAAAAGCCAAAGTTTGGGAAAAAATCTAAGAAAGCACAACGATGAAAAAAAGCGATGCCGTAAGAGACAAAAATATGTCATATTGCAAAAGAAGCACACTAGGAATGCAAAACAAAGTCGCAGCAGTGCAAAACTCGCCCTCCAAAACAGAGAGAAGCAAAAAATAGCACCAAAACTCGCCAAAACCATGGCTAAAACATGAGTGAAATGCAAGAAAACAGGGATTAAAAAAAACTACAAAAAAATCCTGCCAAGAAAACAGAGAAAGAATGTTCAAACCAACAAGGACTATTTGTGGTTGTCTTAGATTAAGCTTCTCCAGGTTCACCTCAGGTCTGCTCAATTCCATCGCTACCCACAGGAAAAGGGCTGCTGTCCCACAGAGAATTCTTTCTAATGCGGCAAAACAACCTTTACTGCTATCAGGACCTGGCGTGTACAGCAGGAACGACTGACGCAGGGTCACGCACACAAGTCTTCAGAGTGCAAGCCCAGAAACAAACAACAACAAAAAATAATTGAACAAACATCCAATGTCAACGAAACTGAACACATCTCAGCACAGAGTAAACGGAGACTGTATTGATTGCTATGGAAGATGCTGAGCCAGCCTGAGTACAACTTTCTGGAGGCAGCCTGTCACAGCATGGGTTGTCTATGCCTTTTTTTTGCAAGTTGAAAACAACAGGGTGAGTTGTTTTTTTTCTAAGAAAAGAAGGCTGGTGATAAACAAAAATAAGTGGTTACACAATCTTGTTTACAATAAAGCCCATTGCTGCAAAACTGGAGATTCTCCTTGGCTTCTATATTTTAGTTGAAGGCTGGATTTGAAACATTCCCTGCATCCGTATCAGTGGGTAGGCAACAGAGCACAGAGTCACAGAATTACTGAGGCTGGAAAAGACCTCTAAGATCATCAAGTCCAGCCCATGTCCTAACATCACCACAATCATAAATGACAAACAGCAGTGACTGGAAAGATGACAGTTCTGCACTATATTCTAAAATATTCCTGTTTGCCGTAGAACAGGAAGACACAAATATTTAGCAAACACCCAAAGAAAAAGATCTAGTGCATAAGAAATCTATATTATGTGTTTCTCATGTAAATTATCACAGGAAATTAGGCAAGCTATGATCAGGGACATTATTTAAACCAAGACTGTTGCTTTAGCGTTTCTGTTTCCTCACCTAGTTTACTCTGGTTAATTCTCATCTGTGCAAACGCCCTCTTAGGAGGGGCATTATGCGGCCTCACAATTTCTCTAACATCACCAAACACAGAAAGCACTAATGATATAAAGGATTGCTTTCTGTCTAGATTCATTGTTTAATGTGCATTAGCTCTTCAGTGTGCCTGCAAAGACGCAGTTGTTCAAGTAGCGATGCCACTGCTTGGTCTGCAGGCAGATTTGTATTGCAGCATGAAAGTGATCTACAGGCGCGCTGTGTTCTGTGTTGAAAGATCAGTCTGAAAAATGTACTTAGAGCTTATGGAGTGCGTAATTCTAACATAATGTGTATGAAATAATTCACCATAAATTGGATTATAAGCAGAACACCACTTTCTTTATACATAAAACTTCTGTAATGACTTTATACAATGGTAAAAAGTAACTATAAAAAGTAACTGTTTCCAAATAAATGAAACCCCCCCCATTCATTTCTTATGTGTGAGACTAGTAGATCACCAGTAATATCTTATAGATATGAAGTGGTTTGTGCTAGGACTGAGGCTGCATCTTGAGTAGTGTGCTCAGTTTTGGACCCCTCACTACAAGAAGGACATGAGGGTACTACAGAGTGTCCAAAGAAGGGTCTGGAGAGTATGACTTATTAGGAGAAGCAAAGACAACTTGGGCTGTTTAGAGAAACAGGCTGAGGGGAGACCTTATGGCTGTCTATCACTACCTGAAATGGAGGCAGTAGCAAGGTACTACTGATCTGTTCAACCAAGTAACAAATGATGGAACAAGAGAAAATTGTCTTAAGTTGCGCTAAGGGAAGTTTAGGTTAGACATCAGAAAAAATTCTTTACTGAAAAGATTATCAGGCATTGGAAGGGCTTGCCAGGCAGGTGGTGCAGTCCCCATCCCTGGAGCTATTTAAGAATTGTGTAGACATGGTGCTCTAGGATATGGTTTATTCAAGGGCTTCTTACTGTTAGGCCAACGATTGGTTTCAATGATCTTAGAGGTCTTTTCACGTCTGAGTGAACAACTCCTGAGTAACAGTGAACTTCTTACAGAGTAAACAGGCACTTGCTATAGATCACAGAATTAATTTATTGAAGTCAGCACCGCCGGAGACAGAGTGCCCTGTGGTCCATCTTTATTTAATGCTTCTCCTTACCTTGTGTGTAAGATTATTAGAGGGAAAGATGAGGCTAAGCACAGACTGATAGGGCACTCATGGCTAATTAAAAGCTGATCTACTGCAGCTTTTTAAACCAGGATAACGCATAAAAGGAACTTTCACCATGTACTGCCCTATGTCAGCTAGAGTAAAAGACACATATGAAGTATTTTGAAATTGCCAGAAGAACAAGCAAACTTTCCAGTGAATGGCCCTGAAATGTTGTGGTTGTTGCATCCACTGTCCGTCTGCCACTACAGTAATGAATGGAACAGCCTGTCTGTGCAAATCGCTGAAATGGGCTTTTACACGGCGGATCAAAAATCTCGGATTTCCACAGCACTAGCTTAGCTGAAACTTACTGCAGCCTTCCTCATTTTATTCACCACTCTCCCAAATGCCTTCCCAGTAGGTCAGGACACCAAACAAAAAAAAAAAAAGGATTGCTCCAGGCCTCCATTTCTTTTGTAAGTGAGGTAGAAGTATTTTCAGCAGCCCTCAATAATTGTTACAGAGCAGCAGGCAAAAGTTGACACTGTAAATACACTATTCCCTGGTTTGGAGGAGATTTAAGCAATTCATTTGAAGGCACTGGGTTTTAGATCCCACTGAGAGGGCATATTACTAACCACCAGCATCAGCTGATTCCTACAGGTATGATTAGGTAACCAGCTGAATCATAATATAAGCTGACTACACATTCCAGAATTTGTTTTAGCTGCTGTGTCTCAGGATCAAAATTTCACGGTCTGAGCAAAAAAATCTTTAGCTATCTCTTTTAGGCTTCAACTCTCACCACTGCGTGTGATTAAGTGTCCCAGTCCCAATCATGTACAGCCCGCTTCTATTGATTGAGGTTTCTTAGTTTACAGACTTCCTTCCGCACAACACCAGTCAATAATCTGTCTGTTGGTGTTTTAGTCATGCTTTGCTTCCTCCAGACGATGTTTCCACACAGCAAGCTTCTACTGCAGCAAAAAACTCTTAATTTGAACGTTGGATGACTAAACACTAACAGCTACAAAACACTAATGAACACAGAGAAGTTTGTAAGTTTAAGTAAAAGTTTGGATAATAAACTCTTCGAGGTAGATGTTTACTGAAACTTTCCAAGCGTCTTCTATTGTCCTGTTGTTCTGGAGTGGAATCCACTGTGCCAGAAACCTTTTTTAAAAAGTCAAAGTTGTCTGCTGTCCAGCTGGAAATCTTTAAACAAGCACTGCGTGGGGCACTCATAACTTGCATGTGATAGTACGGGTTTCTAAAGCTCCCAGAACTTCGTGGTGATTCTGCTATTAAAGAAAACAACATCTAACAGATATTTGCATGTGGAGCCTCCCCATGGTTATTTGATTTTTGTCTTTGTCTCCAAGGGTAGAAGCAGAATTATTTCTAAGTAGAATAGATTCTTATTATTCAGATTTACTAGACAGCTGATAAGAGCTACTAGCTGTTCAGCAGGAAGGGCGGGTGCATAGTCTATAAGACTACAAATGCCCAGGGATTTCTTTGTCTCTCTCCAGAGGCAAGCAGCTGGAGCTGACCCTGCTCCTACACCATTCTAACATTATTGATATTTACGAGATTCTAGGACTTTAGGAAGCCCAGGGTTCAAACTGTGGTTCTTTAACAACAAAAACAGCGAACTTTCCTTATTCCAAGAATCTGCATCCTGAATGCGTGAACTCAATGTTAGCAAAAACCAGACTCACGTACATTGACCAAAAGTCATTTTCAAAGGAATCCAGAGCTGACCAGCGAAACTCAGTTTTCCAAATTGTAATTCAGTGCCCTAAGCACAGGACTACATCTTTTGAATTCACTTTGCACAGTCAGGGATTTGATTTTCAGAGCAGAGCGCCTGTTAGCTCTACTTCTCCACTGCCTAGCAGAAATTTGGTTCCATTGGGTTAGATCAGTGACTTGGAAATATAACAGAGTAAGAAAGACGGTATCTCAATGAAATCATAAAGGGATCTAAGAGAGTTGAATCAGGAGAATAAACCCTTTGCCCATATTATTACACACATACAGCCTGACAAGGAGACCTTGAGATAGCAATATGGGGGAAACTGCAGTGAAGTCTGATTCCTTCTTAAACTCTTAGTGATTTTCTTCTGTAGACATCACTGATCAAAGCCCTTGAGATTTGCAACATGAATATTCACAGGAACAATATTTTCCATAACATTAGGGCAGATGATCCTTGGCAAAACTTAATTAAAACTAGGAGCTATACAATTGTATTTAATACAGACCATATTGTTGTGTTTGTTAATATTTAGTTGTTTAGAAGCAACTTCAATCGTCCAAGCAGAATTCAAACTTAAGGAAGACACTGTAGAGGTGGTGTCCATTTAAAGCATTTTAAACAGTGTGATTGAAGTATGATTGAAGCATTGAACAAATGTTTAGGTGAACCTTAAAATTATGGCATTTATGTTGCCGTACTGGTCCTGTATCTGCCAATGAAAGACAAAATCTGAGCACATGGAGCAAAATTCAAAGTGAAATGGGTCTGAAGTGTCCTCCACTCAACAGGAAGAATATATAAGAAGCCTAACTTTGCATGTATACATAAGCATTTTATACCATATGTGTGCACATGCACATATTTTATATTGCATATTTATATTTTACCTTCCTGAAAAGAAAGTAATAACACCCGAAAAAAGCCCCACAAGCACACAGAAAATCAAAGCCAAACTGAGCACTGAGGTATATTCTCCCAGGACCTGACTCCAAGGTGGAGCAAGTATAACAGCTTTCAAAGAAAAAGTTTTTCTTATGTTAATTGCATTGTGTGGTGAACGTTACAAGTACATTAGATCCGGTTACCCACTGTCACCAGTTCCGTTTGTACTGGATTTAGAACGAGCTGCTGTGAGGGTACACTGGGCATTTAGAATGACTGCCAGCCTATATAAAGTACTTCAGGATGAGGATGGCACCCTGTAACTAACAAGTGAGTTGTGTGAATCTATTGCTCAGACTTCAGGGAGAGAGGTGGTAAATTCTCACTCAAAAAATCCATTGTACATTGGATAATTCTCTCTGCATAAGAATTTCCAGTGTTGCTAGCGATACAATTTGAGCTATTCAACGTATACACGCAATATACGCAACGTGAATATAAATACCTAATTTAATATACACTGATCTATTTACTACATGGCACAGGCATCTATATGAACATGTGTATATACACATTTAAAATGTACTTCATACAAATACATGGAGCTCACTTTGGAATTAGAGGCAACGGTTTATTAAAGCAAAAGCTTAGGAAAAGTGACATGCTTTATGACAGACACGGAATGGACATTCTGGATTGGCTATCTCTATATGTCATCTACCAAATACCTCGGTTTTTTTCATGATCAACATATGAACCTACTGAAAAAGGTGCTTGACAATTTCTGCTTTGATTTGCCCTACACTCCAGGAGATACATGCATCTGCATGGTGTTTGTACTTGTCCCCAGATACACTTACATTACATAGAAATCACTGCTAAAAGAACATGAATGCTAAGAAATAACCTCCATATAAACAAAGACTTAAAGCTGTATGATACTAGAAGAGCCACCACGATGCTCACATAAACACAGAACTGCAGACACTGTGCAGAACATGTATTGTATTATCATCACACTAGAACATTTACAGCTGTACTGTAAAGAAGGTCCTTTCTAGCCGGTAATGGAAAGAACAACCAAATAAGAACATTGTGGCAAAGTTTAACTGAAAGCTTATTAACAGTTTGATACTTGGATTCATCCAATTTATAGCAGATAAAATTTAAGACATTATAATTTTTACGTTAATAAAATAATCTCCAATCTCCACTGCAAGCTGACTCTTTATCTGGTGCTTTTCATTTGCATATGGAGACGCTGAAGTTAGCAATCAGGACCCATCTCTCTCCAGAGATACTTATCGGGTTTGTCTAATGAAGTTTTTTATTATTTTTTAACTGCATATAGATAAACTTGGCTCACAGCAAAATTGTCATAGTCACAGTATCATTTTGAAAAGTTCTTTGACTTGTTTATTGACAAGGAACTAGCAAGAGCTCTTTTTTTTCTTTGACCTAATTACAAACACCTTAATTATAATCCACCAGGGCAGATTGTTAGCAGCAGGAATATACAGCTGTGAGTGGCCATGTTGCTGCTGCATCCACTAACACAAAAGCATGCAGTGTTATTATCTCTGATGGCCAGCTTCCTGCAGTACCTTCTTACTGTCTCAGGTGCACAGAAAGATCCATTACAGGTCCTGGCCGAGCAGGCTATCATTGATATAAAAATGCAGAAACACACCTTGGAGTGAATGGGAATAGTTCATTACCCTAGCAATTCCTCTGAGGGGATCACTAGAACTGGTCATGTGGCTTTGTCATCATGATCCTAACAGACAACCCCATCAAAAAGAAACATGGTTGAGACCAACTGGCTGAAGTGTGGGCTTCTGCTTTCATATGCCCTAGCAGGTTTACACATATTTTGAACACCTAGCAAGAACCCCAATGCAGCAGTGAGTGCCTCAACCCACTTAAACTTGTAATCTTTTCTAACCTACCGGCCTACAACCTGCAGCTTTGAAGCTGAAATGTGAAAATCTGGTTTTGAAAGATTTGGTATCTTCAGAGACCTCCTGCCTTTCAAATTAAATTCTTTGGATGAACATACATTACAGTAGACAGCATTCACACTACCTGGAAGGCAGAAAGAACTGGAAAGCTTTCTAGTAATAACATACATACTCTCTTTACCCTTCCCAATAGGAGTGAAGGAACAACAAAGATAGCCAGAGGCATGGGAACTGGCAACTGTATAGCAATAAAAGCCTTAGGCAACATGGTCATAACCCATGAACCTGGAAAAAACTTCTGAGTCACACAAACCTAAAATCATAGGATGCTTGAGGTTGGAAGGCACCTTTAAAGACTATCTAGTCCAACACCCCTGCAGTGAAAATCATGGAACTGATTCTCCAAGAAGCTATGCTAAGACACACGAAGGACAGATAGGCGATTTAATACAGCCAGCATTGCATTACCAAGGCCAAGTTCTGCCTGACTAATCTAGTGGCCTGCTAGATGATGTAGTGGCTATACTAGTGAACAACGAAAGAGTTACAGATGTCATCCACAGGGATTTCTGTAAAGCCTTTGACAAGGTCTCCCACAACATCCTTCTCTCTAAATTGGAGAAATACAAATTCAACAGGTGGATCATTTGGTAGATAAATAATTAGTTGGATGGTTAACTAAATCACGTTGCTATGAGTCCTTCTAAACCTGACCTTAAATATTTGCAGGGATGGGGCTTCTACCGTCTCTCCTGGCAACGTATTTAAATACAGACACTTAGAAACCCTAAGAAAGATTAACTGTACAGACTGTTCAGAGTGCTTAAGTCAGCTCTCCTGCATTGAGTATTCATCAGCAGCAGACTCTATACAGCTTCCACTAGTTCCTTGAGTTCTGATACTGATAGAGGTGCCTAATTCCATGGCAGTGAGTGGTCTGAGAAAGACCCAGACTGACTAGAACCATATATGGAGTGGACAAGGAATAATCTTACTAGCAAGAAAGATTAACTTGTCTTTGTGAAACAATGCAGTACTCTATGTTGGCATCCACAGTAAAACACACTACTCCTCTGTCCTGTTTTGGGCTAGAGCAGAACTAATTCTGTTCAGTGATTTTACTTTTCAGCTCAGTCTCTTCTAACTGCACTGTCTGCAGTTAATGGCATATTTGTACAGACAGTGCCTGCTTCTACAACCTTTTGTAGTTGTTATAAGAGGTTGGGACACACAAAGGCTCTTGCCTATACCTGGTCAAGAAACCAGTGTCAAAGCTAAATCTTGTGTGCCCTGTTGAGGTTTGCTGAGAGGCTGCAGCTGAAGGAAGGAGCACACAGGACCAGTCATCTCAAACTGACCAACAAAGTATTTGCCTTCCTTAGACAACAGAATCATCATAAAGCTGAGAGATGACAAGAGTCAAGCTGTCTTCATCAATGGTCAAGCATCTGAGGAGGAATCTGAGGAGGACTCTGTCCATTCAGCCTTCAATTCCAGTCTGTATGATCTGAACCTCATTCCAGAATCCCCCTCCTGAATCTGGTTCCCATCTGCCACTGAGTCAAATCTAGGGCTTTCCCCAGCATCTGCTCACAGCATCAATGATGGCAGTGATGTAACTGTCATCAGTGAAGTTGTGTTTGTATAATTTTGTTATTTGTTTCATTTTGTTATTCAAGCTGTTATAGTTTTCCTTTGCAATGCATAATTCTCTCTCTTTTCCTTCCTCTTTCCTCTTTGGGAAGGAAGAGGGGTTAATAGATAGCATCTGTCATTCATCTAGTGGCCAGCCCAGCCATAAACCTTGACAGCATCAAGCATAAACATTTCTACCCACAGACAAGCCAGCACTGCAGCCAAGGGAGTGAAGGAAAGAAAGGAGGCAAAGATACTATTGAATTAAATGTTTGGAGTGTAACAATAAATCCATAGACAATCTTTTCAGAAGTCAGTGCACACTTGACATTTTATTTCGAGGGCACACAGAAGAATCCTTTGTGGAACCTGAAGCCTAGCACTGACAGGGTGCAGACAAAAAGATGGGATACACATTATTCCCTAATCCTCTACAGCACAATTTCAGCCACTCAAACCACCTTACCTGGCAGTTTTAATTAAGACAACCATACATTGAAGTGCTGAACAGGACTCATTCATTACATTGCTGGCTGTGAACTGGTTCTGCAGAAAGACACTAACTACTGGCTAATGGAGAGGTGGTGAAAGTAAAATCTGTTCTAGCCGTTTGTAATGAGCAATAGCAGTATGTCTGTCCCCCAAATGTCTACTGAAAATGAGATTTAGCCTCATAAGTAAAAAAAAAAAAAATCAATTCTGAAAATTCCACAAGAAGCTTGGGCAGCATTGAAATGACCTCTAAATAGAACTAATTTAACTATCAAATATCCATTAAACCCAAGAACCCTGAAAAATGAGGCTTCATTCTATTTCTTTAATACTGTAAATCTGTCACGTCAGGGCCTGAAAAAGGTCTTATTAGAGTGTCATTCACTTGGCAGCTCAATATGGGAGCTTCAGTCCACTGAGGTCTAGTGTGTCAGTGCTTATGGAAAGAACGTTTTTATTTCACAGCCCATTGAGTCAATGGATGGAGCTGTTTCAGTCTGCTGCATTAATGTGGGTGCTGTTGATAGCAAATGCATTTACGGCATTAAATAGCTTTATTAAATTTTTCATAGAAAAGCACATGCTCTATGTTCTGAATAATATCTCTTCAAATAAAAAACCAATTATTAAGGTTTGTTTTAAAAAAAATGAGAAGCAATTAATTCATACTTAAAATGAATGAAAAACTGTTTTATACTGAAAAACTACCTTTTGCACGTAGCTTACAAGGGCAGAAACATTACTTTTTCTTATGTTAAGACAGGCCAGAGAGCATGCTTTAAGGTGAATCTTGCCTATTTCTACTCATACAAGGGATAATTATACAGACAAAGTCTTCTTTTACGATTGCATCTATTTGTGTTAGTAAAGTTTTGCAAGGTCAAGTTTTTGCTAGCTGCGACTGAACAATTTTAGATTGCAAAAGAGGCAGGCAGATTCTGCATCAGCAGCAAAAAATGCAGACACAGCCATCCTCTGCACAAAAGCAGTTACACCATTAAAACAAGGTTTGGTGAAAGAACTTCTAATACTGGTGGCACAAATGGTGCTGCTTTAATGTTAGCCCTCTCTTGGAGTCCTGGTAACTCAGTGCTCATCCCATTTAATTCATGGAGCACGTGAACATCTTGAAGGGCGAGCAGCTCACAAGAGACGTTTCACTGTTTGTTATCTGCTGTTTTGCTGACTCTTGAGAAAATGTGAGAACAATGACAGAGATACTGACAGAAGCTCCACTGACATTCCTAGTGAGGCAAGGTGGATGAAAAGCTGAACAGCACCCACCTAGTAGGACATTCACAATAAAAATACTCCTCCATGAGGGAAGCTATTGTTTGTGTGAGAACAAAGGAATAAATTAAGAGAAATTTGTACGTAGTAGTGAAGGCTGCATTTTGTTATTTATAGTGTAAGCATATCAAATTGGAAATACATTTAAACTACCCACAGAAAGACTCAGTCATCTGTGAATAAAGGGAAATCTTCATTACACATGTTTTAGTATAACCTTCTTTCATGTCCTTCATAGATCTGTCTTACATTCTTATGTATAGGGAAAGATTTCTAATACAATTAACCTAAGAAGCACATTAGAGATTCTGTTGTATTTGTATTTTTGCTCATGAATATTTTTGAGCCAAATACATAGCTAATGGTTAATTAAGAGGGAGAAAGGTACCTCTTGCTGCACGACCAAGGTTAATAGTACAAAAGAGTTAAAGCTTGCGTTGCAAGACAGCAAAAAGAAACGCAGATAAGAAAGATGAATAGTGGTTATAAAATAATTCCCCTTTCATTTTACAATCCCATTAAAAGATGAAAAAGAGAGTTGACCTGCTTCCTGATGAGGAAGTGCTTTTTCCCAAGCTTATGATATTTTTCTTAGTTGTTAATTTTTCTTTGTCTTCTGATCTCAAAAATGCGTATAAAAAAGCATGGCCATATTTTATCTTTGATTTTCAAGCTGCATCTGGACACATATTCTACTGTTTACAAATTTACCCTCTCCTATGATTATGAGAATACCAGGACCCCAAAACATGGAGCAAATCCTTAACTGTGGCTCAAACACCAAGTTCTGCCTGTCATCCTCCCAGCCTCTGATATACAAGTCATTCCAAAACCATTTGTGCAATCAACTATTGAATCAAAAATTCATTAACACTATTTCAGAGAATATTGTTTGGCTAGGAGGCTGACAGTGGTGGTTGTAGTGTGCTACACACTGTGTCCTGAACTACATTTGTAGAAAAGAGGGTTAGACAGGCAATTTCAGCTTCTAATGAGAACAAGTACTTACTACACCCCTTAATATTGATTAAGAATTGTTTTCATAGAATCACAGAACATTAGGGATTGGAAGGGACCTCAAAAGATCATCTAGTCCAACCCCTCCATCACAGCAGAATCACCTAGATCCAGCTGCACAGGAACACATCCAGGTGGGTTTTAAATGTCTCCAGAGAAGGAGACTCCACAACCTCCCTGGGCAGCCCGTTCCAGTGCTGTGTGTCACCCTCACTGTGAAGAAGTTCCTTCTCATATTTATGTGGAACCTCCTGTGTGTTTCACTTTATGTATTGTCTCTGCTATTGGCAGATGAGAAGGGTGTCAACAGTTAAGAGAAAAACAAAATCTTCAAAATAAAAAATATCCTAATGTGACACTGGAAGCCACTCTGCAGGGTGAAAAATGTAACTGTGAATATAAAATGTGCAAATTACTTCTTATTCACTTAAGCTGGTTTAAATCTATAATGCAGTGACTAATTGTGCCCTGAGTAGGCAGAGGCATGCTTGACTAAAAAGATTAGAAATGGCAGTTAAATAATTAATGCAAAAATGTGATGGTGATCCAAAACAAGAAAATGTGAGGTATTTGAAATAGGCAGCATCAGGTAACCTCTGTACTGCACAGGGGGCATTAGAAAGATCCAGTAACTGCACAAGCAAAAAATAAACCTGCATAGGACAGCAATAATACTTTTACATTTCTGCTTAAGAGGAACACAGCACAAAACAGTTAGTTTTTCAACAATTAAAGAAGAACCCTGGGCTATAGACATCTAAATACATTTTTGAGGTACTAACACAAACATCACAGTTTAGTTGGGAGTTAAATTAGATATGAAGTACTAAAATAATTCTTAGGGGGTCATGAAACAACCACATTATACACGTTTTTGATATTAAATTAAGATGCCTGTTAATAATCTGTGTGCATATTGTAAAGAAAGTTAAATTAAAAAATTCTATGGAGATAGAAAACAAAAATAGGAAGAGTTATTCCCACCAGAAGCTAGCTGAAAGGTAGCTACCTTCTGAAGGTCTTTGAGAGCATGGTAGACAAGCACCTGCTTGATGCCTAGACAGATGACTGCCCTGAAGCACAGCAAAAAAACTAAATAGCATTTTGAAGTCTTCTTGAGGCTGATTTTCATAGAAGTATGTGGTTGTGGTTTGTCTTTGGGAGATGAGTAGCATTGCTCAGAATACTAAGTAGAGCAGCGAAAGCTGGGGAGAGACACCTGAGCCCAAGAACACAGCAGGGCAACTTTATCTGAATTTGAGTCTGCATTAAGTCTGCGAAACAGTCCTATGCAGCTGGGAGAGCCCTGCCTCAAAGAGGCAATGAGGCATTGCAGTAAGTAATAGTTTCAGCATCACTAAAAAAAGGAAATCACTCAACTTCCTCTCCCCGTATATTCTCCCGTCTACATTTTCTTCTTGAGAAGATATGGTGGATATAGGGCTTTTGCTGTTGCTGAGTTTTACTACTGATTCCAGCAATACATTTGTAATTTTAGCTCTATTTTGAAAGGCAGCCTCCTTTTGCAGTACAATTTCAGCCTGCAAAACCTCTACCTATGTTTTAATATGAACTTCTGGGGCTGAGCGTACAGCAGAATCTCAGAGGAGTGAGTGCTCTAAATGATGCTATTCATCTTCTGGCCATGCATTTTGCAGATGAAAAGAAGAATAAATGATTTTAGCTTAATCTAGTACCTGCCTAGCTAGGTATTAACATTACCCTCATCACCATGGTAACCCTGAAGGAGAAACACACAACTAACCTTAAATGTTAGGAATAAGAAAAACAGGTTTTATTCTTTCCTTTAGGTTTGGTTTCTCATTTGTCTGTTGCCTGTTTGAGATTTTTACATAAATAATACAAAACGATTAAATAAACAAACACTCTTAGCTTGCTCCCCAAATGGTGTCACGTGAATCTTATGCACTCAGTCCTACAAAACCGCAAATCAGGAACTGATTAGACTGATGTAAAAGTCACATAAGCATCTGTATGGTCAAACTTCTGTGCCCTCATCTTAATGCATAAACCACAGTTTCTTTGCTTAATTCAGTTGAGCACTCAGACTAAAAATTATGCTGAAAACATTCATTAGAAAATAATCTGCATACAGCCACATATAAAACTAAAAGAAGCCTTGGCCATCACAAAATGAGCCCTGTAAAAAGTCTGCCTATAAAAACCAGCTTTCCACAGATAAGCATCAACTGCTTCGCCACAAAGACAGTTTCTATGAAAAGTAATAGGCATCTCTGGGACAGGGGGCTTCAGAGAAAGTCCTTCTCCTTACAGCTATCAGAAGTCATACAAAAGCAGTTCTGTTTCCCACACAACTTGTAAGAATTAAAATATTCACATTGATACAACTGCCAATAAATTCCCAGCACATAATACTGACTGACATATCACAGTAGGAAATAGGCTTTAGAATCACTGATAGGATTAAGGTCTATTTCTCAGTCTTGTGGTATCCAAGGTTTGAAATGTTCCTGTGCAATGCAAATGTGGTCACGTGTGTAACTTAGCAAGGGCTTCCAGGAGTTCCCATTATGTTTTCCACAGCAAACACCACCCTGACTTCTCAGAAGAATGCCCTAGGCAACTGCACAGCAGTCCAGATGTTGCCTGCCTTTTAAATGTAGCAGGTTATAGAGTAAACAGGACTCTGTGGCTCCTCACTGCTTGCTTTTAGTTTTGATATTAGGAAGAATTTTTTCACAGAAAGGGTGGTCAAGCACTGGAATGGGCTTCCCAGGGAGGTGGTTGAGATGCCATCCCTGGATGTGTTTAAAGATCATTTGGATGAGGTGTTGAGGGATCTGGTTTAGGGGTGAACATGTAAGGTAGGGTAGATGGCTGGACTTGATGATCCCAGGAGTCTTTTCCAACCAGAGTGATTCTGTGCTTCAGGAAGAAATCTCTGTCTTCCCTTTAGTCTGCACATAATCTAACAGAGCTTTAACCCAGGAATAATCAGCATTTGCAAAAAGCAGATTTTGTACCAGAGAGTGTGCAACCATATTTGTCTTCTCTGTTGCATCTAGTGTTTGTAGCAGCAAGTCAAACACCAGATGTATAGCAGCTACAGTCAGACAACATGTTACGTTCCACAGAGATTTACTCTGCAAATGTTGGGAGATTAGCTATTTTCAATAGCTAATACTAAAATTTCTCTTATGCAACAACCAGAAGATGACAATTTGAGTGACTATGTATTTCAAATAAATAAAATTATCTTTGTTAGGCAAAACCAAAATATATAAAAGTGATACAATCCACAGAACCACGCATCTGTTCAGCTCCGGCTTATACCTGAATAATCAGCATAGCTGCTTTTTCATTTACTCACAAACAGAGGTATTTTTTCCTAACACATATTAATTTAGGAAGAGGTATTTTATTAACATTTTCCTATACTGAAGGTGAGGGTAACACATTATGGCAGTGGTGAAATTATTATTTTCCCTTGTAAATGTTGTTTAATATTAAATTTTCAATTTTCTAACTTTGGGTTTGCTACTAGTCCCACAGGAATGTATCTGTAGAATGTGCTTGAAAATAAAATAAAAACTACCTGTTACGTTTAGACTCTTTGTAGTTTGAAAATGAACATTCTTCACCGTGAGAGTGGTGAGAGCCTGGAATGGGTTGCCCAGGGATGTGGTTGGGGGTCCCGACCCTGGAGGTGTTTAAGGCCAGGCTGGATGAGGCTCTGGCCAGCCTGATGGGGTGTCCCTGCCTATGGCAGGGGGATTGGAACTGGATGATCCTGTGGTCCCTTCCAGCCCTGACTGATTCTATGATTCTATAGTGACTTA
>JAOXOE010000694.1:9815943-9830396 GCA_028565055.1 Phoeniculus purpureus
TGGTGGAGAAGGTACTTTCATCTTAAAGCCTGTGTTGCAGGTGCTTAGAACTTCTAGAAAACAATATGGATGTGTTCATGTGTGACTTGGTCTAGGGGATCATGCTGTGGCAGGGGCATTGGACTAGATGATTTTTCGAGGTGCCTTCCAATCCCTAATGATTCTGTGAATAATCTCATTTAATAGTCATTACTAATAATTGCAGCACAAAAAAGAAAGAAACTAGAGAAGGTCTCTTTAGCTTGGAAAAGAGGAGACTGAGCGGTGACCTCATTAATGTTGATAAACATGTAAACATTTATAAACATCCTGTGGGTGACAGGATGATGGAGCCAGACTCTTCCCAGTGCCATCTAATGATAGGACAAGGGGCAGTGGGTGTAAGCTGGAACATAGGAGGTTCCACATCGATATGAGAAAGAATTTCTTCACAGTGAGGGTGACAGAGCACTGGAACAGGCTGCCCAGGAAGGTTGTGGGGTCTCCTTCTGTGACGATGTTTAAAACCTATCTGGATATGTTCCTGTGCGACTGGATCTAGGTGGTCCTGCTCTGACAGGGGGATTGGACTAGATGATCTTTTGCGGTCTCTTCCAATCCCTAATGTTCTGTGATTCTGTGAAAGCAAGGGCCAGAAGTCTGGTACCACTCATAAATGAACCTGTTGCCATGCCAGGTCACCCTACTTCACAATAAATGAGGAATAGTTATGCTAAGAAAACACAGCTCACATTTTTAAAACCAAAAGAAATGACAGTCAAATTTTAGCCAAAACCAGTTGTTTATATTCATGTCCAAATAAAAACACAAGACTGTAGGCAATAATGGTCTAAAAGAGACACAACCATACGGTACAAGTTTCTGAAGTAAAGAATTCTTCACATGCATATCCTTCCTCTCCTTAAAGCTGATGAAGTTATTTATTCCCCTTTTTCCCTACTTTGTATCTCTTTTCTTGTACAGAACTCATCTCCAAAAAACGAAAGTGAGCAACAAACCTTATGGTGTTTTGTAGTTAAAACCTATCTATTTGTCTTTTATGGTGAGCAATGCAAATTTTGGCTGTAGAAATAACCTTATTAGGTATGCAGACTTTTCTTTAGGAACACTATCATAAAACCCACAGCTAAGTCATTAATCTTTTCAAAAAGCTTGTTGAGATCCCCATAGGCATTTAAATGGATCATAACAGCCTCACATATGAAATGTAGAGCTGCAGCCAAGAGTCTGACAGAAGTGCAAATTTGAGAATGGACAAATAAGACCATCAAAGCCTCATCTGAAGAGATTTCTGTCCTCTCTGCAAGACAAGAGGTTGATAAGACCCATCATGAAGGATAAAACTGTAAGAGATAAAAATGCCAAATTCATGCCAGGAACCCACGGGCTGTTAAAAGCCTACCTGCATGAAGACATCAGCTATGAAAATATCGTGTCACTGCCGAGTGCCAGGCACTAGAGGATAAAAGATCAAGTATTTGCCTAGAGGTGAGCATCACTGCTTTTCTTAGTAGTGATTATATTGTACTCACAGGAGTGATCTGAGCGCTTGGTGTAAACCGGATGAATTACGATACTGCCTTGCACAAAGAGATGGAGAAGAAAAAAACCACCTTTTTGGGGATAAACCCCAGAAATTAGCAGTTATCACATTCATGAACAACGGAAACTGCACCGAATACCTTACAAGTAAATCAGCTATCAGAATGAACTGAACCAAATGTCACTATTTGCACCCAGACTAGCTCCAAGCTACTTTCCAGATTAAGTATGTTTGCTCCACATTGTCTTTCTATACCAGGATGAAGTATTTCACCTACAGATTGAGACTTAAACCTGCTGTACTCTAAAGCTGAGGTGGTCACACTCATTCATCAAAACTCTTCAGGCAGGACTATGAGGTGAATTAGTGTAAAGATGCCGAGAACATCCCAGAAGTTGTACAATGAGACTACAAATGTTTTGTCAAATTTTGGGCTGAGGGGGAACGGATTTTTACCCACAAGAAAAATATGGATTTTATTTTAAAATGGGAAGCATAGAGTAAAAAAAATAACATATTGTCCAGGTGAGAAAGAAAAGAGGTCTGAGAAAAATTAAAAGAAAGGCTGCCAAATGAACCTCACAGCTACAACAAAACTAGGAGCTGAAATTTCACAATTGCCAGAAAAGATGTTGAAAATACCCACACCATTTGTTTTCATAAACCACTACAAGTTTGGATCTTCTCAGAATCAGCCAGGTAAATACAGAGGACTTTTAAAATTGAGTATTAATTTAATGTACAAATAACCACCACATTTCCTGTTTGCTCAGTGCTAATGGAAATGCTTAATGCTGCCTAAGAAAATAAGCACTGCTTTATCTGGCATTTTAAAAGTTATAAGCAATGAGACCCGGAATGTGTGTTTGCATTCAGGAAGGAAAAATATGCAGCCTTTGTGATAAATTACACTTTCTTACACAGGCATCTTTTCTGAGATTTCTGCAACCTCAGTAGTCAATAATCTCCTTTTCCTTTTTGAACAGGGTGTAAAACAACTTGGAATTGTTGAGCCAGCCACACAGAGAGTTATTTCCAGTTACAGTCAGCTTAACATGCAATTGGAATTGCTCTAGTATCTAATCTTGCTTCATCTTGTTATAAAAGCTTTGAGAAACTCATCTGCTTTACATACATTTGGTGTTTTTCAGAAACCCTTAATGATATCCATAAATGTACAACTAAGCGTGTAAGAACACAAGATTAACAAGCAGAAAACCAGCTGTAGTTCTGCCGCACATCAGCTAAGTAATCCAGTGACAATTAAGCAGACTAGGGTCTTCATTCCCAAGGCATATATTTGATAATACAACAGGCAACTCCTGCCTTGCTGTATCATTCTCTGACAGCTTTGTACCGCACAGACTTGATTTCTCAATCTGAAGGTGCTGCCTCCATCCCCATTACTATGCCTGGTCAGGGAAGAGGATAAGTGGAGTCTAGATCACTTCCATCTAACCTCGAACACTTCACCAAGGTTGGAGCTTAATATCCCAAAACACTCCCTGTAAGTACTTCAAGTGGATAATTCAGTTCAAAGTTACAAGAGATGAACTCTGGGCTGTTCCCACTGCTGATTTAATCAGCAAAGGAGGAGCTCTTGCTCTTTAGAAGTAGGCTGACAAACTACGTGACTCAGAAGAGTTTTTCAAGGTTCTCAGTATTTTTTCCTAGAAAGACAAATTGAAATGTTCCAAATATTTCATAGGTGAAACCAGAAAAAAGAAAATCTATACTGGCTCATCTAGGCTGTTTTCAATATTTTGTGATTCATTTAGTGCTATTTCTTCTTGGAATTAGCTTTCTAAAAGAAAACCTATTTCAAACAAAATCCTGGAAGTCTTCAATTTTGAAAATGTGAAAACAGAAAAGAGTAACATCTCTAAAGCTTTTTGAAAAATGGATATTAATCAGCATTATGTTTTTCACGTGACAGTGATGAACTAGAGTTTTGCAAAGGGTAGACAGTACAATAACGCCAACAATACCTCTGTTACTGCTCAGTCATGATGCTCCGGGAGCAGCAAGCACTCACCCACCCTCGGGTTCAGAGGGAGGTCAGCTGACACAAACAGATCCCAGACTGAGATAGTCTCTGGATTTCCCTCCCAAGACAAAACTCAAGCCAGCCATCTTGCTCCCTGCAACATCTGACACTACATAATAGCTCACATGTTTCTGGGATACAGCAAGAAAACAATAAAGCAAAAATCCAAGCAAAAGATGTAAAACTAGATTAGTCTTATCAAAGAAATTGCCATTCCTGTTGCAGAAATGCTTTCTACAGTCGTGTTTTCAGAAAGCTTGTTTTCTCATTTGTTCTACCTTCAGGCTGTTCACTGCCAAAAGCGTCAATCACAGTTGCTTAAAGACCATCTCAGGGCTGCCGAAAAATCACAGATAAGTCCTACAAAGTCCACTTGGGCACATTCTTCCTCAGTTGTTTTAATTGTTAACAGCTTGTCATGTGTTCTGTGGTTCCTCAAAGTATCTTGTCTTTGATTTTGTAAGTTTATATCAGGAGTGGAGAATCATTACATGGAAGTTACAAATGTTTTACAGCTGATACACAATGAACAGCAAATACGATTTTACTCTTCATTTATTTGTCTGAATTGTCATATAGGTCTTGATTTAAATCAGGTTGCTTTTTAATGCTACAGAAAGTTTTGAGCTTCGAAGACATTTATTTAATAAGAAAATAGTGATTTATTCAAACCAAACTGTTTGCTGTGACTGTCTGCCTCTGCTCTAAATAATTTTTAACTATTTATTCAAATTATGGTAGCTTCTGTGGGAGAGTGCCAGCTCAGAATAGCTACATTGCTGTGAAAGAGAACTGCCATTTGCAGGAGCCCAAAGTTCAAATCCCTATCTCAAATCCCTGTCTCCTCTACGATGTGAAGAGTCACATACAATCTGATTTGAATTGCTGCGAACATCTGAGTGTTGAAGTCCTAGTATCTGTTGCCTTATATGTAAAATTGGGATGATACTGAACTACTGCACAGTGACGTGGGGAATAATTAGCAGCTAGAAAGTGTTTTGAGTTGAATCTTTCTTCGTCAGAGGAGGTAATAACACACTGTTTCTGTGAAGAGATCTTTGTAAGTACTCATGCGACCCACACAATCTTAAGTCAGAATTTGGACCAAGAAGAAGCAAAAAACTGCCAGTTACATAAAGACATAATAAAACGAAAAAGAAATATCACGCTTGCACAGTATTGATCAATATAATCGGAGATTTCTAAGTCTGATTTTAACAGGTCCACACAAAGCTACATTAGCTTTAATCCATCTGCACCTGTCTGGACTTCTTATTTTATTGTTTTCATTGTCAAAATTCACTACACCACACATGCAGTTATAGAATAATAGAAACATAGAATCATTAAGGTTGGAAGAGACCTCTGATCACCAAATCCAATCACCAACTGAACGCCACCAGACCCACTAAACCATGCTTCCAAGTGCCACATCCACATGTTTTTTTAACACCTCCAGGGATGGTGACTCCACCACCTTCCTAGGCAGCCTGTTCCAACACCTGACCACTCCATCAGTGAAGAGATTTTTCACAATGACAAGTCTAAACTTCCTTTGGTGCAACTTGAGGCCGTTTCCTCTTGTCCTATCACTACTGACTTAAGAGAAATTACCAACTTCCACCTCTCTATAGCCTCCCCTCAGGTAGTTGTCCAGAATGATATGGTCTCCCATCCACCTCCTTCTCTCCAGAATAAACAACCCCAGTTTCCTCAGCTGCTCCTCATGAGACCAGTCCTCATAAAGTTAAGTGAAACACAGGTAGGAATTATAAACCCAAAATTTTACTTATGCCTTTTGCCATAAATACTGTATATAACATCTATTTTATATAAACTTCTGTACTTAGGAACTTATAATCTACACACAGCCCCACAACAAAATCTTCCTTTTGTACTAATACCTCTCCCCTTACACAAATAATACCCTAAATAATGAAATGTCTTGTTCAGCTCCCACGCAAGTACCAAGGCAGGCTAAATAAAGGCACATTTTAAAAGCCACGTCTGTAACATACATAAGATGGCATAACTGTGGTGTTCTTTTTCATCCAGGAGTCATTTTCCAATCAAAACCCAGAAGTTGTTGAGCTAATGAAAATGTCACTTGCAGTTTGATGGCGGTATTTTTCATTGCCTGGGTGTCATCCTGCACACTGCAGGGTTTTCTTAATTACTGCAGAGTATCTTCTTTTCCTCCCTTGAGTCAGGGTCATTGATAACCACAGAAATGATGCAGAGAAACATGTGCATACCAGCCCCTTCCAAGCAGACGCTGCACCAGTCCCTGAACACATCAGCACACTTAACAGAACAAAAAAAGCTGGTCAGGCTGGTTAATGGCTGTTTAGTAACAAATGACGTAAGCCTTAATACGTATGTGTTAACAACACACCTATAGGTGCGAAACCATGGCCAGAAAGGCACTTGATGGACACAGTGAATTTGTGGAGGTTTGATCCAAAATCTGATGCAATCAGTACCAAGAGTACATGAGGACTGAACAGTGGTTTGTTTAGTTATTCTGACTAAGAGAAAAGCATATTTGGCAACATTAACATCTTTCACACATTCCAGTCAAACCCACCAACATCTGAATATAGAAACAAAAGAAGACACAATAACATTTTTCAGTATTTCAAAACTAAACTATTCATTAGATGAAAAGAAGCATAATTTTTCTTTTCAAGTCTCATTTTCATGTCCTTGTAATAAGAAATAAGCTTTAAGATATTCAGAATATAAAGGAAGTATTTTTATTGAGCTTCAACGTTTAACTCAAGGTTTTCACTGTGTTTTAAATGCTCAGATTGCTATACATACTGTTTAAGAATATAACTTAACACCAACCAAAAAAAACTTAATTAGTAGTGCTCTATGTTATATCGGCATGGTTTACTCTCACAAAGCTCTTCAGGGTTTGAAGATACCACTTGCAATCTGGTGAGTACTCTCAAGTACACTACATACCCTCATGATTCAGTTTATTCTGGCATCAACTACTAATAAACACTTTGCTTGCTTATTTAATTCCAATTCACTAGAAGCATTTTACTTCATTTCCAAGCCACCATTATAAATAAAGCTTATAGGCAGAGATGATCAAGATAATTTGACAATTTGTCTTTTTAATTTGCAAAATTATCTTTCATTATAGAAGTATGTTAAGAAAATAAAGAGTTTTTCAGCATTTAAGTCTGACTCAAAGTGAGAGTAAGACTTCAACCTCCAGCTCCTAAATCCTATGCTGCTGACCTAGCAATGCAAGTCAAATTTAGAACTGCATCATGTTTCAAAAATGATTATCAAATATTAACTATAAATAAAGGAATTTGCAGACTAATGCTGTGGAATTTATTTCACAAAAGATACTTCTACTAGTAATTCCCTTCCATTTTGTCAATGAGAAATGAAACAAAAAATGTCAGTGAAGGACTAAACCAACAAGAAATCAATCAGATGAACAACAATTATTCTGAAGCTCAGGCAAGGTTTACTTCAACGTTAACACTCACGAATCAGTAAGCAACCCCACAAGCCCTTCAGACAGACTGGATGCAGAAATGATTACTTGTGAGGCCCTTACACAATAAGGTTTTGATGAACTGGCACACAGGAAACTTGGAGACAGCGAATGGCAGTGATGTTCATTCTATTAGAAGTTACTTAATATGCACAGAATTTGATTTTGAACTTTTCAACACACAACAGCACTCTTACAAAGAGCAAAATACATTATTAAAACCTAGCAATATTTCAGGCATGAGATATTGAATAAAATCATCCCTCTATAGGTCTTCACATTCTCAGCAAGTTTAATTGTAGAATATGACAATCGATACATGAATCTGCATGCTTGCGGAGTCAGAACCGAGTTGCCTATCATCAGAGAAAGAATGGAGGTGCCTCGTAGATCTACAAGTCCACCAATATCTGGCTTAATTTACTATTTGATAAGAAGATAAATCAGATGTTTCTATGTCAGTTTATTTGCACAGTTAATTTTTTGAGCACTTTTAGTCATGCAGTACTGTGATTCTCTGATCTGTAATAAAACTAAACAGTGGAACAGAATAATACAAGAAAACTAGAACATGGCATATCTATACAATTTGATTTTTATCCCTCTCCAGAGTCTTGTACTAGCAGTACAGACAAGATTACCTAAATGTCTTTTCCTATGAATCTAACTCTAAAACTTCCAAGATGCCATTTTTGCTTCTCCAAAACTGAGAAGGCGGAAAAATAATACACTTCATTTTCTAAAGGGATAAAAATGGGGTTATTCTTGTCATGGATATGTGGGTACCACAAGTTACCGCAGAACAAGCTGAAAATCATCCAGGGAAAAGAACTTGCAAGACAAGCCAGCTATCACAGATGTGCTCTTGAGGAATCAGAATCTAGTGCCCAAGCTTTAAAATGTACACAGGCAGGAACAGTTTTATTCCAGTTGCCAGCAAACTGAATCTCATGCAAAAAAGCAGGTATGCATGTACATGCCCATGCATGAAGCCTTTCTCCTGTCCTGTGCCTATCTTTATTAAGATCAAATATATATTCTCTGGGAATATTTGAGAGTTTTATGGAATTGACTTAAATCCATATGCAGACCACATGTAATTTGGGCACACCTATAACAATTGTCCTTTACATTTAGGCCACATGTCAAAACATAATTCTTTTGACTCCTTTAATTTCCTTTATAACTGTGAGACAACAGGGGAGGGACTCTCCATGGAACTTGCCCAACTAGTTAAACTTCCAGTAACAACATGGCAATGAGCAGAGATGAAGTTACACTGCCAGTTCTCCAAAGCCACTATCCTATAGCACTGCCATGACAACAGCTCAGTAGGTTTCACTCACCAGCCACAAAGTCCTATGATGATGGAGGCAAAATTTCAGATGTAGCAAATCCAAGCATGTGAGAGCACCAGCGAGGTCAAGCAAATTCATGTTTCAGTCTGAAGTCTGGAAAAAAGTAACATAAATTCTTAGAGAATTAGAGATAATTTTTTAAAAGGTGAAGAATTACTCAATTTAGCAGAAAAGGTTCACTTTCTTTTCTGGGCTGTCTAGCCTACTTTGTCCACTCTGGGTGTAGAGAGTTAACAGTTCTTCCAGCTGGATAGCTTAGTGGCTATCCATATAGTTTTCGATCCAAACACTACAATTTATGCATATATTTTTCATTCTTCGCCTCTCTGGCAATCCATCAACCTTAACTGTAATTGTGCTGCAAAAACATAGCACTCTTCATAGAGCTTTCTAAAGCCTGACTTGTTCTGCTGCCATTATAAGAAAACTAAATAGCTAAGCAATTTAATTTCTCCAATACTGCCTCATGTTTTCCAAACAAGAGCCAAAGCTCCTCTAAGTTTGAAACATTCGAAATATTGATTACAGTACACTTTCTTTTGGGACTAAAATGGATCAAAATTGTTATTTTTGTGATTCAACACAAACGGTAATAAAGGCGGGTGACTGTGAAGTGTTGCCTACGCATTTAGTCTGCTCCTATTAGAACTGAAATACAATACAGTATTTTGGGATGGGTAAGCATGGGGTCATATATTTCCACTTGTAAAAGGAAGGTTGTTTGCTCATAGCTGTGAACTCCTGAGGGAGCTGGGTCTCTAGCTTGGAGATGAGGAGACTGAGGGGTGACCTCATTAATGTTTATAAATATGTGAGGGGTGGGTGTCAGGAGGATGGAGCCAGGCTTTTCTCAATGTCATCTAGTGATAGGACAAAAGGCAATGGGTCTAAGCTGGAACACAGGAGGTTCCATATGAATGTGAGAAGGAACTTCTTCCCAGTGAGGGTGATGGAACACTGGAACGGGTTGCCTGGGGGGGTTGTGGAGTCCCCTGAAGATGTTTAAAACATGCCTGAATATGTTCCTGTGCGACTTGGTCTAGGTGGATCCTGCTGTGGCAGGGGGATCGGTCTAGATGATCTTTCAATGTCCCTTCCAATTCCCCCATGTTCTGTGATTCCCCTAATATTTTCAGTGGTAGCCAGGATTTGATGAAATGGTGAGTCTGTGAGCTGTAGTGTCTTGTAGAGATTCCTGTTTGAAGATGGGTTTATTAGATGCTCAAGGACTTCTTTTTTTCCCCCCTTTTTCTGTGATCAAAGTGGTTTTTTGCATATAGTCAACTTCTTTTCTCTTCCATGTAGATTGAAGGGGGGGTTTTTTCAGCCCTTTCAATGTTGGAATCTTAAATGATCTCTCTTTTTCTTGTTGTTGGTATGAGGAATCAGAGAATAAAGACATAGCTAAAGACAGGAAGTATAAGTTGTGAGTGAAAGTTTCTGTCTTTGTTTCACTCTCTCAGAGCAGTACACTCAAACCCAATAAAGATAGAGGCAACATAATGCCCTTATTTGTTGGCACTCTGTATCTCCAGCGCCCATTTTGGGACCTGAGAAGGGGTGATATTTCAACTCATGTAGTGTCAAGCAGGATTGATCTAAAGCAGATCAGGCAAGAATGAGACATATGTGCACCTTCACCTCTCAGGGCTATCGCTCTGCTTGGGTTAGCTTCTAACCAGTTTCACTGATACACCAGCAAATACATCAGCCATAAAAGAAGAAAAGGTGAGTGTGAAAGAGCAGTGAATTATAGCAAACTTGTTCAGAAAGCTCCATTCCCAGAGATCAATCAAATCTAAGTGGCCACAAGAGTTAAAGCATCTCAAACGAGTTGAACAAAACCAGAAGTAACAGGAGACACTGAAAAGCTTCTGACAAATGGTGAATACAGCATCAGAGAATGAAGTAGGTGGGCACACTCAGTCCTCAGAAGATCTTTTGTCTTGTAGAAATCAGTAAATGGCAGAACACGGGAATACTAAGCAAACTAGACAAAGGGCTTTTCCTCACAAAAAAAATTGTTGTAAACAGGAAACTTTAGTATTCATTAGACCAAAACAAACGTTTAATGTGGGCATATTCTTCTCTTATGGCTCCCAAGGGTGTTCTGAAAACCTTAAGATCAGCATGAAGTCAAAAAGATATAACTGCTTAACCTGGCCATTCATTCTATCAGTCCTGCTTGTGTCAATACCTTCTCTTGTTTACTGAGATTTAGTTGCTTTTGCTAACTTGAAAAATTACTGGGTTTCATGTTTAGAACTAGTTTTGTATCTCCAGAATTCTTACTTGCACATTTGTCAATATGAAGGACTATTTTCCACCAATGAAAGTGGCACATTTTTTATGGTAAAAGCTGCAATATACTTCAATACGACAATCAAACCCTCTTTCAGTTAACGTTCTGGGAAGCCTAAGTGATTACACAGCAACATTTGTTGTCAGTACTCAACTTCCAATATTAATTGCATTCCAATGGAGAAAGCTAGTATAGAAATCTATCATACTTGTCTCCCAGATGCACAAATAATGATGACAAAATGTACCAAGATGTCCAAAAAATTATAGAAAGAGCCACCAAAAAGGAGTTGTGGGATTTTTTCTTTTTCAACACAACAGTTTTGGAATAAAAAGCAAGCAAGGAAGGATGTAACTTCAGTGATTTAAAAAACAAATTAAAGCATAATCACAAAATGCTCTAGAGGTAAGGAGACCCCTGCTAGCAGTCAGTCCTCATGATCTTGATTTTCTGAATGTTTTTCTATTTTCAGCTCTGAATTAATTCTGAATGCATTTGGGCAGCAGACAAAATGTTACTGAAATACTCTAATATACATTTAATCATTAAATGTTTAAATAGCTTCAACTACCCAGAGTGATCCTGATTCTATAACTTCTCCAGTGAAGTGATCCTGCTGTGGCAGGGCGATTGGACTAGATGATCTTTTGGGGTCCCTTCCAATCCCTAATGATTCTATGATTCGATTTCAGTGTTCTTTCCCATGACTTCCAAATATAAATGGATGTAGAAACTTGCACTTTATCCCATCAACTTTTACACACAGGAAAAACCTCACACATAGCTCACAGAAGGCTGACAAAGCACATTCCCTTTCTCTTAAAAAAAAGCCCCAACCATATATTTATATGTGCACACACACACACAGAGAGAGAATGAGAATCATCTTGTAATCATTGCAACAAATTACAAATGATGCATGAAATGAAAAACTCCTGTTGAGTGCACTGAGAAATACACTGACAGTGCCACCATGGAATCAATGTTTGCCATGTTACTTACTTACCGATTCAAAGATCAAGAGAAAAAGTCTCTACAGGTATACACTTCAATGTATTTCTGCATTTTATATTTCTTTTCCAAACCAGTTTAAAACAAGCACATTGCGTACTTTCAGTCACATCAAGATCTCCAAACTTCCATTTACTTGAATCTAAAGTACCTTTAAAAATCACATATAGCAATGTACAAAAAAATATTGTTTTAAAACAACAAAAGAAACTAATCACAGAACATTAGGGATCGGAAGGGACCTTGAAAGATCATCTAGTCCAATCCCCCTGCCACAGCAGGATCATCTAGATCAAGTCACACAGGAACGTGTCCAGTTGAACAGTCCTTCGAAATCAATATGCAACTCAAACTCCAATTCAGCAGATTCACAGTCTCAACCAAGGAAAACGACATTTCCCTCAGTTATGCACCAGCAGCTTTCTGGAAACAGCATGGATGCCTGGACATAACTGTGCAAGAGGTAACCCAATAAGGGAAATGGTTTATTTGCTGTAGCAATAAATAAAATTATATTTCAAGTTCTGCCCTCACATGCCTGGGTAATGAAACAGTGACTTAAACTATAAGAAGTCTTCATCTTTTAGGAACTGTGTTTTCTCAAAGACGAACTAATTAGTGACAATCAATCGCATCAGTCCTTTTGCTCAGGTAACACAACAAGTGCTTTCAAATCCATACATTCAAGGCTTAAGAAGAGCTCAGCCGTGCGCAGCTAAACATAAACTTGGGTGTCCTGCCACACTAGAGCCTCTGCGTTAGGGCAGGCAGTCCGCAAAGTCTCAAGTATTCATATGCAGTCAGAATAAGCTTCCACGAACAATAAGAAACATTTTATTCTGGTTTTTTTGGTCTTAATCAACAAAAGGGCATGAAGTAAGAACTGGAAGCAAACTGATAATTTTAGAAACAATTGTCTTGCAGAAAAAAATCTATTATCAAAATTGTTATCTAAGGGAGGAGATAGGGAAAGGAAAGACAACAAACGAGCACACTCACTGACGCCTCACTCTGCCTCTTCTATTTCCGTACTTCCTGCACTCTCCTCGGTGCTTTTTTCCCTACTGGAATGAATGCAGAAAGCATGATGCTGTGCTGCAGCAATTACCCATAAGTGTTAGTATGAAATATTGCAGTAAGCACAGCGGCAACATATTTAGGGTAGAGAGCCCAGACTGAATGCTAGTAAAACTGTACGTTTTAATGCCTGGAGTTTCACATTTTAAAACTGAAACCCTTATGTCTAACCAGATGCTTATCCGTACAGTCTAGGTGAATAATGCAATGCATTTATTTCCATATAAAGCCTGATTCAGAGGAATACAGTGTAATTCAATGCTGAGTCAGAGAGATAGACACATAACATTTCCACTGAATTGAAAGATTCTATCCCACTTGTTAAATAGTCTCTTCCAGCCTGATCCTGAAATTCTTGAAATGCATATGGCAGTCAATGCAATGATACAATAGAATAAACATGGGCTATTCACAGAGTCAGATGAGGTTAAGTCATAAGCCACAGCCCTGCAGCAGGCTGACTGTAAGTCATTTCTTTCACTTTAGAACTAGGAAGAGAATGTTTGCAAGTCATTCAGTTTTTTACTTGGTGCAGTAAACTCACAGCAGAAATTGACACAGTCCATTGCGACCATGTGTCTTCAAGTTTCTAATTTTCTTCATATTCATCATTCTAAGACACTTTATTTCCTTATTCTTTCATACCTTCCTTAAAATTCCTATTCATTAACAATGTCTTTGCTTTGATGAGAAGAACCCACAAGACTAGGGGGAAAAAAAAAAAGCTGAAAATAATGTTGAAGCAATGAAAAAAAAATCAATGTTTTGGCTCCAGTCAAAAGATGAAGAGACTCACGGTGGAAATACATCCATAACTGTTACTTTTCAGATGAAAAATTTACAGGCAGAGTATTACTTCATATTGACAATCTCCCTCTAAAAATGTAGCTTTCACAAGAAAATTAATCTTACAGATAGTAATATGCTATCATGTAAATAATATTCATGACAAAAGTAGAAGCCAAATCTGTTTTAGCTGGTTTCTTTATAAAAAACTGGGAGCTCACTTGTTCATCATAGCTGTAGGTTTGCATACTTTGTATTAAGGACTTATTTTCAAATAAGATATAACAGGGATGGAATAACTTGTCCTTTACGCTGTCTCTAGGCATGTCAACGACAAGAGGGTCATTAGGGACAGTCAGCATGGCTTAATCAAGGAGAAGTCATGCTTGACCAACCTGATAGCCTTTGATGAGGGCATAACCAGGTAGACAGATGATGGAAGAGCGGTGTATGTGGTCTATCTTGACTTCAGTAAGACATTTGACACAGTCTCACATAGCATCTTCACAGCCAAGCTGCGGCAGTGTGGTCTGGAAAATAGGGTAGCGAGGTGGATTGTGAACTGACTGCAGGATAGAAGCTAGAGAGTAATGGTCAATGGGACAGAGCCCTGTATGTAGTGGAGTCCCCCAGGGGTCGGTACTGGCACCAGTCCTATTCAATCTATTCATTAATGACTTGGTTGAGGTATTAGAGTGCACTGTCAGCAAGTTTGCTGATGACACAAAGCTGGGAGGAGTGGCCAACACACCAGCAGGCTGTGCTGCCATTCAGCAGGACCTGGACAGGCTGGAGAGCTGGGCAGG
>JAOXOE010000694.1:9837554-9856192 GCA_028565055.1 Phoeniculus purpureus
CTAGGTGACCCTGCTCTGGCAGGGGGATTGGACTAGATGATCTTTCAAGGTCCCTTCCAATCCCTAATGTTCTGTGATTTGTTCATAAGGTGTCTCAATTTTATGTGACCAGAGTATTGAACAACCACAAGCCCAACTAATTTTAAGGTTTTGGAAGACATTTCATTTGATCAAGAGCCCAACAACATACTAACACCACATAATACTGGAGATTTAAAATGTAACAGGTTTAAGAGTTTTCAAAGCTAACATTCCAATTTAATAATATTTCAAAATTAATATAAAATACCAAAAGCAATAGCTAGCTGGAAAAGTGAAGACATTTGATAGACATCATTATAAGCCACAAGTAGGCAGAATTATTGAAACACAGATTAATCACAGAAAAATTAGGCTCGGTGTACCAAAACTAACAACGAGCCAGCTTATGATGAATTGTTGTTTCAGAAACATGTATTAAAAATGGCCAGGATACTAAAGAATGTTAGTAAGAATAAGTAATTTGTTTTCCCTTCAAGATCTGTAGGCTTCTTTCCCCAGTTACTTCTCTTAATCAGCTATCAAGAGAGATTCTCCTTCAGGAGGAAGGAATCTTGCACAATCTGCCTCCCCTCACAGTTGTGAGGAAAACTTCAATAAACAAGTCCCAGTTAGACCTTCGTGGAAGCTTCTAACTTAACCACACACATATACAGCTCTCTTGTAACTTGAGAAGAAAAATGTATGCCTGGAGTACGGCCAAGCTGCATTTCCCCGCTGCTTTAACGGTGCCTCAAAGACGCTGACAGCCTGTCCAGGAGGGAGCAGCCTTTAAGACTGGAATCCATTATAGAGAAGCCTGGCCCAGGCAGAGAGTAATGCCAAGGTGTTTAAAGCTGCTCTTGTATATCTGTCAAACGCCCTCAGCCAGAGCTGGGAATGAGACATTTAATATTTGATACAGAAGGTGCTTTTAATGGAACAAAAAAATCTCTCCAACAAAGAATTTCTTGCACTGTGGGATGGTATCTGAGAGCTCCTCTTTTGACAAAAAGGCTCACAGTCTTCCTGCACTGTCTTCCTAAGAAATAGAAATTTAAGTCTCCAGTGCCTTGCACAGGTATTTGTTGAAGTCTGATCCCAGCACTGCTGACTGAAAGAAACACTGCAGTGCAGGTAGCACAGCCAATAGGTTGGACTAGCATTTTAAATCCTTTGCCACAGCAGGGCTCCTCATACATGCATCCTGCGCAGCATAGCTTCTCTCACCTTTGCTTCCTTACAATAAGGATAAATGAATGCACTGTGAGAGTGACTGAAGGCACTGTAAATTAACATCCCTTTCTTGGACTCAGCAGTAAAAGTTATTCATATACCAAACTGTTTCACTTTTCATTCATTTATTTCAAGCCTAGGGCTCACAGAATTCTAGACTAATTTGGTCTCCTAATGCCTCTAATGTAATATTTACAGCTCATACCAAACCAAAGACAAAATTTGCCCAGGGATCTCCACACTTCCTTCTCCTGTGTGCTTCTAGAAAGACAGTCTCAGAGAGAAGCCAGAGACTGCTAATGTGTTTTTCTCAAGATTTTAAATTTGCAAGTACTTGCTGTGTCAGTTTACTGTGTGTGCAGGTGACTTAGAATAAAAATAATTAAGATTTTATTTCATTTTAATAAAAATCTTGTGTGGATTCATAAAAGGGTTGAAATACAGTGGAGACCATGTAGATGCCAATTCAGAAATCTTCTCCATACATTAAAAAGTTATCAGAGACTCCATCTCCTGTGATTTCTGAACTTCTTTTCATTTAAGGACTCTACTGAAAGTTTTAAAGCACACCTTTCCGTTTGTTATGGTCACCACAGAGCTTCTTGCTTCTGAGAAATTACAGTTTGTTTTGCCACATATGTGCTGGAGTCTGACAAAAAGTTAATAAAACTGTGCAGAACCTGAGACCAGAGCCATAACCTCTGTAGAAGGGGATTTCCACCATACAAGGTGTCTGATCTGAAGCAGTCACTGAGTCCTTTATCACAGAATCACAAAACATTAAGGATTGGAAGGACCCCAAATGATCATTGAGTCCAATCCCCCTGTCACAGTAGGATCAACCTAGATCAAGTCACACAGGAACATTAATAGCACTAATGTCTGTATACAATGAGCCACTAGGAAACTACAGATCTGGGGGTGAATTTCACCCTCTGTACGTGTTTTAAGTCAGAATACTTTAGAACCAGCATGATGTTGTGATTTAACCCTACCCAGCAACTAAGCCCCACATAGCCACTTGCTCAATTTCTGTTTCAGTGGAATAAGGGAAAAGAACCAAAAAGGTAAAAGTGAGAAAACTCATTGGTTGAGATAAAGACAGTTTAAATGGAGAAGCAAAAGTTGCACACACGAGCAAAGCAAAACAAGAAATCTATTCACCACTTCCCATCAGCAGGCTTCTCCAGAAAAGCTGGTCTCTGACAAGCTTACCCGTTACTTGGGAAGACAAAAGGCCGTAATTCTGAACATTCTCCCTTCCCTCTTCTTCCAAGTTTACACGCTGAACACAACATCACATGTTGTGGAATATGCCTCGAGTCATTTTTTAGGGTCGGCTGCCCTCAGTTCCCTCACAACTTCTTGGCCACCCTAACCTACTCACTGGTGGAGTGAGAAGCAGAATACCTTGACACTGTGTAAGCTCTGGTCAGTAATGTAAAAAATATCCGTGTATTGTCAACACTTTTTTCAGCCCAAAACAGCCTAGCTACTGTGAAGAAAATTAACTCTATACCAGCCAAAACCTGCACAAGTGTTCTGGGAGTAATTTATATTTTACGTCAGCAACAGTGACTACTGAAGTTTAATTCATGGCTCCCCACACCTGCTAGATAGGTAGCAGAAATCACAAATAATATAAATAGTATTATTTTTAAGTTAAGCTCCCTTGGTGATTTATTGGTTAAATATGTATACATTGCAGTTAACATGAAATGGATACTGAGTCTTTTCCCACTTGGTATAAGCTCTGGAGTGTAACAGTATTCTAGTCTAGCACTCCAGAAGAGTACCAAAAGATTTAGAGATATTTGAGATCCATGTGAATGCTGTAAATGCGTGCCAATACTCCATGAAGAGATATTCTCATCTTTTTCCATTTGTCCCATGACAATCAGTTAAGTTACCAGCCTTCAGTAACCGTAAAATCTGAAACTGTGACTTTGATTTATAGCATATCTCTTATCCAATAGATGTGTGACTGTCAGGTCAACTGCTTGCAAGATTTACTGTCACTCCTCAAATAGAGATAGCAATCTTCTGTAAATATACTACATTAATCTATGGGTATGCAGGACTTCTAGATACCCTCAGGAACATCTAACGAATGTGTATGTCACTGCCATGATAGGTTTGCAAACGGTTATAGCTATGGGGCTTAACTGCTACAACATCATATACCAACCGATAAAGCTCCATAGGAATTTCAACTGGAAGACTCAGCAGACCATCTGCTTTACAAAACAGGGCAATGACAGTGATTTTGTGCTGCATTGTAGCTTTTGCACCAGCTCCAACGGAAACCTGTTTTTCTCAGGAACCTACTCTGGAGCCATAAACAGCCCTTTTCCTCTGCAAACCTGAAGAATGCCACAACTCAACTCACTGCCACCAACCAGCACAACTGTCTGCTTCACTTGAGTGGAGCCTAATCATTGACCAAGTCTAATATGGGCACCTAGACTCTGACCTTAACCTGTGAAAAGATAAACTGAAAGACCACATAGGACTCCAACCAAAAAAAGAATGAGTAGTGCTAGAAGGGGACTACTATGAGGGGAAGCTAGGGAGTTCTACTATCTGCTCTTCACAGATTTAGTATAGGATATTGCATCATTTATTTAGCATCAGCAATTACATGAGGTGATACTTAAGTTGCCCTAAAGAGAAGAAGGAAACCTCCATGACAGGTAAAGAAGGAAAAGTATGAACCAAGTACCATTATTTAGCTCTCTCCAACTCACAAAAGCTTCAGCTGTAATTGAAGACTAAAGCCATCAGCATCTATTTTCAGAGACAGGGTAGAATTTACCCCATTAATTACCATGCAACATATTTCATGAAGTATTTAAGCACTGTTGGGTAAGTACAGACAAAGCAGGGACTACCAAAATGTTGAGGAAAATCACACTGTGGTTTTTTGGGAAATCAGAGTTATTTATATGTTATGTAGCCTCTCCAGGCATCTTTGAAAAATCTCAGTAAGCGTCTACTTGCATTTTACCAAGAAAGCTTATTGAATGCCTTTAGAAAACCCGTCTCATGCCTGAATCTCTACCCTTTTTAGGTACAAAGGTAGTCCTTACACACAGATGCTAAAAATCACAGATTTGTATAGTCTTGTGTAAGATACTGGGCTAATATATGCAATTTCTGCTGATACTGTTTACCACAAGGCTAATGTATTACAAATAAAAGGTAATGAAGATTAGATATTCAATCTGAATCTGTTGTCCACACATTTTGTGTCTGGACAAAAATGACTCATTGTCAAAGTGAGCATGCTGCCTGTTTGTTGCCCTAACCCCCCAGCAGCATATACTTTGTATAATGCAGTACAGAAAACAAACACATGCACAGTAAAACTCCAGCTGGGAAGAATAATGAAGCATTTAGCAAAACAGACAAAGACCACATGGCTTCATCTCCCTCAACACAGCAGAACCTATTACTGGATATAATAATTAATAAGCTAATGACAGACTTTTTTTCCTTTCGGGGGTCAAATCAGTCAAACATCTAAAAAATGTGGACCACTTCTGGTACATATCAAATTCACTGCAACTCTCAAGCAACACAAATTGTGCGTAGCCCTAAGTACTTAGCGCAGAACCAAGAGCTTGTATGGCTGCTTGAAGAAGCATGAGAATTACCTAACTTCAAGAACCTCACTGAAGCTGACTTAAAGAAGACTTTGGAGTTCCTATATGGTCAGCAGAGATGAAGCCTAGCTAATTGGGAAAAAAAAAAAAGACTCCCAGAAAGATCTGATTTCTCTTACAGCAGCACAGCAGTGAATAGCTCCACTCACTGTGGTGCCTGAGGTACGACAAAGATAGGAGAAAAAAAGACTAAATTAACTGTGGGTGTATCCCGCTAGGATTTTCTGCAGCACTTCACTCTGGAAATCCTTCTCTTCCCCAGCTCTCATCCTTTATGTGGGCACATTGTTATTTGAGGGCTAGGGGATGGATTTCACCAAAAAAATAATAGCTTGCAGCAAGCACTACTAGAACTATGATGTTTCATAGTTTGTTAAAGGATCCACACAGTGAAAATACAAACCCAAGCCTTCTTCATATATTAAGAGCAATTCCTGACAATGCTGAGACTTAGTCACTAAGACTTGGATCTGTTCACCGACCACTGTAAAATGATGGCAAGACTTAAAGCCATGTGTTTCAGGGCTTGGTACAGAAGGAAGGAAACAGTCCTTCTTTATAAGTGGAAATAGAAATGCATGCTCTGGTAAAGTCATCTCTTCACGATCAACAGCTTTCTGGTTCCAGTTGGCAAACTTCATGCTGAGAGAAGCTGTGATCAATCACTGAAAACTAAGAGGCAGAAAGGGCCTAAGGAAGAACAAGGTGCATTCAAGCTCAAGGGCAGCCTGCACCCGACCAAAGGCAAATGAACTCACCATGAGCTACAAAAGCAGAAGGCAGACTCTCACAGAAATTAAGATGTCTAGAAGTGTCAAGTTCCAATATGACAGCAGAAGGAAAACTAACTAGTTTTAAATGTTTGAGGTGGGCTTATATAAAACAGATGTCTGTGGTACAAGACCTCTGGAACTACACAAGCAAATACTTTAAAAGAAATGGCAGAACATACAGAAGCTTGCAAGACGGGAAAGCCGACTTATGCTCACTGCCTCTAATCCACTTCCAAAACACTCTCTACATTTGTTTCCATCTTTGAAGACAATTGTGCTGAAAAAGAGTCCAAATCACAGTGGGGTTGTGCAATATTATTGATGGGATTTTAGAGTTTTATTCATTCAGAGCAGAACCCTCTGAGAGCCCAAAGTAGGTAGCCTTATCAGTCTACTTCTAAATTTTAGTAGACACTGCTAAGTGATGATGAACACATCAAAAATTACATTACTTTCCACTGTGAGACAAAACCTAGCTGCTTAGGATTTTGTTTTTAAGATTTCATTACTTCACTATCTATTAATACCCTATGAATCCCCCCCAAATATAATGCCAAAACACTGCACAAATATAGGATAAAAGAAAAACCATGCCAAATGTCTTAATGATCCAAAGATGAACACATTACAGATCAAGACAAAAGAATGCTGCTTTTTCATGTGCACTGATGTATTTTTAAATTACATTTCAACTGCAGTCCGTATTGTGCAAGAATTTTTTGTAACTACATTTCCTCCCACTTGAAAAATTTTGATTGGCAGCCAAACTTCTCATATTGTTCAACTCAAAAACCATCCAAGCCTAAATTTGCCACTGTCAGAAATTACTTTTTTTTAAGATGGAAACAAATTTGTAAAGCCATCTATGTTTCATTTCTACTAAAATTATGGTCTTTGAAAATAAGTTAAAATGGAAACAAGTCATTTTTTCCAGCAAGATTTTGCAGAATGATGATTGTTCATAGATGTTATCAAGTTTTGATCTTCTATCCCTGTCCGCGTGACATACAGCAAGTATTTTCCAAATTTTGCCTCTAAAGTCAGCCAGTTATTCCTGCAATTCATTGGCAGTCGGCATTACAGAACTAAAATCTTCCAGTACATTAACAGAGTGGTTTACATAGCACAGGTACAGAGCTTTCTTCACAGTAATTCGTAAAAAATAAAGAATAAAATAATCATTCTGATCTGACCAGGTGCCTGTTCATTCATAATTTATCTTGATCACCTTGCAGAGAAGATTGTTTCCTCTATTATTTGAAACAGCCCTCAGCAGAAAGTGAACCAAATATCTGGACACAGAACTGCTGGAGAGAGTCCAGCACAGAGCCACAAAGATGATTAAGGGAGTGGAACATCTCCCGAATGAGGAAAGGCTGAGGGAGTTGGGTCTCTTCAGCTTGGAGAAAAGGAGACTCAGGGGTGACCTCATTAATGTTTATAAATATGTGAAGGGTGGGTGTCAGGAGGATGGAGCCAGGCTTTGCTCAGTGTCATCTAAGTATAGGACATGGGGCAACGGGTGTAAGCTGGAACATAGGAGGTTCCACACCAGTATGAGAAGGAACTTCTTTATAGTGAGGATGACAGAGCATTGGAACGGGCTGCCCAGGGGGATTGTGGAGTTTCCTTCTCTGGAGATGTTTAAAACGCGCCTGGAGATGTTCCTCTGCAGCTTGATCTAGGTGATCCTGCTCTGGCAGGGGATTGGATTTGATGATCTTTCAAAGTCCCTTCCAAACCCTAATGTTCTGTGATTCTATGATATGTTCAACAGCACACTAGACTGCCTTGCAGTTAAGCGATGTGGTTAACTGCTGATTTCCAGCCTTTTTCCTACACACCAATATAGTTTTCTAAATATCTGGTACTGTCCCGCCATAGCTCTTCAGTAACCCCACTCCTCCGCATTCAATTTGATTTCTCTTTGGTTCAGTTATTCCACTGAGAACATTCTTTGCCACAACCTCTATAAGCACTGAAGACTGTAGACTCCTACCAAGCCGTAACACAGAAGGACAAGGAATAGGAATTGCAGTCAATTCATCACATATTGTTTCTGCAGCTCCTTTCTCCACAATGGTAGGAGTCTTCACACTCTTCCCCTGCTGTAGTGAGCATTAAGTCTCATAGGAGACAGTGCTCCATGAATTTCTCCAATGTGAGTCCTTCTGATCCTCCTTCCTCACTACCCTTAGTGCGCACTTAGGTTCCTTTCACTCTTCTCTCCAACTGCAGCGGGTTTTGATTCCCCTTCTTAAACATGCTATCACAGAGATGTTACTACCATCTCTGATTTGCTCAACCTTGGCCAACAGCAGCTCTATCTTGGATCCAGCTGGCATTGGTATTATTAGACCGTAGCAGCTTTCCACAGAAGTCACTCTTGTAACCCTTCTGCTACCAAAACCATTCTATGCAAACTCTGTGCAACCAGACAGACTCTGTTCTTAAGATTTGGTCTAGCCAGGTCTTGAAAACTTCCCAAAAGTATTCTGCATTCAAATCAGGTGTACAAAGTAGGGATTGCACCTATGTGTACTTTCAGGGATACACTATACTTTAAAACGTGTTCATTTTCATGTCTGGAAAATTCAGCAGATAAAGAGGGCACATTATGAAGTAATGCTTCACAGGAAAATACATTTAAATCATCAGGGTATTTTCTCCTTTCCTGCTCCACTGAATTTACATTTAAATTTTCTTAATCTCCAGACTCCTTACTCCATAAGTCCTTTCTGACATTTAGCATTTTCCCTCCTTGCATCTTAGAAAACTTAGAAGTAACATACATTAACAGATGTCCTGGGTACTGCAAGCAAATTATCCATATGTCTGAGAGTGTATGGCACTTGTGGTGCCTCCATACTAGTTAATACTACTATAATCCATCTGGAGCCTCTTAACAAAGCAATCTCTACAAAAACAGCAATGCAACTCCTTCTGCAGCCACATCCCATTTGGGAAAGACATATAATTTTCTTTTCACATTCAAAAGAAAGAAAGCAACTTTGAACACACTCTCACTCACACTCCAGCTGTGACATGAGGATAGAGCCCTTTCCAGCTACCAGGAACTCGATCATAAAGACCACAGATGTGAAGGAAACTGCATTTGTTAAAAAGAGAAATCACACTCCTACTTAAAATAAAAAGCACCCTGTCCCACAATGATGAAAAATAACATCCTCTGTGTAAGAGGACTTCGGACAGAGATTAAAAAAAAACCCCTCAAAACCCCAAATATGCAAATATTTGCCATTTGCAATGGTGACAACAAAGCCATAACCTGCAATACAGCTTCTGCATTTCTTTTAGTGCCTACTTAATTTCTAGGCTAGATTCTTCACCACTGGCGTATCGCTATGAAATCCTGCAGCACAAGAGTTGAAATAGTCCCTGGATGAAAATTTATGATAGTGGTTTTATTTTTATTTTCCTTGACAAATTTGCTTCTTCATAAAGCTATCTAGTCTCATCACAACCTACATGAAGTACAGCAGTAATATTTTCATATTGATTTAAGTCACGGATGACTTTTTGCTGCTCTTAGGCAAATTTCTTTCCATCATGACTTAGAACACTGTCTCTTCTCCTATAGAGCTGCTTTACTACTCAGAATTTGCACTTTGCTATCATTCCCCTCCTGATTTATTATTTTTGGTTGGCATATGACAGTGCTGTGCTTCTCAAGTCAATTCCTCCCATTTGCATTTTATTTTTAAGAATTTTCGTTTTTCCTGCTTTATGGCTTATGTTGGGTTCTCTGTGTGTGTTACTTGCCCTAGCCTTGAATAAAAACATTGCTGGGAAAAATCCCTGTTCCACTTCCTATTTTTATTTTGATCTCAGCCTGGTTTAAGTTTTCTTTTTTGTCCTTTAGATCGTGCTCGGATTTTGTTTCTGTCAACTAGCGAAAATGCTTTTCACATAAAGTTTCTTTCTTTAGAGTGAATCGTCAGGTACAAATTCATGCTTTTACTCCTTAGGAACAGATGTTAAGGGAATGTAGGTTAAGCTTTAGATGCAAAGGGTCTCTCTTGAGGACTGTAATTTGCTGTGATAAACAGAAAGATTGAAACGCAAACCAACAGGGGCATCCCAGATTTAACGTCTCTTTGGTTCTGGCTGAGACGCATTTAATTCTGTCACTTGCAAATATATTCTGTTACTACTGTAATCAAAACCAACAGACAAATCTCTTAATCACTAAAGATTGCTAATCTTGTCTAAAGCTGTAAACACGCAGTTCAACAGAGACTGAAATCTGTAAGTATTCCAGACAAATGACTATCACCCAATGCTGCGATTTGTGTTCTACGCAACATTTCTAAGAACACACGTCCATTAAAATATTTGTAGACTCCTTAAGTGTCACGCAAAGTGAGAAATGGACAAAAGCTTACGTGAGCGTTTTGTGAAGACTGACACGACTTTTAATTAGATACTGAGAGAAGGCTGGTAATTTTTTCATTGCCTTTGAAAAGAGTAAGAAAAAATAATGTATTTGTTCTTACCTCCAGTTACTGCTCAGTTCTGCTCAGTACATCCAGCAGACTTGGGGAGCATGCTGGATTAGGACCACAAACCAGCCTGCAAAAATTCTCTCATTCACTTGCCTGTTTTCAAGCCAATAAGCTCTGATTAGTTTTCATTATCCTAATTAATGTAGTACAGATTGATTAGATTATTTAGGCACCTGAATGGTAATTTCCACTTGACTGTGGCAGGATGTGCACAGTATATCTTACCTCCAGAGATATTTTTTTCTGTATTCAGTACTCATCTTGGTTTCTGTAACTATTTTAGAACCCTTCCAATCAGATAAGTCTTAGGGAAGACAAAAATAATGTCACTAGACAAGAGCACTAGGAAGGACATATGCTTACTACAATGCAAAAGTAATCTGAAAAGAAATGTGAAGGCGGCTCTAACCTGTGCATTCTACATAGTTTTCCAGTAAGACACTGCATCATTCAGATACAACACATACTACCATCTCTGAGCCATTGCTGCAGTCCAGGCAGAGGAAACAAGTCCAGCAAAAAATACCACAGAAGCCACCTCTGGCGACCGCTTAGTCCAACCACTCCTGTTCAAGCCATCACTCAAAGCAGTTTGTTGCCTAGGGCCATGTCCTATTGGGTTCTGAAAGTTGAGGAGGGAAACTGCAGTCTCTCCTGGCACTCTGTTCCACTGTTCAAAATACCTTACAATAAAAAGTGTTTTCTTATGTTCAAAGAATTTGGTGTCTTTAATTTTGTGCCCACTGTTTCATTCTGTCACTGGGCATGACTGGGAGCAGCCTGGGTCCCTCTTCCTTACACCCTCCATCAAGTAGTTATAAATATTGGTAAGATCTACACTCAGACTATTCCAGGCCAATCAATCCCAGGTCTCAGACATAATACTGAGATGTTCTATGACCAATACTGTCAATAATCATCCTAATATTGAATTACATTAAATTTAATATCAGTTTACTTATTAAATCAGGAGCATGGACTCACTAAACGCAAACTGCTTTTGTACAACAGGAAGTTCACAATTAAGAAGCAAACTATATTTTTAGAAAGCTGCTCCCCCCAAAAAAATACAAATCTAAAATATAGAAAAATATATTTCAGTGAGATTCCGTTTCTAGGATTATTTTGTGGTTTTTTTTTTTCTTCTGATGTGAAAGAAATATATAGTATGCTCCAGATAGGAATAAGATTTTGGAATGCACTAGTATACAATCTCATTCCAAAGCTCACATCAAGAAATCGGCACAAGAGCTTCCACAGCAACAGCTGTGAAACACTGGACAGGATTCTGCTGTAACCACCATACCCAGGAATATTTTATGTCTACAAGAAGCCTGGATTTTACACCATCCAAGATCTGTCCCCAAGACAGATGTTTCTGTAGATCCAGAAAGATGGTCATGAGGACTTTCAGGAACCATGTTTTGAGGTTTATTAGCTGAACAACAGCCCTAGCTCTGAGCTGGACTTCCTCACCAGAAAGCATCAGGTGCTCTCCTGCAGCACTTCTTTCATTTGTCTTCATTTGAAAGGAATCCACTGTGCTGACGCCAACCTGCACTGAACCAGGTTGTAAAACAGACCATGCAAAGTGTGGATAATCAGGTTTGCTCTCACAAGTGCATTCCTGATGCAGACTAAAAAGTTAAGGCAGACAAAGCATGTTTATATTTTATGACAAAGTGGCAGTGTGGCACAGAACTTCTAATCCTTTAAGTGCACTAGTATCCCTGTTCATAAAAAGATATATCAAAGCAAAAGAACCTCAATGTATGCTTTGTGTGTTTGAAGAACAAAGTGTAAAAAGGGCCTTCTGTAGAGCTGATAAAAAGTGTGTTCTTATAAATAAAAGAACATGGTAGCTCACTTAAATAATGTATCACCCATAACTGAATACAGATGTTTTCACTTACCATGACCTTTTTCTAAAATAATACAAAAATCATGACTTTTTGAAAACACAACAGCACCTTGATAGAAGTTTGTGTAGTACCTTATTCAGTCCAGGGCATCCCTTACCTAGTAATTCCTTTGCAAATTTATGGCAATTATTCAAAGCAACTTCTTTACCATTTAGAGCTTTTCCTTGACACATGCAAAATAAATGCCATCTACTTTCTGCAAAGAATAAACAACCATGGAATTACTTTGCAAAAAGACTGCAATTATCATTTCATGATGCTTAATTATATGGGTAATGCACCTCAAACAAGTGTTACAGAAACTGTGAAACGGATACTTTGCAACAGTGGGAGAAATGGTATTAAACCTAACAGACCGTTTGCTGTCATGTAGTATTGTGTTGTGCCCAAAGACATCCAACTGATTTTACTATGTGGGACTGGATCTAGGTGATCCTGCTGTGGCGGGGGGATTGGACTGGATGATCCTTCAAGGTCTCTTCTAATCCCTACTGTTCTGTGATTCAGAAAGCAGCTTGCATTGTGGAGGACATTTTAAGTTGCTTTCCATCCCCAACCTCCTGGCACTTTCAGGTGGGCCAATTTTGCAAGCAAATTTAAAAAATGAGCATTATGTCACAAAAATATAGTTTGAAATCTAGTCTCCTCAGTCTCAAGAGTTACAGTATTCTTCATCTAGATTTAGACTTTTTTTTTAATAATAATGTACAAGAATAGTTTTTGCAACTCTTAAAAACATACCCGTGCCTCACCGAAGAACTTATGCCACCTTTTTTATAATGTCATCTGCACCAAGGACACTGTATAATACTTAGGGAAGTTTATGACGTGAGACCTGTTTTGTACTCTAAGGGTTTTACAAACCGTGAGTTCTGTGCTGCTGTTGAGGTGAGTTCTCAGCATTCAGCTACTCTTCCCTAAGGTAAAGGATTTGGTACTCTGGGAATCAAGACTTACATTTTACTGCAGCTGGTGTATGAACAGGATTGATTTATGCATGGCAAGTGCTCTCAGCAGGCCTGAGTATGTTAAACAGGAGTCCAGATTCATTTCCAGAAGCTTGCCGAAAACATTCTGCAGTGATTTATAAGGGTTTTAACAATCACTAAATCACTTATTTGACTTTGTAGAACAAACACTAGTACATTTTTCCTTCTCATCTATAACATGCTAGCTAAGCCCTACAGCTAAAGCATTATCAATACTAGTAAAAAAAACTGCTATATAAATGCAAGTCCTAGAGTTGGTGCCAATTACATCAACTGAATGATTTGCTATGGATGCTCCTCTATCGGTATGATACGGCTGAAGTACTTTTTATTTAATGCTGGCAAAGTACAGTAACATATGCAGAGACCTTTCCCCACTTAATACTACCCTCACTGAAGAACATGTATTCCTGAATGGCAAACTTGAAGGGAAAAAAATTACTCTATGTACTTCTGTTTTTAAGAAGTCACTGTATAATTCTGGAAAGAGAAAAGTTATTTAGTCATCTGTCTAACTGTACACTACTAATACAAGTTACTTTAATTGTGGTCCTGATGAAGCCCAAGGCAAAGATGCCTTAGGGTCAAGGATTCTCCCAGGAGGACATCATGCACACCTCCAATTCCCGTCTTTAGCAGCTACACCACGAAGTGAGAGAGAAAGTGAGATAAAATGGTAGGTGTCAGGTTAAAAATTGCTTTTCATAAGTAAGAACAGGCAAGTTGGTAGTTCCACTGAAGTAAATTTAAGTTTTTTCACTGACCTCAGTACAAGTTTTGTTACATAAATCCTGTTCAGCCCATCTGGCCTCAGTATTGCCACAAACAATGGCAAGATACTACAGAAGTAGTGATATGAGAAGATCAAACACACACATTTTCTATTAATTATTGTTTAGTGTCCTATGCTTCAAGAAAAAGGTTTTCTTATTAACAATATATTTAAATTCAGTTTGGTAGTGAATCTGCTTTTTCATCTGCTTTTGTTTTCTTTTTTGATCTCAGGCCATTATTTACCTTATAAATAAGCATTTACAAGCATTTCGTTGCTGTTTAGTATTCTCCAGAGCTGTGAACCACACTGCTTTATCTTCCTCAGAGGCATTCATTCCTTCTTTCTTATTGATGTTCTACCTCCTTGAGGAAGCTGATCTTTGGCCCTTTACTGATGCCTCATTGCATGCCTTTTTTTCCATAGTCAAACAGGTTTCTTGAAGTGGGAGCAACACAGAGTCAAAGCAAGACATCTAAGAAATACTGTGAAAGACACAGGGCAGAGGTTATGGAGTCCAGCCAAAAGCATGTTTGCCCTGAGAATGTCCTGACAGACTGATTAGCACTGGGAGAGAAACACAGAAAGGCAAAAGAGGATCATATGTAAGATGTGAAATGTGAAGTAAGTGAAAATGTAAAGGAAGAAGGAAGAAAATCCCTGACAAAGTGAAGCTGAAGGAGAAACACTCAGAATTAATTATGAGTGACTAAACACCTCACATCTGTCAAAAAGTATTGGTAAATGCTAAAAAAGGACAAAATTCTGTTCACTTGAAATTGCTCGATTATTCCACTTATATCATCACATTATAATCCATCTACTCAAGCAAAGAGATAGCAGTCCTCTGACAAGAGAAGCCCTTGCTATTGATAGTAGTTACTGCTCCATACACTGGGGCATCACCACGACCTAGCCTGCTGCTACTTTTCTTCTGCATGGTCCTCTGATTTAGTTCAAGTCTGATCTTTAAGAGCTGTCTAGACTCTTGTGAAAGTGGTAACCAGGCAAAGGTGCAGGCTAGGGCACAGTTGTCTTTTCATAACAAAGAACTGCAAAGCTATAAAGGATAAGATGCTCTTCTGCACTAAGAGGGTTAATTTAAATATAGATTTGAAACTACGCATTTGGATACCTAACTCCCCGCAGAGCCAAACCTAAAGAAATTTATCAGCAGGGGTGTATGGACCTGATTCAACCTCAGCAAGTCAGAGATTTTTGCTTTATCTTCAATGATTTTTTGGAACTATACCTGAAGAATGTGCTAGCAAGACTGCATTAGCAGCCAGATGTATCGAGCATCTTCTCTTACAGTATGTAAGACTTCTCACAAGAAGCTTGTCGCTTCTCATAAAGGAGCAACAGAAGAGATTACAATAGCAAACAGCAACTAGAGAAGGGCCCTTCTAGAGCACAGGGATGTAAAATGGCATGGATGTAAAAACAGCTGCTGCAGCTGATTAGTGACTAATGGATGGAGCTGGCAGGCTGTAGCTAGCACAGAAACAGTCAGAACTAGAGAAAGCCAGCAGCACTGTGCTGCATGGCTTTGCTGCAAAGAACACGACAGTGAGGTTAGTAGCATATGTATGTCCCTCGGCTGAAGCAACTCCCGTGAGGTGACCTTCAGTGAGACAGCTCATTCCGAGTTGTCAGACCTGGAAAGTGGGCGTTTCTGCTTTGCCTCTTGCGAAAACAAGCTGTCCAGTGATATAGAACTATGAAAGCAGAATCAGACCAATTTTATTTTTTCCTAAATGAAATTTCCTAAATGATACTGATGAGAAACTATTTGCTTTTTGTGGGAGAAATTATCTTAGGAAGATCTTAAAGAATGAGATTCATCTCTCCCACTACAGCACTAAAAGCTATGTTTTTTCTCTCCCTGTCAAACCTAGTTGATTGATGAAGATTTGGAAGTGTTCAAGTATGGTTGAACTAAGAGCTTCAGACTATGGAGGTGATAATTTCAGATTTCTCTGTAGATGGAAGGAGTCCTGAGCCAAAGCTCCCAGAGCATTTTAGATCTTTCAGAAGAACACCCCAAATCATTGAGATGCATGAATTATAGCCAGGATCCCACAATTTTCAGTGTAACCTGCAGTGGGACAGTGTGTCTATCAGGACTGACTATCAATGCAGCAGGTCTTGAATCCTCACTTAACTTTTTTTTTTAGAAGTTTACTGAAAAAGCCTTTAAAGAATTATTTAAAAAACAAACTAGGAAAGTAAAAAGAATTTTCAAGAGGAAATTTAGCTGATCCATGACAGCAATGTAAGACCACTTAATACACACAGAAATATAGTAAGAATCAAGTACAGTTCTGGACTTCCCTGAAACAAATTTGCACAAGTACAACCTCCGTATCAACTATATTTCACATGCAATCTCGTTGCCTCCAGACATAATGCACAGGAGAAGCATGGTCCCTGCACACTGAATCAGAACTCTTACGTCATGTACCTCTTATCTCATTTAAGTGTTCTCTTTCTTTTGGGAGTTCTACCGTTAAAGGTTCTTTTCAACCCAAACCATTCTATGACTATGACTTTCCTACCTTTTACTTTTCACCATATTTTGAAAGATAATTCTTCAGGGCAGATACCAATAAAAGACACAACGTACTTGTTTCAAGTGGACACGTCACACCTTTGAAGAGATATTAAACTCTCCTGTAATGCTAATAATAGAAAGTAACATTAGGTTGATTGAATGGAAGAATATGTTCTTTTGACCCATGATGGCACAGAAATCGAAATCTCTTATACCACTACAGATATGTTATTCAATGAAACTGAATGGCTTTAAAAAACAGAAGCATCAATAAAACTAAGGGAAAAATACCACAGGTTAAGCCTCATGACAGCACCATGGTAACACTTCTTGCTGTACTGCAGCAGAGTGCTAGGGTTATGTTGCAAGGGAATTAGCTTTGATATCCAGACCATTCATTCAAATATTAAGTTTTATTGCCACTATAGGCAACCAGGGAATATAAATAATAGGAAATGTTTATTATGCCTCTTCTGGTATCCTTTGTTATTAAGCTATTGTTTCAGCAGGAATAATAAGCAATATGTACATTCTGATTCTCAAGCAACTTGTCGGAAATTAGGTTTCACAGTAGTGTTTATACAGTAGTATGATCAAATGCTGCACTATGGTATATGGTTCTTGGTGGTATTTATGTATTAAGCTTCTTTTTATTAAGTTTCTTGCTGAAATGTGATATATTAAGTAAAGGCTCCCCATAGCAAATTACGTAGGTTTCTCAGTAATATTCAGAGCATTACCCTGCTCTGAATGATCTTATGTGCTTCATTAGCATAACACCAATTGCAATAGGGAGTTTAATCTCCAGTCCTACACTTCTTTATGCACATCTTTTTCTCCCCATAACTTTTCATTACCGCAGGCTAGAAGTTTAGTCTGATCTCTAAGCAGGGAGGAGGAAAAAAAAATCCTTTTCCAAGATGAAAGAATGCAACAGCCTACAGGAATAATATCTGAATGTTCCCTCATTGATGACAGCAAATAGGGGAAATTTCAAGGCATACATATATCATTTTTACCTGCCCTGCATACAAAATGACAGGAGACACAAACCAACACTTTGCCATTGTGCCATAAAAGTGCAAAGGCACAGATTCTTCCTATGGATTTTGTTCACTGACCTCACTAAGCCAGTCAAGTCAGAAACATGGTTCTTCCATGCCTTAATGTGACAGAAACAGGCAGTTAGAGAAAGCATTGTGGGTTCCACGAAAAAAACCATTACAACAGAGCCTTTTGCCAGTTCCACTGCACAGGCATATTTTTTCATGCCCATTTCTCTATAGGGATATTTGAGCACATTACACATTATTTGGACTTTCTAAAGGCTTAGCCTAAAGAAATAAATCAATTCAGTACGTTTTCAGTTTAGACTATTTACACCCTAATCTTTAAAACAGAATCTTCTTTTAAAGACACTACAACCTGTGTTACACTCAGAAAAGTGCGACTTTTGGAAGTTTTCTGTCACATTGTTATGATCTCTCAGCTCACACCATGTAATTGTGATAACGTAGCACTGGAAAATGAGCTGAGCCAGCATAGATCCTTCTCTTACAGTCCCTCTGGGCACCAGTCCTATAGTCGTCAGGAAATAGTTTTTCATTAACTGCATGGACACACGTACTTAAATACTACACTTCCTGTAGTGGTGTATTGCAGAGATTTTCAGATTCAACAGAATATAACGTAAACAAGGGGCAAGTCTGCTCTCACCTCTTCTAACCAAAACAGACAAGTTGTTATTTGAGTTATACCAGAAAACTGAAATGTGTGACCTACTTCTGCTGTAGGATTTACTCATGTTTACTTACAGATTTTTGCAGTTATCTATTACACTTCAGCGAGAACCACAGATTCCACTTTGGAATTTACAAGTTTTTTTGTCCTTTTAACAAAGGATTTAAAATATTGCTTTTGAAATACCCTCATGTCCCAGTCAAATATAAGTTCGCACTTCTTTGCGGTCTAGCAGACGTTCTGTTATTGTTTTCACAATACCTAGTGTCTCATCCATCGCCCAATCACATGAGCATTGCAGGTATATCGTTGTCACAGCCAGTAAGACCTGTGCCAGACCTGCTTTTGTCTTACAATTCATAGAATCATTAGGGATTGGAAGGGACCTCAAAAGATCATCCAGTCCAATCCTCCTGCCACAGTAGGATCCCCTAGATCCAGTC
>JAOXOE010000694.1:9864562-9936982 GCA_028565055.1 Phoeniculus purpureus
TCAGCAAACTTGCTGACAGTGCACCCTAATCCTTCATCCAAGTCATTAATGAATAGATTGAATAGGACTGGTCCCAGCACCAACCTCCAGGGCACTCCACTAGATACAGGCCTCCAGCTAGACTCTGTCCCATTGACCACTACTCTATGACAGAAATATGAGAAGGAACTTCTTCATGGTGAGGGTGACAGAGCACTGGAAGTGGCTGCCCTGGGGAGTTGTGGAGTCTCCTTCTCTGGAGACATTTAAAAACTACCCGGATACGTTCCTATGCAACTTGGTCTAGGTGATCCTGCAGTGTCAGGGGGATTGGACTAGATGATCTTTCAAGATCCCTTCCAATCTCTAATGTTCTGTCATTTAGTGTACCCTCAATAAATCAGCAGATTACGCCACCAGCATTGCTGTAATCAGCTTATAACGTTGGGGTACCTGTGTCTGTCACAAAGGAGGAAAACTTTCAAGAAATTCAATATTGCAGTTAAACAGCATCATCTTCAAGAAAACAAAAAGCATGCTATATATAACACAACTTTTTAGTTCATTAAAATCCAAAATCTCTCTCAGCATCTTTCAGTATATTTTCACGTTCTACATATCTACATCAGGAACAACTGGGTTATATTTGTGGTCTCACTGATATACTAATAAATCTAATAGTAAGAAATATTAGCCCTTTTAAAACAACGTAGAACACAATAACACTCTTCTACTATACAGCAGTAAAGGTTTCACCTGTTATTGTAAACGGAAGCAATATACAGGTGAATCTGGTCCAGAAGGCTCAACGTAAACTATAAGACAGTATTGTTTGATACACAGTTGTCACAGCATCTGGATGCAGAATAAGTTTAGTCTGCAGTCCAAGTGAATCAATACTGTACATAATTATCTTATTACAGTAACATTAGTTTGAAATACTTCTTACTTTAGCCTCTTCGAACGCTTTCATAGCTCACCCTGAGGCTTCCCTGCATATAATGTCTCTTTTAAGAGAAAAATGTATCTAAGGGTTGAGTTATATCAGCTCCCACATGGCCACTCTTTAATATCTATGCTGAACTTGTGCAGTGCTGCAATACAGGAGAGACAAGCAATCCGTGGAAAAAAAGCAGGCATACACACAAGAGATGTCCAAGAGTGTATTGTTGCCCCACACGCTTATTTAACTATCAAAACTTAATTTGTAGCAGACATTACAAAATGTTTGTAGAGAAAAACACAATTGTTAGTCACTGATGAAGTCTTTCCAGACCTGCTGGATTCATAATCAGTGCCCAAGGCAGACACAGTGTGCTGAAAGTTTTCAGGCTTCTCTTTTCTTCCTTTAATCTCATCTCTGCAGCACTTTGCCTAAGGCAACCATCATTCTCTTTGCTGATGCTTCAACTTAGATCTGGAGAGAAGGGTCAGTGAGGGGAAACAAGGAAAAGAGCTCCACAGTTTTGATTTTTTTTTTTATGTACTGCTGCATCTGGGCCTTATAGAGGGTCTATAGACCTTCACAATTCCACTCATATTTTGCAAGTGTAAGTGTACCCATGTACACTTACACTTCCAGCAGGAAACACTTGTTCTATTGAGATGAAGGGAACTCAAAGTAAAAGAGAGGGCACTGTGATAAGAAGGTTTTAGATGCGGCACAACACATGAGAAGAACACTGTATCCTTGGGTCTATGATGTGGTGATCGTATGATTCTCCCTGCTTACAGGTTACTTGATACAGGGTTTGACTCTCCACTCTGGGTCACACAACCATACATTGGAAAACAATACATTGAAAAAAAATTAAATACAGATTGTAAAAGGTATTGTACCAGAAAATTAAGACATCCTCTGAACAATCCTGGATCCTGCCTCCCTTATTCTCTGGGGACAACAATGACAGTTATCTCCTGGAGCGGACCAAAGCATTGAAGCACCTGGCTCACTGCTGGTGAGTTTGACACAAGGCCTGGGCAAGAACCACCTCTTCAAGATTCAACCACTGCATTATAAGTATTTACTTCTAAACTCCAGAAGATAAATTTTTACTATAGGTCAGCCTTTTCACTCTTCTGTCTGTTTAGCTGATTTTTCACTGTGCATTTGAGAGTGGGTTCTAGGTGCAAATATTTCTGGATCCAAGTATTTCTGTTTGTATGAGTTTGCACACAGGTATTCTTTTACTTAAGTACCTTGTAGTAAGTCAGTTTGACTCTTAGTATTTCTCAAGTATTTGCTGTTTGGTTTATCATTAAGTGCTGCTAAAATGTAACACTTTTGACCTATACTGACAATAAGTTGTGAACTGTTGTCAAATCAAATTGTGTTAATACATTCATCTGCAACTGATGTTGGAAGTCATCCAGGAGCTGCCCACATTCTCCTTTTCCAAGCAGAGCACCTATGCCTACACAACAGACACAGAAGCAGCTCAGCAGGATACAATTCTGTTTTCCCAGCACCTTAGTGCCTGCTGGACGCAGATTCCCACAATAGAAGACTCCTCAATTTGGCCATTTATAAAGTAAAAGACATTATTTTCTTTCAGCTGAACTTTGTTGTTTGGCTCGCTGTTTTAAAAACAAGCAGAAAAATATGAACGCAGTTCCTCCTCCTTGCCAAATGATGATAGAGGTAAAATTTACTGAGTCCTATGACAGACGATTTGTAGTGCGACTTGAAGAAAAACAGGAGGGCACATATGGCCAGATTTTTTTATTCTTCAAATATATATAATTATATAATCCCAAAGATGCACACTCATTTACCTAGCCAGTATTAGATGTGAAATAAGAATTTATCCTGCCTGCCATCCAGTCCAATGGACTGTTAGAGAAAATAGGTCTCTCTGGGTCTCTGGCACACCAGACAATCTGTTCATCTCTACCACATCTGACATAGAAGCTGTTCTGCTACCTTTGTCACCCTGGGTATTTTTTTTGCAGGAGACTGTACTACCCAGTTGGGTTCTGCACTCAGAGAAGCTCCAGAAGGGTTAGCAGGCATGTTTCTGTAACTTTTTCACAGAGTTGGCAAAGAAATTACATTTTGATGTTGTAGAAGTCCTCTCTCTATAATGGGCAAGCCAGGATGCTAGGCAGTCTCAGGAATACTCTCTATCCTATAGGCAGCAGACTTTAGCAACACAAGAAACAGACTTTAAACAAGCTTTCTTCAAATGTGTTGCATCCATGTCTAATACCCAAGGATAATGCTTTAACTGTACAGGCCAACCAGCATATGCCCAAGTACAGTTGAAAGACAGCAGAACAGAAAAAATGCTTGTAATTTAGTATTAAATTATTACTCAGTATTGGCCCCCTTGCAATACAAATCACAATATTATCCTCTTCAAGTCAATTAGCTTTAGGAAGGAAAACCACTAGCAGAATAAAATTCTTATGTCTACAATTTGGATTTTGAATTTATAGTTGACTTAACTTCTTTTATCTCTGAACCTTCTTTGTGAGAGGTGAACCAAGTCACTCGGGGAAATATCTACAGAAAAGCTCATTTATTTGCTTGTTTTTCATTTTGCCAAGTCCTGTGAATCATAATAAAATCCTGAATGAAACTACTGTGGAGATTTAGCTAGCTCAGCTTTTAGCTCTCACTCCAGGAGAAGAGTTTGATGCACTGAGAAGAAAGAAGGCAGGCAAGCCAATCTGGCTAATTGAGTTACACTTTGTTCAGAGCCAAGCTACTGTTACCAGTCAATATCAGTGTAATCCTGACATAAGAAGTCTGTTGATCAAATAGAATAGATAAACATGTAACCACATTTTCTAAGGGTCTAAACTCCCCAGTTGTTTCCTAGTTCTACAAGGAACTATCACTATTCAGTAGCTTTGAAGACCGGCTTACAGCACTGTCTATGAAGTCAGCTGGCGGGGAAGATACAAATCAAAAATTCCCTAAGAATGTTCATAAAGTTAATTGGTATAACCCACTCAGCTGGGAAGGGCCCAGGAAAAATAATCCCTCAAATGTAGGAAGAAAAAGAACATGAAATGAAGGGATTTGAAGAGGATGTCAATAAGCGTATTTCTTACTAGACTTGTCTTTTACTTTCCCTCATAATAAACATACACCAGCTGTAGATTACTTTGTTATTTATGAACTTGGACTACAATAGCCCTAGTTAAAATGCTGAAACTCTTGAAACCGGTGGAGGCACTGGGAACTCAAAAAGAATTATGTCAAAACCTCTTATCTTCTGTGTGCAGTATACTTACCTCTGTCCTCCTAAACCTTTTAAAATTCTTCTCTCAAGCCATACACAGACACCATGATTCAGTTTTTGAAATTCATAAATGGACTCAAACTTCCAAATTTCAAGCTGTCTGATGTGTAATGAATCTGAGATCTTAAAGGTCTGTCAGGAAATTCACAATAATTTTTCAGAAACCTTGAAAGATTTCAAAAATCAACAGAATTAAGCTAAAACCCCTTCTATATATCAAGCAGAAATATGAAAGAAAAAGCCAAGCATGTAATAAAAAGTATATAAACACACCAACAAGACTGAAATATAAAATCTAGTCTCCTGACAACTTTAATTTCAGTGAAAAAGAACAAGATACGTAAATTAAGTTTCAAGAAGAAAGCCAATCACCTTACTAAAAAGCAGATCGCCTTACTGAAATGTTAACGCATAATTCTGTCATTTAACTACTGAAGACAATTTTTGAGAGGTACCCAGGCTTAGCACAACTGAGTTACTTTTGTAAAGGAAGAGCAATCAGAGCATAGAGCTATAATATTTTAGCTGCATCCTTGCTGTACTCATTTGGGAGAACACATCAACAGTGCCAGCTGCTACCTGATGCAAGTGACAAGCTAGTAAGAGCTTTTGGACCTCACTGGGGAAGAAGTTAAATGGATGGACCAGCACAAAAGTAAGGAAAAAAATGCATTTACCTAAAAAGCATAAAGAAAAACCACTAGAGATCATCATATTATGCTTTGTAAAACATGTGCAACAGCACTACATTAGAAAGAATTAGAAGTTAAATTAGAGAGAATTTAGCGTCATGCCTACGTGATAAACAGAAGGGAATGCAAAGCAGCAGATGTGTGAGTAATCAATTTTTCAATACAATGAACATTGAAGAAAAAAACCCACTGTGTTAGAAAAGACAAAACAATGTAAAGCCAGATTCTTCCCCACAAACATAAATACTACATTGTCACATCACCCATTTACGTAACTCTGAACTGTAACATGAATTATACTCCAATTGCATACAACTCATTAGTACTGACACTTCCTCTAGCATTACATAGCAAACACAAACAGACATTTATACTGGTACACAGTTCACACAAGTCCTGTTCTGTGTCTCTGCTATATGCAAACACACTTGAAACCAGAAAACCAAAACAAAGGAAGATAGACAAATCACTTGAAGAAAAAAAAAAAGAGGGAACACTAATGTATTAATTCTGTCTGTTTCAAAGATGAAGTAGTCCAATAAAAGCATCATTTTCCTTTATAAGAACTTTTTACTGTTATAGAATTTATTTTAAATTAGATTTAACCTGGTTGGGATTTTGCTCTTAGCTAACATCTTGCTAGGAAGTAGCAAATCGCCAAAATAAAAGCTTCAGGCAAACTTGGGGACTACATCCGTGCTTAATAGGTGAACACATAATCCACATAAAGTCATTCTCTCTGCTCTTGATCCCACTGAATCATTTCAGTTTCAGTACAGTTTCTACTAAAGAAGCACATTTAAGCAAGTCAAATCAGAAACAGTTTAACAAAGAAGTAACTTGAACATCAAATTGGAAAACCCAGTTTCTTTAAAAAGCTATTTCTATCCCTAAAAAACATTTCTATCACTAGTAATATCCAAAGGGGAACCAGTTAAAATTAGCTGGCATTAATCCATCTGTGCGAAAAAGGAACTGAGTACTTGCCCACAGTCAATTTTTCCAATCTTTAAAAATGTAAACAAAACTATAACTGTCTAGATACCCCCAAAAATATCCGTTGTACTATGGATCAAAGTATAATACAGAGTACAGCTGAAAAGTTGTTTTTATCATAATCCACAGATCAGAAAGTGCAAGCAGTGGGATAAAACTAGTAAGAAATGCTTTTCAAATAGTCATCAGATGAGATCTCATCTTCTGTGGCTCAGAATGTTCAAGTGGACAATCTGCTGCATGTGCAAGGGGAGGCATGGACTGCACATTAGGAAAAGTTTCTTTACTAAAAGAGTGGTAAAGCTTTGGGACAGGCAATCAAAGAAACTGGTGGAGGTGTTAAAAAAAATGGTAGACATGGCACTGGGGAACATGGTTTAGCAGGCATGGTAGGATTGGGTTGGTGCTTGGCCTTGATTTTGGAGTTCTTTTCCCACCGTAATGATTGTATGGTTTTCCATTTTCAAATTAACACTACAAAATGGTTGTTGTTAATATGCTGATTATACAAAGCATAAAGGAACAGACCAAACACATCAAAGGAGATGCAACATGGTCACAAGAAAGTTACCATGGACCATGAAAAAGGCAAACAAGGAAACATTAGACACTTGAGATACCTTTCAAACCCAATTAAGCCACAGTTCTTTTAATGGAATGGACCCCAAAGTGCTGGCAGGTCTTGCTGTCTTGTGTTTAGATGGCTTATGAGTTACTCAGCTAATAGGAACTTTTTCCTTGCAGTAATTATTAGGCTACTAAAAGCACTTACATAAGGATCAAGATACATACATAAATATAAGTTAAGGTTTGAATACCTATTAAGAAATATTTTAGTATTGATATTTAAGTAAAATGAATTTCTTAGCAACATCAGTCACCTTAAAAGGAACTAAAGAAAATAAAAGCATAAATTAATCTGAGCTTTCTCAGAACTAGCTTGTGATTATTTCCTAATACAGTATCTAACATTTTGACTTCATCCAAGATCACCATTTTCACATAGCTATCCAGTACAATAAAAGCTATTTCCCCAGAAATTTCTCCAGAACAAAAGATGCAGGAATAACTTGTTTAGTAAAAATTCATGTAGAATTGTCTAAAAAGCCCAGCCCCAGAAACAGGTAACTAAAGCTCCTACCAGCACTCCAATTTTCTTAGTATTTCAGGCTTCTTTTTTATTTATATATATAAATGAAGTCCCTTGAGCACCATATTACTTTCTCTATATATTTTGATGTGGACTAGTATAAGCCAGTGATTATAAACTCTGGGCTGAATTTCTCAAGTCAAACTAGAGCATAGCTCCAGAAGCATATTAAATTTGATTCTGGCCTCTGGAGTCACATTTATATACAATTTGTTGGGCCTGGGGAACATGGGAATATATTTTTGCATATGTGGCATCATGACTAACTACCTTACTTTCACAATATCAGTACTGAAAGTTATTTGCTACCAAGAAACGTAGAACTGTCTGTCTACAATAGACCATTACTACAGAATTTTAATAGGAGAAAAAAGTTCCTGTTTTCTTGCTTCTTACAGGCTTTAATAACAAGTCAAGAAACCTTGAAGTGAATAGGAAAAAAAAAATCAAGAATATTACATAACTTTTAAGGGACCAGATGAATAAACATTAATGCACTGCTTTCAGTAAATTTCTTTGTAAAATGGTTTCGCTATCAATATAGAAGCTACTGCCATTGTTTTCTCACAGGCAATAACAAAAAGTGAAGCTACCCCGCCACTGTCTACAGAACTGCACAAAACGAGCCAGATTTTTTTCATAATTGTTAAGTCAGTTATTAGACTTACCTGCTATCATTCCAAGTGTACTTAATATTAACTTCCAAGCTTACAGATAAATACACTGAAATAACACAAGCCAACTGCAAAGAGAAACAAACAAGTCTAACTTTTGAAACAATCCTGCAGTCAAAACCAGCAGCTTTTCATTCCTTCAGCCATCAGTGATTATCAGTGTACCACAGCCATAATACCTTGGGTTTGTAATTACACTTCCCAGCATAAAAAGCTATTATATATAAACAATGCACTATATTTTCAGTGAAGCAGATCACATAATACTCCTTTCTACTATAACTGCATTACCAAGCAATTATGAAACAGACACCTTGAATTTCAATTTAAGCCTATGCAAAGCCAATGTAGTCAGTTCAATCAAAAGCTCCCCAGTCATAAAATACTCTTACTTATTTAGAACTCAAGCATTAATACATGCATTTGCACTATGAATATATGAGCACTTAAACAGTTTTTGCAGCTTCACGATATATTTGGTGATGTTGATTTAATTAATTCATTTTGTTTGTCACATCTCCCTTCCCTACACCTCCCTCGGCTAGATTAATCAGGTAACGCTTCATAATAATGCATCAGGAGTGGCACATGAATGATATAGGCAGACTTTAAATAATCAAGGATTTATTTATGCAGCTCCAGCAAAACACCTGGAACAACAGCCCACCCATCTCATGCCAAATCTGAAGTCTTAACAGAACTTGATAAGAAACATAAAATGCAACAAAAAAGATAACAAAGTGGAATGGAGAATGAGTACATTCTTTCACTGTGGGATCCATGCAAAGAGAAAGTAATTCATCCCTTCAAAAGGGTGTTGCATTTCTTCCTCCCCAGACACATTTATCTATTAAACGATATTGTTTCAGAAACTTCCAGGACTTAGATCATCACCAAAAGCATGATGATGCATTTTTCACCTTTTGCCCCTAGCCTTTCCCTGTCTTATTTGTAGAAGCACAGAAACAGCTTTGGTTGGAAGGGACCTCAAAGATAACCTAGTTTCAACACTTGAAGCTCTATCCATCCTCATCTTGGACAACAGATTTAGATCAAAACATCCTTAAAATGTTTGTAGCCTGCAAGGGTTAAGTATAGTTGGAAGAACTCAAGTGCTGTTTCACTTCTAGCAATACTGACACAAATACACATGAAGAGCATCTCTTTTCCAGAAAGTTGCCTTCAGCAAGTCATCTCTACAAATACTACAAAGATCTCAGTATTCTCTTAACTACAGGATTTATGAAAACAAGACATTGTTAGCAACTGCTTTTTTAATCTATAAAATATTTAATGAGCATGAGACACACAAGAACAATTCCTCGTTATGATACAGGATTGATTTCTTTTTTGATATTTCTATTCTACCATATTATCTAAGGAATTAGAAGAAACCTTCAGATTCTAATTAACAGTAATTCTGTTTGCCATTTGTCTAAGGAACTAGACTACACCTTTCTTCCTCACTTGAACAAAATTTTATTTGACTGTGGATAAAATTTCCATAAACAGAGATTAGGGAAGCAAGTAGAGTAGATTAACCTAATACAGCATTGCGATTGTCAATAAAGTCGCTGCTTTTGTAATGCACACAAAAGGAGATTTGTGTATCCACAGAGAGTTCTGTAACAGAGAAATAATCTCTACCAGAAAAGGAATTCAGAACCATGCCTTGCACTTAATTATGCACAGGCTGAAGTATTTTACCATGATAAAAGACTAAGTTGAGCTTGTAAGAAATAATAGATCAATCAATTATAGTTCTTGATAAAATAGGAGAGACATGAATAAGAGTGAGGAGATTTATTAAGCAGAAAATAGACAATATGTAGCAATAACTGAATATTGCAAATAACAAGGACAGGAACACTACTTAACAATAGACCTTAATACAACTTCCAGACTTTACTACTTCTACCGCTGGCCTTCAAAATACCACAAGTGACAACCTTCACCTCCAAGGCTCTTATCTAAATACATTTTCCAAAGCTAAAAACTAAGTGTTTCTCTCAGTTCAGACTAATAGAACTAGTAAAAACTTAACCATTAAATTTCCCATTTAAAATTTTACTTCTCTCTCTTCTAACAGTGGTTGGTAAGTATTAAAACTTAATCTAGAATTTCTAGGGGTGGGCAAAAAACATCATAATCCTGGGACTTACCCTAAATGGGATGTATAGTGTATGCTCTTCTAAAATACAGACTACAACAATTACATGCTACAGAATCTGTACCTTCTTTTGTGAAGTGTAAACTAACATAAGTCAGGCAAAAAACTACAAATACAAATAATTCTTTGACACTAGTTAGACTTCACTCTCTCAGTTTTAGGTGCTAGACAAGATACCACGGAAGGCAGGGAGCACTGCCCCCTTATCGTCATAATATCTTTTAACTGATTTGTCTTTGCACTTCAGAAGCTGCTTTACTAAATTCTTTCTACTGTAGAGCACCTCTCCAGAGCATCTAAAAGCTAAATTATTACAATTACAGAATTACTGACAAATGAGCCCTCCCTAGGAATTTTCTTTCCAGTTTAGGAATAGCTGAGATGTTTGAGAAGGAAAATTACATCATCTTGGCAGTATCAGTTTTCTGTTAACATAGCATGAGTAACCTCAAGTTCATTCACACAACACTTTTTTTATCCTAGCTGTATCAGATTGGGCACATGAAAAGGTAAGGGATTTTCAGTGAATTGACCAGTTGCAGTTCAGTGTAGTTTTTCTTGTTTTCTCCTATCTTTAATATAACACCCCTTATACTCTAAACTTAGTAGCTTGCTTCAGTGAACAGTTTCCTAAGCATTGGAACTACTGACGTCCCATTTCCAAAAGATGCAAGCCTCTCGACTGATTGTCTTTTTAAACTGAATTACACCAATTTGTATCCGACACCTTCATAAATCAGTAGGATTTCCACGGAAATGTTTGAGCTGCCAATATCAAGAAGAGAAATAAGGTGACAGCACCAAAAAATACTAGGCAAAAACTTGAAAACTCTGTTAAAGTATGTCGATCATAGAGTCAAGCAGTCCAGATAACGCTTCTATTTATACCATACTCCCACTTTTTTGAAACATGCTTTTCACAACAGCAGTATCAAGGACACTTTTTTTTAACCAGGATACAGTACTCAGCTTCATACCTAATCACTTCAAAATAACTTCAAGTCAAAGGAAAGGCTAAGGAAAAGAACATGTAACCTCAGCAGACTGACCTAGGAGTGCACTTATCTTTTTTGCACTCAGGAAAGCTGTTCTCCACAGGCCTAAGACCCTGGAGACACAACCATGCAGCCAGAAACCCCTAAGGGACTCCTAAAAATTTCGCAGACTTCTTTAAACTTCAGTGGCTGCCATAATGTCTCTCAGCCAGTGTTGCTCAGCTACACCATCCTGTCTCAAACTTGAAGGAAAGTTTCTGACTTGTGCAGCTTTTACAAGCTCTTCTGATACTCCATTCACAGACTCAGCAGCACATCAGTTAGTTCTGATATCAAGTGTTCCCAAGATGTCAGAAAATATGCTTGTCAAGAACTACACCGCTCTTGACTCTGCATTTTATAAGATTTGTGTACTCCACCCTGCACAGCATTTACATGTTTCACATGGATCTAATAAATGAGGTTTGCCATAGTTACTCTTTGCTTCATATTTGGTGTGCAGTTAATGTCTTTTACTGTACAAAGTACTATTTTATTAATTGCTGATGTCTGATTTTACTTAGGTTCAAATTCTTAACTATAAGCTCATCTTTTCTACTATATATTCCCTCGGACAAAGTGAGGTGGGTGGTTTGGTGGGTTTTTTTGCTTGAACACAACGATGGTACCAAGTAAAAAAGACAACTGGAGTAAAGAATGTCTTATTTTGTAAACCAAAAGTTATGATTCTCTGAGGAAACAGGAAACATTAATGCCAGTTTTGCAGTACTATAAGCAAATAAACTACTGAAAGGAAGCCAATATGCTTAGTACTAACTGTTCATGGAACAGATTAAATTTGGTTTATATAGTGTCAGGAACTGGTGTGGGAGGAAGAGAGATGCAGATATTCTGACAATATATTTATTTAAAAAAAAAAAAAGAAAAAAGAAGGCTACCACAGCAGATAAGATTAACAGTTAATTTGGAACATGCTGTGTTTAGGGGAGAACAAATTCAGACCACACCATCTGCCAGGCCGTTAGTCCTGAGGCTAAGAGAATAGAATGGCTACATCAGAGATAAAATTTAAGTTTACTTGATCAAGTTTGCTGCACACTTTGACATAACCATACTCCAACCATAACCAACACATTACATGCATTGCAAAAAGGTAAAATGTACTGTGACCCACTACCTACAGGAGGCAGATCAAAGAATTGCTTTCCTTGGCTTGAACATGAAAGAATCACTCTAGATCTTTTCTATGACCAAATTACAAACCCCTGCATTTCTAGGAACACAAGATGTTGCAATAAGAAGAAGGAAAATGAGGAAAACAAAAGTTTTGAAGCTAACTCTTTAATAACACAGTATAAGGAGACATGTGTTTTACTCTTTATTAATCTTTAGCTTTCTGGTCAGGAAACATTCAAGATCTCAACTTCCTCTGTTTATCACTAGGTCCCTCATCAAATTGAAAGTAGTATAACCAGCATTTTCCCAATAGGTGTTCTTTACTTCCCTGAGAAGACTCCCACTTCACAGCTCATGACTGTAAAACATTGAAGCTTCAAAACTACTGTCTTACTTAGAACAGTTTCTTCCAAAAGTTCACATAATATTTCAAGGCCTTAGACTTCAGATTTTCTATAAGAAAGTGCTGTTATCGTACTGTCCATAGGACAGGCAAAGGGAATGCCCAAGTTTAAGCACCTTTTTGGCCAACGCCTAGTAACAAAGAAAACCTGAGATATTCTTATTTTTAGCAATACCTTTCACCTATTCAAAATACTATGCTTCATTTTGGGATGCATAATTTTTCTGGTACTGAAGAAACATAGAAGCAAAGCATCAGGTTCACACTAGCTCTAAAATGACTTATGTCACACACACCACACTTCAACACAAATTGGGCAAGATGCTGCCCTTCCTTCAAGTCAGTTCTGAGCCAGTGTTCCAATACAGAGCAGGAGATCAGTGGTCTAGTAGACCTGCCATCATTCAGGTATGACACCTGCCAGGATCATGACTACTTCTGGCCATTCAAGATCCTGTAATGTTTTTTTAATTAATGTCCTAGCCAAAATCCATTTTAGCTAATTACATTCAGTCTGCATTAATTACATTCATTATGCCCCCTGTAGTTTGTCCAAATAGGTTATTCTTCGTTTTTCTGCCCAAAGATTTATATAGCTATATAAAGTTTTTAAAAGTAGGAGTCATTGCGGGTCAGACACATACTTATTGAATTAGTCCCCTCTCCTTGTAGATTTAGAAATAAAGACAGTGATGAGATCATATTTTCTGTTTGTGTTTAAAGCTTTTAACACTGCTCATCTTTAAAAAAGCCAACCTGGGAAGTGATGCAATTTCCTAACAAAGGAGTTAAGTACCTATTCAAAACCTGAAAAGGACAATTTACTTTGTGTGCTTTGATCTGCAACACCTCCACAAAACCTCTACAGTAGTTTGAAACTTTAGGTTTCTTGCCTGAGGCACTTGAAGGAACTAATAGGAATTTGTGATTTTTTCACTTGAAATTCCAAGCTGAGTTTTGCAGTTCTTCAAGCAAAGAGAAGGGGTTTGGAGTTTTCAGTTTCAGTTTCCAGCTCCTCCTTTGCTTCATTTTGGTCTGTATCTGAGGATACATGGCACTTAGCTAGGCACAGCAGCCATCTTCCCCTGGGAATTTGTTGAATGGAGAGTGCTACTTCAAGGATTAGTGGAAAGGAGGTTTCATCTGAAGTCCATGGTTTGCTGAAATGTAGAGTTCTCCCATTCATGGTTGTAGGCATCAGCAATTTGGAAATGATGGACTAGTATGGAAACACATGGAATAAGAAAACTTGACTTTAAAACACATGCTGACACTGAAGGGCATGCATACGAACTTAATGGATATCGTGTTTTCACAAGGACCAGAAACGGCTAGAAGTCTTCTCTTTGAGGTGCTGAAGATTGTCGTTTGGGTCAGTTATGAAGGAATATGCAATTAATCTCCATATGTCTTCATGTGAGGTTTTTACGTGGGGTGAATAAAATGTCTTTTTCCTGCTTTGTTTCAGCTCACTAACACATTAATTAAATTAATTGGCTAGTTTTGTCTGAGGGTTTAAACCTGTAATCAGGAAAAGCAGCAAAGACAGTTTGACTGAATTTTCTCCATACACAATAAATGTATTAGCATTGACCAGGATATGTGCCTGTACCAAAACAAGTGCCCTCCCAATGAGCTGCAAAATATATTCCTACAGTGAGTTCAGGCCAAACCTATTATTAATTAAAACTAGAAATCTTTACATTATTAAACTGATTTCAAGATTGAGTCCACTAGTCATTTGTGAAATGATCCCATCTCCTGCATGGGATCAGGATAGTTAAGAGACCAGATATCAGCATGACAGTTAAGAGATCAGATACTGTTGTGACCAGTTTTATATGTACCCTTTGATCACCAACCATCTTAGAATAAAATCCTTCAATCATCAACACAAATACCACCACTTGCAGAAGCTGAATACCTGGTTTTGATCTCCACAACCTCAACCTCTCTACTGATACCAGAATGAAAAAAAAGGTCCTGAATCTCCAGATCCTAGCTCTGCATTGAAGAGGTTTTGCTGCTACATGTTTCTACCATCTCCTTTGAGTGCCTTCTACACTCTCCCTAAGCCTTGACTAGATCACAATAGCACTGCTCTCTTCTACTAGTCTCTGCATCCTCTCCACCTGTACTGCAAGCATAACCATACTCTTCTTTGGATTAGCAGCTTCATTACAGATCAGACTGATGATCAAGTCTTTCACTGAAGTCATACTTGCTTAGTAAAGCACATGCACTTGCTTCACATTAAAAAGTCCCATCAAAATAAGACTTCAGCACTTACAAAAGCCCTTGAGTTAATACCAAAAACAAAATTGAAAAAACAGACACCATATTTGAAACTTTTTGAACTGAAGCAAACCGCTTTAGAAAAAGGGACAAATATCTAACTGTCCACTAGGAATTCTTTCCTACCTTTGGTAGGCTTCCATGACTCCCATCACATTGTTTACTTCCTTCCTGGTAGCCACTGTTTAACACAGACATTTGTCTCTGGGTTACCAAGTGAGCCGTCTTTCCTGATAAAGTACTGTGCCTTTGCAGTGTAAATGTACATGGTATGATTTACTCCTACATTCCATTTCAGAATAATCCAGGAATTTGTGAGCTGTTATGCTGACAATAGGGAACACTTGTATCCTACTAAGATCAATACTTTTCACTGCTGCAAAGGTATAGCACCTCGGCCTTGCCTTCTTCACAGTAGGTTCAATCTGCAGTCTCTGCAGCTTTACTCTCTCTTCAAGTGAAATACATTTAAGCATAAGAAACTCCTATCAAAGTTTGATGCTCTGCTGACAAGACTCATAGCTGCGCCCCACAAAGCCAGTCACAAGCCCTAAATTGACAGAGAAATAAAAATAGAGAGAACCAAGGTCATATTTTATAACACCAAGGAAGAATTTTTTAATCCTTGGATTTCCAGCACAAGAGTGCTTCCTGCATTTATCCCAAGAGAGGGCAGACAGGTTCTTTTGCAGATTACTGTCAAGAAAAACTGCAGGATGAAACAAAGAACTATGAATCATAAGGGGTATCCTTTCATTGAGCTGTTAGCTGTCCAGCACAGAAATAAGGTGTGACAGTTGTATACTCTTAAAAACAGTGTAAATATGTTGGTTTTCATGATGCCTAATCATCCCATCACTGCTTAACATATGGTGTAGCTGCTCTGTTGCACTGTCTCATTTAAGAGCCAGTTACTTTGCTTCAGCACTAAACACAAGTCATGTGGTTAACTTCTCAACATACTTCTTCCCTTTGTTTAAGTGCTTTTAAACTCTACTACTGCCTGGTTAATAAAATCATTATTTGCTCCCTGACAAGCTGCAAGGTCCTTTCAAAGCTACATGTCATATAAATCATTCCCAGCACGAAGTGTTCTCCAGTCAACATTTGTTGCTATTCAAGAATATCCAAAGAAATGGGTAAGGTTTGGATAAAGGATGTTGCACGTCAAAATCAGCTTTCTTTCTACAATGCTTTTGGGTCTATTTTCGTGTTAATCTCTTTTAGTTCAGACACTGAATTTCTGTAGATTGCCTTACCAACACTACAGAATGTTCAGTTCCACAGGGGACTGCAAAGTTTCCAACATTTTCTTTTAAGCTCTTTAAACTACTATAAAGACAAATGCAGCCCACGTCAGTCGTAAGTTATTAGGAATGTTCATCTAGGCATGTGTCCTTTTATGTCTTTGCATGTCTTTTATTCCCCTCATGAAAACATACAGTAAGTAGTTTGGTAGCTGCCCAGTAAATCTTCACAAGCACACTTGACACTGTCTTATTTTTTGTGGACTTTTTAGTAACAATGGGCCATAGTGAGCACTACATAAACAACTGCTGCTGTCTCATCCCAAGGGGGGTTTGTTTAGAACAGAAAACTTGAGACAGCAAGGTTTGCTTACTGAGACTTAGGAAATTAGAATTCTGTTAAATTTGTTTTTCCTCAATAAATCCCTTCTAATTGAGTAACCAAGAACACCCTGGTAAGAAACAGAGCAGCATAAGCCTCTTAACTACCTCCAACAAGGTATTTTCAGGAATTGGTGGCTGTGAAAAAGGGCACATTACAAGGTAGCATAAAGAGTGGAGAAATGGGCACTTGCTCAAAACTTAATCTTCCTACCAAACAAGACAGAAAAAAAGGGGGAGAAGCACATGCACACTACTACCTGCAATTCTTATTCAAAATTTATAAAATGAGATTTTTCCTAGACAGCAGCATACTGACACAGCTATGCACCTTTGTTTACATGTAAAATCAGTTTTAAAGAAGAAATAGATTTTCATTACAAAGGGGGAAAAACCGGTCTGGGAATGGTTTCAAACTCCAACAGGGTAGGTTTAGATTGGACATCAGGAAAAAATTCTTAATGGAAAGAGTGGTCAGGTACTGGAATGGGCTGCCCAGGTGGTTGTTGAGTCACCATCCCTGGATGAGTTTAAAAGATGCTTAGATGTAGTGTTGGGGGATTTGGTTTAGGGGTGAACTTGTAGAGTAGGATTGATGATTGGACTCAATGGTCCCAAGGGTCTTTTCCAACCTGGATGATTCTATGATAGTTTCAAGACTTCTTTTTGTACATAGAATCTTTTGAAACTATAGAAAGGATATGCACACCAAGTAGTTAGTAATTCCATAAGCAATTACCTATCACCATAAGTAGTTAAAGCACTCTGAAAATCGAAAATGCTACACATTCATAAATTTCCTAACATAAAACGCATCAATTTTTGATAGAGACTGTTTCATTCGCCACTGTGCGAACTGACATCTCTCATGTTAGTTGAGATCACGAAATATATGAAAATTATAGTGTTTGCCTATGAATGCTGGCAAAGCAGAAGTTACAAAAAATACGAGACCATTACTATCCTGGATGCAATGCAAAATTCTGTCTGAAATTATCTGGAGCTTTGTGGCAAAATATAAACTTGACTGGCATTCTGTATGACTGCTTAGGACTTTGGAGTACAGGGGTTTTTTTACCACACAGCCATAAGCACTCAAAAGAAATTGCTAGCACTGTTGAGTGAATGATTCTTTTGCAGTACTACCAACATTTAATGCCTCCTCGAGCAGGTCATCTGTAATAAATACCACCCTTTTAAGAAAAAAACGTTTCCATAAGCAAAAAAACATTGCTTCAAACAACTCCTCAAATGACATCTCACTTCTCAGTCCTTCCCAAGGCAATCAACATTGCGCAATAAAGAGACAAAACAATGTATCTTCAGTGATTTTTTTTCCAGTTCCAAAAGTAGATAATCACATTTTCAGGGTAATCTCCACATGTGCAGCATCATGTACAACACTAGCCTAAAGAATTGTTTTTTCTTCTAGCAGCATGATAGATTCAGAAGTGACCCCAAGGGAAGCAAATGGGAGTGTTATTAGGATGTAAACCTGTTATCAGTCATGGGGTATCCCTGATGACTGTGTTTTTGTCTTTATCTGTATCAGAGAAGTATGCGGTATAACTGAAAATTACATACAATACTTCACCTTCAAGTACCTAGGGAATCTAAGGCAGCTGTAAGACAGAAAAATTAGAATGGAAGACAAATACACGGTGAAGGGGCAGCTTTTAGATCTGTCCTAAAAAATACAGAACTGAGAGCATGAATACATCAAAAATAAAAAATAAGTTGTTGTATGACAACTTTTCTTTCCAACTTTCTCCACAACAAACTGTCAGAGAACATCAAGGGCCATCTCCAGAGATGGGGAACAAGAGGATAATCCAACCAGCAGAACCTCACCAGGCAGGATCTATCTCACAGTGTACCACAAAAAGAAATCAGAGGTGGCAGCCCAATCTGGCCACAAAATAACATTTTCAGGCAGTTCTATAGTTATTAGGGAGGTGAAAAACCAAATCATAAAATTAATCCATACTTTAGGATCATACATTCCCCAGCTAACGCCAGGCAGGTCCAGGGATATAAAGCAGGTCCGAGATCAAGCTGACCAGGCAGAGCTGGTAGTGGCTACGATGGAAATCAGGAGTTGCACAGCAATAATAAAGCAGAGAAACAAGCTCAATACTGAGCTCAAATAGGATCCTGGACGTATAACGGAGGATAGGGTGAAGATGCCTGGAGGCCTATCAGGTCCCAGCCATGGTTAATTAGAGCCACAACCACTTATTAATGCCATCAGGGCTCCTAAAACAGCACAAAATTTCTGCAAAGTAATAAGGTTACTTCACTAATGAAAGCATAAGAAATACATGGCAAATATGCTTTGCTGTTGCATGAGAGAAAAACTAGATAAATTTAAAGATATTATATATAATAATTGAAATTTTTTGCTAACTCTAGCCATTCATATGGTGCTCCTCATTGCCAGACATCATAGCACAAACTCACGGGTTTGTGAATTTTGTGTAGTCTCCAGGGAAACCTGGGTTTATTACTGACATCTGCTATTCATACACACCGTTTTTTAAGGATTCCAATGAAAAACACTAACTACAGAAGATATAACGGTCACTGTTGAATGTACTTCCCAAAGATTGCTGTGCTGTCAGTCAGACTACCACCTTCTATGGCCTCCTTCAGCAAGTACTCCAGTTATTTTAGGAAGACATCCCTTTCTTAGGACTGAGTGTTCCCAGACTAGTTTAATTTTAAGGTACTGGAAGAAAGAAAAGATTCATCTGTTCAAAAGCTTCACACTCAAAGAAAAGATAAATGTCTAACTTTTTTTATGTGATTTCTGCTTAGAAACTTTCCTGTATTCAAGTGTTAACATGATTCCAAAATAGTGCTACTTTTGATAGAAAACTATTGTTTTATTGAAAATTCTTACCTATGTAAAAATTTATGATTTCAGCTTTTCTTTATGTGGCAGTAGCTAATCATGAAGCAAGAAGTATTACAGAAAACTGAACTGCAGGTATTTCCCAGCTAACTCTAGAGATGACAACACGTGGCCTTCATCTGTTCTCACTGTCTTTCTGTGAATCGCCTGTTCTGACTGAGCAGTTAGCCAGTCAAACTAGCTAGGTAAAACTGCAGTCTTCACTACAACCCAAGGCGGCTTTGCAAAATGTAATAGGCTGTTGAAAATGAAACATACCTGGTATGTGAAAATCTGATAGCATCTATCACAGTATGGGAAAACAGGTGTGTGCACATTACACCTCTGGGCAGACCCCCTGAATTTCTACAGTTGACATTTTCCTGTTGCCAGTGGAGTTTGCTGTGATTTGCAGCTATTTGAGACAGTCCTGACTTTGGGGCTTTTTTTTTGTTAAAAATTCCATGTTACAGGACTTCAGACTTTTTTCATGGTCTTTTCCTCTTCAGAGTTAATAGCATTCTAGACAGCTTAAGTATAAAATTTAATCATGTTTCTATCTACCTATGGTTTAACACATTGAGTGCTTAATAAGGTCACTGCCATTAGGTTCTAACCACTCATGATGGATTCACAAGTGTCTGAATATGTAAATTTCATATACAATTACTAGAGAAAATTTGGACCTTGACAAAAGTATATTCTTTGCAATTATAGTCACTGTAATAGCTAAAGACAACTGGTGATACAGCTGAATGCATCATAAACCAAATAGCTTCCTTCAGTTAACTGAACAGCTTTGTCCTCCCCTCCCCCCAGTAACTGAAGAACAAATTATCAATAATAGGCAGATGGCCATTAGCATAATCCATAAAGCCAGAAGGCATTACAATACTTTGTATCTATCAACACTGATTAGCAGCATAACGTTTAATTAGCTTCTATGAAAAGAACAGTGAGAACAGTGTAGGGATATGACAAAGGAAATCATTTTAATAATATACTGGATGTTTTTCAAAGTGAAATAATTTCTAGCTCAGAGTCTCTTCAGCAAAGGGCTCTTTAGAAAGGATTTAGGTTCAGAATGTGCACATTGATCAAAACATGGAAATTTGTAAGTTTTCAGAGGCATAAATTTATCTGAAGTATTAGAATCTGAGCAGACATTATCTTGTATAAACTGAACAAATTCTAGCTTGCTCATAAAAAAACCCCCAACAAACGGATTAAGGGATAGAGGCATTTTGTGACTGCAGGAAGAGAAGGCTGCATATTTAAGCCTAGCTAGCACTGAAATGCTTTCCTTGGATTATGTCCAACAGGTCTTTGACAAATCTTCTTTTGCTGATCTTCATTAAACCAAATATATACTTATATCTAATTATAAAAAACATAAACTCAAAGCATAACAGCTTAACTCACCAATATTTATTCAGTAGCACAGAAAATAGCAGTTATGCTGCATTACCCATTTGCTGTATCACAGCATTTTTAGTGTCAACAAATAATGTAATACAGGTAACTTCCTTTCAATTGAGAAACCTGAATTCAATTATTATGTAAACATCAGCTGCACATTCCTTGTATTTTTGGATGGACAAACCTGAGTCCTTTATCACAAAGCTCAACATAAAGAAAAAAGTAAATGACATGCACAGAGCACACAGAGAAGGCAGTGACTATCACTAATGTGCACTGAAATACGCACATTATGAGGTGTGATGTACACCTCCAAATTCAGTAGAGAGGCTCTGAATGAGTATCATTTTCTTATCTCATCTGTATTTGATATTTTAGTGTACCATTCTTTGCATTATGATCTCATCCGCTCAGGTTATCTGTTTGACAAAATATACCTCAGGAGAGGTGAAACTGTAATGCAGACACAGACAGTTTGCAAATGTGTGGTGGGTGCATAGAAGTGGCACTGAGGTAAAAAATTCAAGCTCTTGCAGCACAATGCAGTTATACTAGTCTGTTGCTTTAGCTATGCTGAAGTCCTAACTACAGAAAAACGTGGCAATACCAATGGCAGTGGATCTAAGATATTTTCTTGCTTGCTTTGTCTGAACAAGATTGTTATTAGCTCTGTGGACAATGGGAACAACTGAGAGAGCTGGAGCAGAACTGTCACTCACACAGGTAAATTCCTAGAGTTGCCAGTAACATTGACATGTGCCTGAAAATGGAAAACAATAGTAATTTAGATCTTTTGATTTGAAACGCAGACAGCTTCTGGTGTGGACAGTATATCATGGAAGAACAAGAATGTTTCCATGTGGAAACATCCACCTAAAGAATCCATGTTCACGTGAAGCATTCCAATGAATGATATAAGCACCTGTGCAGAAAGCCACAAGTATGGCAGGGAACTACCTTGAGTGACACGCAAAGCAGAAGTGAGATACACTGTCAGAGACGCAGAACGGCACACCCTTCACCTGCTAAAACATACCACCACCCATTACTGGAGAAAAGAGTACACAGGCACAAGGTGCACCAGATGGTACAACCTGCTACAACAAAAACATTTGGAAGGGAAGTATTGCTGGATTAATTTGAGGATTAAACAGGACATCCCTACCCCTTCTTTATAAGAAGGGCAGTCTTTGGACAACTAAGTAATTCCAATGTTCCAGCTGGGATGTGCAGGAGAACTTCCTTTTATTCCTACCAAGAAAGAGCTTAAGAAAAGTGCAAATCATAAGTGTTGTTCAGCTTCATAAAGCTGTTTCATTAACTGTGCCAGTTTCAGCTGAGGCTCAACTAATCCTAAATTAGCAGCTTCAGGAGATTACAAAATGTACTTCTTAAATCCATTTTCTAACTTTCTACCTCTACTAGCCTCCTAGTGGAAAAGGAAAAGAAGCATTGCTTAGACACTGAAAGAAGGTCTCCTCTAACTCTCATGCTTTTCCTATTAAAATGTTCTGATGGAAGACTCTCCCATTGCCTATATACACTAAACAGAGTATCTATGAATAGACCAAATACAAATTCATCTTCTGGTGCTAAGATAATAGCCTTGACAAGGTGATCTGGATATATATGGGCAGTTCTACTGGATTTATTTAGTACTGGACTGCTGAAATATATAATCAGTTAATTTTTATGGACTTGCCCATGTTTGCCCATCTCTTTCCCTTTCTCAGTTCATCTTTTCACTTTGTACACTGATATCTCTGGGTCTGTCTCATCCCCAACTCAACAGTTTCCCTCTTTTTGTTAGAATGAAGTACATAAAATATTAGTGAGGCAGAGCATGATATCCTAAACATCAATCTTTTATTGGTTCCATTTCTTGACACAGCCCCCATCCTGCACGTTCATTTTGCATATTAATATGCCGTATGTTTTCCAATTAGTCACGGCAAATTAACCGACCTTGCCTTACCATAGGGAAGGACAGTTCAGTTTGCCTCACTGTAGCACTTAATCTTGTGAACTCTTAGCCAAGAATAAAGGTATTAAAATTAATTTTTGAGGTGAAGTCTTAGGGACTTTTCCAGAAGGATAACCTCCTTAATTTTTTGGTTTAAGTACAGAGCAGGGTTTGGTCTCCGTTTTGTTTTCACCTGAACTGTGGTACACAGAGTGCCTGGGCTTCAGACATTGTAAAAAAGCCTGTACAGTGCTGGCAAGTCTCTAAATTAGACTCTACTGCTTAAGAACAAAGGCAGAATGCTATTTTTTCTTTTAGGTTCTAAGACTAGTTGCGCTACAAATCAGTCATTTATTGCATCCCAAAAACTGCATCTCTATGGCTTGAACCACTGATTCAGTCTACACTTCCAGTTGTACAGCTGAAATTTTCTGTACAACAAAACAGTTGTAGAGTTTTCAATTTCTACAGTTGAAATATTCCACTGCTTTTTGTTCTGTATTTACAGCCTTGCTAGTGCACTTACCTCTTCTGCATCACTGTAATTCTCCTAACTGATAGATTTGTAGTGCAGCCCTCATGACACCTTTATTTTGCAAGACTGAGAGAATTCCTCCACAAGGATTCACTGGGAATTGTCTTTCTCTGTAATGTTTCTGTCCTGTTACCCTTTCACACATTCTTCACACACAACACTACCACCCCAGCATTACACCTACTTCATCATTCCTATGTAACGGGGTAAGCTGCACAGTGATTATTCCACTTTGAACAGGTTTCTGAGATGTTCCTGGTAGCAGGGTTGTCATCTGAGGCCTTGCTCATGAATCCCCCCATTTTAATACTTAGTTAACACTGGTACAGAAGCATCTTCCTTGACTTCTGCAGATGCCAGTTAGTGAGTGCTTCAACCAGTCTGCCTTTCCAATTTACTGTGATGGCGCTATTAATTTCCCTCTTAGCTCTTTCAGAACTGCAGAAAGCAGTAGGTATGTTCCTGTTATTGATCTTGCTTGTCTAAACCAGATGTGCTTTTCCACAACTGTTAACTTTCTCCCTGCTTTCACTTAAATATTCTTTCTGAAGTTTTATTTTGTAGCGCCTGCAGCAAGGGTTTGTTGAGGCTGTTGAAGGGCTGCCATGGGAAGCTGAGGGCCAGCACAGCATTACCTCAATTGGTCCTTTCCAGAAATAATCTCTAGTTCTAGATTCTAACCCACTTTAGCTCTAATTATGCCCAGACATGCAACTGCAAAGATGAAACTGAAGCTTCCATTTCATCCTTAAAAAGTACCTGAAAAGCATTTTTTGATGATAATGGTCCCTAAATCTGCCCAGAATTCTCATCTTATCAGACCCTGTCTACTGAGTTAACTATAATGTCTCCATGTTTTCACTTAGTGACCGAAATGCACAATTCTACAATTCACTTTATTTAGGAAAACAACTCATTTGTCAGCAAAAATCAATGGATCTCTTGAAATGGATCGCAGTTACAGTATTCAGCCCTGACATACTATTGCCAACTGCTTTCAGCCACCAAGGAGCCAGGAGTCGGAAGAATTTTCAGCCTTTTATAAGGTCACCAAGAACTACAGACAATCAAGGAGTAATAGGAACTGTGCTGAAATACTGGTCCTCTTACCTACCTGTTGTGTGACTTGTGAATTTTTTTGATTGTAAAGTTATTTCTTAGTCTAATCAAATATTACTAGACTCAATATGTTTTCATATGAATCAAACCCTTTTTTATCCTTAAATGTGAATGAAATTAATTCACTTTTTTTTTTTTGCTTTAAATGTACGATTAGCAGTGACACTTTTGAGTTGCTGAAGTGACAATTTCAATCTTCATGTTTGACATAAGAGTTGAATATGTCTAGACAATAGAACTGACTAGAACATGTACGTCTTTTAAAGTGTGGTAACTGCAGATCTGCTGGCACTAAATCAAATACGGGAATAGCAAGTGTTGTACCTAAATAATTTTGAGGTAATAGCTTCTGCCTAGGTTAGCTTCAAATTAGCACCTGTCAGTAAAACATCTTGTCCTTGCTTATATAGCTATGCTCAGCATCTAAGTTTTCTGTAGAAATTATTTGTGCCTGTGATAAGGAGAATTTCAATGCCCTAGAATATCATTTGCTGTGGACATCTCAATAAGTTGTTTTTCTCTTGTAGATTACTTTACATTTCCCTTAGCAATGACAAAATACATAAAAGAGATGGAAAGCAACATTAGGAAATTCATATTGTCTCACCACAGTCTATGTTGTTTTTTAAATGTGTAACTCCTAGTAGATGAGTTAGCCTTAAGACGGCAAGACTTTGTCTGAAATCACAGCAAGAGCTACTTGATCTATCCTCTTTAATTCACCATGATTATTCCCTTGAAGTTGCAGCTGCTGCACTTTCAAGGAGAAGGAGTAATACACTGAGAGTGACCATACTACAAATATCAAAAACCCTTCTACTAGACACACAAAATGATTATTGGATTGCAGAAGAGCCATGGAACGATGAAGATCATTAGCAAAAAGCAATGCTTAGCGGCATTTTTGTGAACTTACTAATGTGTTCTCTATTTACTGCTATTTGTTTTCTTTGAACATCCCAACAATCACAGTTCTGTAGCAGGGAAAATCTCATTTTGAAGGATGTGCTGATGTCTCTGTGTTATCAAAATCTAAATCGAGCTACATCTTTTATATGAGCTATATTTAACTAAAAAGGCTATTGAAATTCTTGCACTGTCAGTGCTTAGGTTAAAATTCTAGTGAAATCCAGAAACTGCTGAGAGTTTTCAGCTTTGCCAAAACACATGAACAAACGCACTTCCATCTCTTAACCCAGTTATACATTCTTCTTTAGAGTGTGAAAAGAATTGAGTAACAATGAAAAATTATTATAAAAATAAAGATTTTTAACAACAAGAAATGAATGCAAGCTGGTCAGTATCGACTCAGGGATATAACTCAGATACAGAAGACATTAATTGTGAAAATAGTTCAATTTTTGAACCTGGAGCCAACCAGGGAAGATTGAGTTTTCAACTCTTGGAGTAACAAGGAGAGGCGTTAGTAAAACTGCTGCCTAACTTCCAGAGGGCAAACTCTGTCCTGTTCAGGTGACTGATTGACAAAGTCCCTTGGGAGGCTACCCTGAAAGATACAGGAGTCCAGGAAGTCTGGACATACTTCAAGAGGGAAGTCTTAAAGGCACAGGAGCAGGCTGTTCCTGTGTGCCAAAAAATGAGCCAGTGGGGAAGGAGATGAGCCTGGCTGAGCAGGGAGCTTTTGCAAGAACTCAGGACCAAAAAAAAAGTGTCTCCACTTTGGAAAGAGGGGCAGGTGAACCAGTAACCATTTAATAACATTGTACAATCATGCAGAAAGATAACTGGAAGATGCAAAAGCTCAGTTAGAACTGTCCAAATCTGTTAAGGATAATAAAAAGTGCTTTTATAAATACACTAATTACAAAAGGAGGGCCAGGGAAAATATCCACTCCTTATTGGATTAAGGGGGAGACATAGTAACTGAAGACAGGGAAAAAGGCTTACTTAACATCTTCTTGGCCTCAGTCTTTAACAAAAAGCTTGGCCATCCTCAGGGTAACTGGGCTCTTGAGTTGGTATACAGAGATGGGGAGCAGAATATCCCTCCTGTAATCCAGGAGGAAGTGATTAGTGTCCTGCTGTGCCACTTAGATCCTAACAAACCTATGGGTCCAGATGAGATTCGTCCCAGGATGCTTGAGGAGTTGGTGCAAGAGCTGGCTAAACCACTCTCCATCATTTATCACCAGTCCTGGATAACTGGGGAGGTCCCAGATGACTGGAAGTTGGAGAGTTGACACCCATCCACAAGAAGGGCCAGAAAGAGGACTGGGGGACTATAGGCCTGTCACCCTGACCTCACTGCCTGGCAAGTTTATGGAGCAGATCATCCTGAGTGCCATGAAGCCGCATGTACAAGATAACATGGGGATCAGGCACAGCCAGCACGGGTTTAGGAAAGGAAGATCCTGCCTAACAAATCTGATCTCATTCTATGACTGGGTGACCTGCCAAATGGATGAGGGGAAGGCTTTGGATGTGGTCTACCTGAACTTCAGCAAAACATTCACAGAATCACACAGAATCACAGAACATCAGGGTTTGGAAGGAACATTGAAAGATCATGCAGTCCAATCCCCCTGCCCCAAAGCAGGATCCCCTAGAACGGGCTGCCCAGGGAGGTTGCGGAGTCTCGCTCTCTGGAGACATTTAAAACCCACCTAGGTATGTTCCTGTGCCACTTGGTCTAGGCGATCCTGCTCTGGCAGGTGGATTGGACCAGATGATCTTTCGACATCCCTTCTAATCCCTAATGTTCTGTGATTCTGTGAAGTCACACAGGAACATGGCCAGGTGGGTTTTAAACATCTCCAGAGGAGACTTTACAACTTTCCTGGGCAGCCCGTTCCAGTGCTCTGTCACCCTCAATGGGAAGAAGTTTCTTCTCATGTTTAAGTTCCAGCTCACACTCGTTGCCCCTTGTCCTATCATTGAATAATCCTGAGCAAAGCCTGGCTCATCCTCCTGACACTCTGCCTTTCCATATTGATCAACATCCTTCTGGGAATGCTGGCAGCCCATGGCTTGGAGAGGTACACCCTTTGCTGGTCATTAGTGTATTACTCATTATTGACTTTTCAGGTAGACAGGGATGAACTAGAAACAATAAATCTGAGGGCAATCAAGACAGACTTAACTTCAGGGCTTCAGGACAACTGGTCAAGGGATCAGGAGCACAGGTAGTGTTCTCCTCTGCCCCTTCAGCTGCAGGGCTTAATGTGGGATAAAAAAAAAGAAGGAAGACCCACCAAATCAATACCTATCTCTGAACCTGTAATGGTTTTAGCCTGAGGTGTGATTGAGCAGCTGGGGAAAGGGCTGCTAACTGGTTCCCCATAAGAAGGTTTGTGAAAGCTTCCCCTAGCTCTGTCCCAAAATAGAGTTGATTAGGCACCAATTAGGTAGAATTTCCATCAGTTAAATGTGCATGTTTGTCCCATGCTAATGATGAGCACCTGCAGATATTATCATTGTCACAGGATATATTTAGTGATATGGGACAGGGAAATGGCACAAAATTCTCCTACCTCTGGCTAAGCTGACCCAATCAGCACCTTTTCCATGACCCATTTAAGAGGGAAAAACCTGTTAAGTTCCTGTTGCTGTTTTCTCTGGTTTGGAAGCTCCCCTTTGTCTAGGGAACAAAAGGTGACATGCGGTTACTGATTTCCAGCAAGACATGCCTGAGCAGCCATTGCCTTTCAGATCAGGAAGAACTGATGGCTTTTGGAGACTTCATAGATCAGTGGACGAGTGTGCCTGAAAAATTGTGCAAAAGTGTACATGTAAGTAGAGGATGTATCCTGAAAGAGACCATGACTCTGACAAAAGGACCCTGGCTGGAGCAGTCTGGCTATGGGATGAACCCGTTCTGAATGCACAGTAAAGGTCTTCAGCTCAGAAGTTACAGGAAATTAACTACCACTTCAACTACTGACTTACAGGAAATAAATAGCTAGCACTTTCAAGACAGACTCTCACTGTAGACAACAAGCCTGTCCAATTAGTCAGGTAAGAAGTGTAACTAGCAAGGCAATTGGAAACATTTCCCTCTGACTTCCCAAATAGAGTTGATTAGGCATCAATTAGATAGAATTTCCATCAGTAAAATGTGCAAGTTTGTCCCATGCTGATGATGAGCACCTCCAGGTACTATCATTGTCACTGGACATATTTAGTGACATGGGACACGGAAATGGCAGAAAAATAAAATTCAATTTTCAACATACCAAATCTTTATCACAACAGCACACATATTTCATGGAACTGGGAAAAAAGGCTCCATTTTTTGGAGAAAAAATGCCTTATCCATAAAGTCTTATTTATAGAGATGTATTAGGGCTTATTTATAGATATTTGCCAGTAACTGTAGTTCTGTGACTTTGACATCTTTATTCATTTTTGTTACAGCAATCAACAGTCCTGAGATTGCACCAACTGCTCTTGAGCTGCAAATAATAGCGATATTCTACCTAACTGAATTATATAAATGGTCGTTTTTCTGCACATATAAATAATCAATCTGAACTACAATAGATGGACATCCTTAATACATGTTTTCTCTTGCAAGAAGCCAGACAGCTGCTGTCTCTTCCACAAAGCTCAGCAAATGACAAGAAAAATTTCCAACTGCTTTTCAGCAGCTTTGTTCTCTGGTAACTTGAATCCTACTTTCACTGGCCCTTAGCCAAATTTCATTGAAGCCAGTGGGAATCTTTCCATGTTGTTCAGTAGCCTTTGGATCTGGTCCATATTAGCTTTCAGACTTGTTCGTATGTTTCAGGTATATTTGGCACTTATTTTCAAGGGCACAGTGTACAGAACAATAGCCTATTTGCTGAAAGCAATGTGACACAATGCACTACTTTATGGTAATTAGAAAATTGTTTCCCTTCTTGGTATATTGCTTACATTTGTGCTAATCAGGGAGTAAATTAATTTGTACTGGATGAGATGCCTAAGGAAGTAATAGATACGTTCTTTATACATTCTTTTACTGAAGCATTTGAATAAAAACAACTTCTAAGACACAAGATGTGAAATGAAGACACAGTATTTTTACAGAAGCAGAACATCAATTTCCATCTATGCTTAATGACTATAAAAACTTTTATAGTATTTAATTTTTTCTGTAATACTTAAATATAGTCTGCAATCGGAATTATTTTCTACAACTGCCACAAGGTGCCTAAAACATGCTGTCTTCACTGGACAATTTTACCCATACAAATTCACCCATCATTTTGTTTAGCACTATTAGTGTGAACAGTCCTTCAAATATCAGTCTTGGTAATAACTGACTACATTGGATAGAAGAACATAAACTAAGAAAATATATCCTTCTGAACTGTCTTCTCTCACTTAATCTAGTCCAGCACAAGAGTCTTCTGGTGATTCATAGTGACAATGCAATAGTGCTCTAAATGGGGAAAAGCTGTGCCACCACATCTAGTTACATGAGGAAGGTAATCCTAAAATTGTTTCATCTAGTGATCAATAAATTAATATACTAAAATAAATGACTAGAAGTAGCCTCAAAGTCCCACCTAATGAAAAGACACACCAGTGCAGTAGGAGACTAAAGACAAAAATAAACTAATCCTTAACAATCAGCTTTAGACCCTCAGTAAGCAGGGAAGTCAGTCAGCAACATAGGTAGGCTGATCCCTTGTGCCTTTCATATACTGTGCCAGAAATGCTGGAGCTGAAGCTTCTCACCAGGGAAGGTGCAGATGGCTGCAATAGCTCACTTGGACTGCATCACAGCCCTCTGGCTGAGCGGGCTTGTTCTGGTTCATTTGAAAAGGAAAGAGTCCTAAAAACAAGCTTTGAGGAGCTGGAAACCTTTAGCTGGGGAAGGGTGATGAGGCACGGAGGACACAGAGGACAGCTACTAGGAAACCTAAAACAAAAAACAACTAAAAAAAACCAAACCCAGCTAAGCCCAGAAATGGTGAAGCCTTTAATGAAAAGGCTATCATAGGTGTAAAAAGATGTGGTCATTTTCACTCAAATCAGTTAATTCACGGGGTTTTTAGATAGGATATTCCTTACCATATTGGGTATGTAAAATTAGACTGCAAAATTTAAGAGCGTAGTAAGACATGGCTGTTGTGCCAGGATAAGCAAAGGCTAAAGGAAAAATTAATACGTAAAAATTAATCACCCACAGTAACTTAACTGATCTAGGAGGTCCTGCTTTTCCAACTCCAACTGCAGTACCCCTTAACTAGACTAAATATAGTAGCAGTAAGCATTATTGTAGGTGGGTGACAATACAATGTTGCTTGCTAGCCACAGCCAAAAATGGTAAAAATCTATTACTTTACAAAACACAGCAGAAAGGACAGATATGCTTATTTACCAGCTTTTCAATTATTTATAAATAGGTCAGAAAAAACTCCTAGTTGCCAAATTGCAATGCATCTCCCTCTTAGTAAGTGGAAGCAATGTCGGCAAACTTCCATGCTAAGTAAGGCATCTCTGCTTCCGAAAAAAAGTATGCCAGAGGGTAGAACAAAATCTGCTAGACACCACTGCCTCTCTCTCTAATCTGTTTATAACCTAATTACCACTTTTCCCAATACCACTAAATATTACATTATTAGCAAGTTAGCAAATTTTTTGAGCATGTTTCTTAAATTGCTGCATGTTGTAGTATGTCAGAGTTAGGCCACTGTTTACATGCTGACATGTCCAACAATTCCAATAAAACAGTGGGGAGTACTGGAGCAGAAAAAAATCCACCATTTGGTAAACTGGTTATGAATCCTGTCCAAATAAAAACAAAGATCCTCTAGCACTATGACCGTAAACTTTCTAAACAACAACTTTTTCTGTGATTTGGACAAATCATCAGGGTAACCATATTAAAAGAGCAATGGTACATTCAGAAGTCACCACTCTCCATCCTGCTCACATTCTGCTAAAGAACTTTTCTTAAAAAAAATTCTACGGTTTTTTGACAGATACATCTAGTTCTGTGCTTGTTATTGACATGCTACTGAAAGTACAGCTTGACAAAGTTAAACACTGAGGAAAACAGTTAGAAATGTCTATTGAGCAAAGATAATCCAAGAAGTGCAGTCTTAAAACCATAAAACACCTCAAACACAACAAATGAACAGGAAGCAAAAAACCAACCGAAAGCTCTGCATTTCCATCTTTTACACTAATTTGTACTGAGCTGCAGACCTGGGATGGGAAACCACTTTATACCTTTTAGAAATTTACCTCTTTCTCAAAAATTCACTTTTTTTTTTTGGAAAACAGAAATGGTACAAGAAATGTTAAGTTTTGTCAACAAGAATTCTTTAGACAGGTCTTGCTACTCCCAGCACTTTGGGATGAAAATCCTGCAACACAAAACTCAAAGTTAGAGCCTGTTTAACCATCAATTCTCAAGGTTCTAAAAAATGCCATCTATAATATTATCGAAATATCTCCCTGAGTATTTTCCTAAAGTTCACACTTCTGAAGACTATATGCACTACAATATCATAATGGTGAAACAGGGGCTGGCAAAAAACTACCATTTCTTCAGTTAATAAAGATTTCCAACCTTTTTTTTTTTTTTTCAAAAAGGGTCTTATTACATCAAGCCATGTTACACACACATCAAATTCCTGTTCTTGCTCAGCCATGTGACACTGTATAATAGCAAAGTTAAGTACTGTGACTGATCTTCATCAAGTAATGTTTGAAACTGGCAGCGTTTCAGCACTCAGACTACAGTTCAATTTACAGTTTTGGCAACTATTTCCAGGACATTCTCCAAATTCTTGCTACTGTCTTTGAGATAAAGTGCCTCTTAGCAAAAAGTCAGTGAACCTGGACACTGGATGCTTCACTCCCTGAACAAAAACAAATCACAAACCACTTTCAGCGCTCCACTAACAGTCACTGAAAAACAGCTTCTTCAAGGTAATGTTTTCACAGACTTCACTGGCTGCACTAAAGATGTCACTCCATTGCATAATCCCTTTTGATGAACCACACAGTGAACCACTGCTGTCAGTTAGCAGCCACTTTAATGCTCAATACAGAGGTTAGCAACCCTTTGGGAACCTGTAGTCAGTTACTTGCTGACACCTTCAGAAACACATCGAATACTGTCCTTGACATTAAATAATCTAAGGCTTTTTCTTGCTATGGTCGACAATTTTTTTGCTATCAGGGATGTCTACAAACAACTTTTAAAACGTATTAAGCAATAACCTTATTGACAAACCCACCATCCAAAAGACAGTTGCTGAGTTTTGTAGGGCAGTGTAGAAACTGGAATGGTTTTCTGCCCCTTGTATTCAGTCTACAAACAACTTAAAAATCCAATGAAACAGCACAAATGCTTTTAGTGGGTTTCCTTTTGAGCATCAAGTATAAACCAGTCTAATTTTTCAAATGGAAGAATCCAAATGACAGGTTAAAATTCTTCTAATGACAAATGTATGGTCTTACACGCCTCTCTGGAGGAAATTACAAGCCCAGATCATTCTTCAGCCATATATAAACATCACCCATTTTTCTCCATATATAAACATCACCCATTTTCCTCCATGAGGGGCTGATGCTCTCCCAGTATGCTGGCATAGCCAAGAATGACCCCTAAACCAATTCTTCCAAATATACCTGAATTAAGAACAGAAAAACCAAACAAAAATTGAAAGTGTTTAAAATAACCTGGAATCAGAACAAGGATGGAATTATAAATATATTTCTGGTTGGCTGCATAGTGACAGTGGGGTACTTGATGATGCCCATGAATACAAGAAGCAATTGGCACAATTTGAAGGAAAACATTTTTCATGGTGAGCACTGGAACAGGCTGTCCAGAAAGGTTGTGGAGTCTCATCCTCTGGAGTCATTCAAAACCTGCCTGTCCACAGCTCCTGTGTGATCTGCTCTAGGCAATCCTGCTCCAGCAGAAGAGCTGGATGAGATGACCTCCAGATGTCCTTTCCAATCTCTACCATTCTCTGACTCTATGACTCTGTGACTGGAAAAGGCTAAAGCATTATTGGTAAAATAATCATATAGGATGAAGCCACAATGACCTGTGGGCACTTTCTTTTCTTCCCTTTGAGAACCTGTGATGAGGTACATAATGACAAACTGGCTGTAGTAAAGTTGTTGAATTCATGTTTTAGTAATTAGCTGGATAAAGTGATTTTTAAATAAGGTTCCATTTACAACTTTATTTTTCAAGTATCTTACACTTTGCTGTGAGCTGCCACATGCAGAGTTTCTGTTAATTTATATCCTGCCTCCATTTGTATACAAGGCTATTAACTGAGAGTCTGACTCCTCACTCCCTGCACAACTACCCCTGGAGCAAATATGAAGAAACTACCTACAAGATCTTGAGCTTCCTTTGTAACCCTGGGTTTAGGCATCTTACCTAAACCATACAGTGCTGTCAAATGGTTGAACAGACTGTTCTCTTCTGCTTTCAGATTGTTGTTGCCTAGGCAGTCAGATCTAGAGGTCATTCTATTGGCTTGTAATTACTGGTCTCATATCTTCAAAACATATGTCCCAGGCAACCTGTTCCTATTGGTATTCCTTAATAATCATTTGAAATATAATCCTCATAAATAAATACTTTCCATAAGATCTTGGGTCAAAAAGAGGTGAAATAAGAAATACTTTGTAAAAATTTTAAGTACATTCTTCTTAAAAAAAGACATAAAAATGAGTACCCTCTTTTACTTAAATGATTGTCAGAAAAGTAGAAGTGCAATTAGGTTGTCAGGAATTTTCACAGTGGTTATACAGCGCTGCTGTGCAGTTTCTTCAGTTAAATTATAAAGAAAATAGAAAAATTGTAGTACTTTTCCAAGTTACTTGTGTATTCTGATGGGCTTCTTACCTTTAGTGTTGCTACAATGGGAAACATTTGGAATTAGGGTACACACCGGTCTTAAAGCTTTCCTTGACAATTCCAGGTTTGACGTACATATTTTTTGTGTCCAAATAAGCAATAAAGTGAGTTTGATGGACATGATTGTATCATAAAGATGGAAGCTTTGTCCCTGTTCATAGCAGGGTGTTGGAACTAGACGATATTTAAGGTCCCTTCAAACCTAAGCCATTCTATGACTCTACAGTTCTATGAAGCTGAACATAAGTTTCTGCATCTATCAAATGTGTCACCAGAAAAACTTGCAATATTAGTGTTTTTTGCAGTCTCTCTTCTCATTTTTAGGCATCAGGAGGCTACCAGGAGGTGTGTGTTAGGGGGTCAGAATGCATACATATAAGCTACTTAGAAATAAAACAGACAAGACAAAAGTAATTGACCCTATTAACCACCATTATACATGCAGGGGGTTTGCTGAAGTAAGCAAGACACTGCAAAACTAAAGTCTTCTCCATAAAGGAAACAAAATCTCCAAATTATATGTAAAATTACAACAAAACAAACCAAGAGTTTGGAGAAGGCATGAGAATGAAATGTAAAACTTTTAAAAAATATATTATGAAAATTGTCAGAGTGATTTGATGATTGGAATATATGCAAATGTCCATAAAGAACACATTCAAGTCCATGACTGGAAAGGCAGTCATACTAAGAATATTGTTTCAAGGTATCACATGAGAAGATCTATATTAAATAGAAATATTAATATGAAGACATCACAGAACAAAACAACAGTAAAAAAATAGCCACAACCAGATGGTATTTACCCAACAATCCAAAGTTACCTAACAGAAAATAAACTGTAACTACAGTGTGCAACGTTCCAGTTAAATCTGTCTCTGTATAAGAGAACCAGAGGATAAACGAAATGCCATAGAAGGCTAGGCAACTATAAAAGGAAAGAAAAATTATGAGAAACACAAACCAGAAATAATTCTTCCAGTCAAACACATTTAAGGCTTGAAATACTCTGCTGCAGAATGCTGAAGAAGCTAATTTTCACTTGACTTCAAGTACCAATTGAGAAAATTTAGATACAAAAATTACAGTCTCAAATCATATCATTTCAGGGTCAGTGAAATCTCAGACACACAATAGGGCTGAAAAAGTAGTGTAGGAGAGTATAAACACACTTGTACTTTTGCCTATGTATCATAGGACTGACTGTGTTCAAGATACTGTTGGGTTACATGGAGATTCTGTATTGTCTGTTAAATTAACTTTTACTTATTTATATACAGATTTTCTTTAGAGACCAATTTAGCATTGGAAAATCTGCAGCAGTTTAGGTTTTTAGACAATGTGTTTTTTCCCTAGTTCCCTAATGAGGCCACTAACACACTTCACATATCCACAGAAAAGATCAAGGTGCAGACTATATTGTTCAGCAGATGATATTAATTTAAATTAATGCTGACAGATTAAGATAAATTTTTCCTCATTTGCCTTCCAACATTGTTCCTGGACCTGGAAAAAGAGGTTAGATGTTTATCCATCAGACACTCCAACCCAGTGTCTCATCTCATGCTTGTCTTCATTGGTGATTTAATCTATAATCTGTGAGGAAACAGAACAAGTCTCTCTGAGACAACTCTACACAGGTTGGCAGATTCCACCAGACATCGCCAGCTGTTCACAAAGCCAGGGAGAGGTTGAATTGCCATCCCTGGATGTGTTTAAAAGTTGAGAAGGAGCTTAGGGACATGGACTAGCAGTGAGCTTGATACATTCAGGCTAATGGTTGTGGACTTGATGATCTTAAAGGTCTTTTTTGACCTAAATGATTATTTGAAACAATTCTATGGCAAAAATTTAACAGAATCATCACCTTCACTGAGTCTACTGAATCCCTTCCTGTCTGCTTCACACTGTCACAGCCACCTCACAAGAAGCAGCCAACAGTATGATTTGCAAGGAAACTTTGTACATACAAGGGAGTTGAAGTGTAAGAAATAAGGTCACAACTTGTAACAGGTGCTACCTGACAGATCACATGCCTTCTCTGTGCATGTCCATCACAGGTGTCCATCTCGCTCTGCAACTGTTTGCAGTGATGCATCAATAAAGTAGCATTTAAATTAATGATGAGATAAAGGCAACTAAATCACATGGGAAATATGAAAATGTCTGGCAAAAGTGCATCCAGCTAACACACAGGTTGGATGAAAGGCGAGTTGGAAGAAAAAAGAAAGGTTCTTTTCAGGAAGTTGGGAGAGCAGACAGCTGTCTCACTTGCCCCTGTGGTGGTACTGTTGTGGTGTGGTACTGATGTGCACATTGTGCGGGTGGGTAAGAAGTGCTGGAGCAGCACAGACTGCTGGCATGCTTCATTCCTGACTTGTCCAGGGCTGAGGAGGGCACCGTGATGATGGGCCACCATGCCCTTAGATCTTTGCATTTTAAAAAAACCACCTCATCACCCTGCAGTGTAGAGTTGTCCAGCTGCAGGGTTTTTTTAGTAATGGGAATTTAAAAAAATAAAGCACTACACAGAAATTTGCAGTTTGATTTCCTTGGTAGGTTTGCAGCTGTCAGAGCCAATTACTGCCTCAAATGTTGTCTTCCATTAGATTTTTTTCATAATTTTCATAAATATACTCAACAGGAAAAAGTTGTGTTGTTCTGCTCTGTTTTCCTTTCAGCTGGGGGAGAAGGTGCATTTTTGCACTCTGAAATAAAACCGGCCAGATGTACTGAAACACAGTTGCAAGTTAGTGCTCTAGTAATGATAATGCAAATTGTCATCTTTTGACTTGTTTGGAACATGAAGAAGAAACAATACACATGTATGACCCTGGGATTTCTTAAACTTCAGATGCACAGTGTTAATTTCAGTAAAACCATAAACTCTCTTGGCAACCTAGCAAGTTTCAGTATCTCTGCAATGTTAATGGCATGGCAATGACAGGAATCGTATTTCACTGCCTATCTAATGCATGGGGTGTTTTCTGTACACGCATGCACCCCTATGCTATTGTCTATCATTGTAGTCGGCAATTTTGCTCAATTACAAAACAGTTAAAAGATTTCTAGAAGAACAAAAAAACTGGAGCCTCAGATTTAGACAGAACTATTTCAAATGTTGTGCAGAACAGATACTGTAGCAAACAGTATCTGTATTTTTCTGCAAGTTCTTGACTGTTGCCACAGACCCTGTATTCCCATTTCAAAACCATCATTCAGCATTTTTGATGAAGAGCAAAAAACTTATGAACAATTCACTGTCTGGGCAAATGTGAAAACACTGGGTTTTTTTACTATACCCCTGCTCCTGCTAATTGGTCTTGATCACACAATCACAGAACATTAGGGATTGGATGGGACCTCGAAAGATCATACAGTCCAATCCTCCTGCCACAGCCCCCCAAGTCACACAGGAACATATCCAGGCGGATTTTCAATGTCTCCAGAGAAGGAGACTCCACAGCCCCGCTAGGCAGTTCGTTTCAGTGCTCTGTCACCCTCACTGGGAAGAAGTTCCGTTTCATACTGATGTGGAATCTCCTATGTTCCAGCTCACACCCATTAACCCTTGTCCTATCATTAAATGACACTGAGAAGAGCCTGGCTACGTCTTCCTGACACCCACCCTTCATACATTTATAAACATTAATGAAGTCACCCCTCAGTCTCCTTTCCTCTAAGCTAAAGAGATCCAACTCCTTTAGCCTTTCCTCATAAGGGAGATGTTCCACTCCCTTCATCATCTTCGTGGCTCTGCACTAGACTCTCTCCGGCAGTTCTGTGTCCTTCTTGAACTGAGGGGTCCAGAACTGGACACAATATTCCTGATGCAGTCTCACCCAGGGCACAGTAGAGGGGGACGAGAACCTCTCTCGATCTGCTGACCGCCCCGCTTCTGATCCACCCCAGGATGCCAACTGGCCTTCTTGGCCATAAGAGAGAAGAAAGGAGAGCAAGAATGGAGAAATCTGCATTGGCATGATACCATCTTCATATTTGATTAATTTTTATTACCTTTTTCTTTCTTAATTTGCAAAAATAGCTGACAGAAGAAGAAAAATAAAAATGTCAGTCCTACAAAGCTTCCCAGCACAAACAACACAAAGCGGCCATTGTTTCAATTACCTCCTTCTGTTTCCTTTAAAAGAAATTACGTTCATATTCTTGTGACTAATCCGTTTGCATCCCCATATAACCTTATGTAATATAGGTGAAATTGATATACTGTTAAGGGTAAGTTAAAGTCAAGCTAATCAGAAGTAGACTCTTCAAGAGTAGTTGAGCCTTTACTTTCCCTCATAACATCTGGGAAAAAACCTAGTCACAGCCCAGAGGATGATAAAAATGAATAAAGCCAACAGCCTAAGGAGGAAGAGACTTATGTACAGCCAAAAACCTCTGGTAAGAACTTCTTCAAATCAATAAATCTCCCAACAGCATAAGAAAGAGCAAAAGTGCTTTAGTGGTCAGGACTTAATCTAGAAAATCTACCATCTAATCAATGTGAAGTTGCAGACTGAGAAGTAAATGCTGTTATAAGCTACTAAAATAAAAGCCTGTGTGTATTTTGCCATTTTCCAAGCCTTCAAAAACATCAGATTATCAGGGGAAGTTGCTGGGGAATGAACAAGAAATACAGTCCTCATTTTCATACCAAAGTTTCTAGGACATAAAGGCTTGATAAAGACAAAACTGATACTACAGAGGTAAAAATGGGCTCATGTTTTTGATGGGGAAAACTGAGTAACATATCTTAGCATTTCGGAGAATTATAATGGTTTGATGGTATCTACAAAGAGGAATAGCATGCATTTGACTGTGAGTAGCAGAACGCAGGATTTTTCATGTATAAGTAGCATAATTAATTTGATTAAATGCAAATGGATGCCAAACTAGTCTGGTACTGAAAAGCTGCATCACTATGTTAACATTAGCTGTTTGGACAAGCTGAGAAGTCTTGCTGGAAGCACTCATAGGATAAAAGTCAAATTAACTATTGAGTGGGTAGCATTTCAAAAAAAAAAAGACCAGTAAGATAAAAATAAGGATTTCACCATTCAAAGCACTGCACCAGGTATGGATCGAACAACAGCAGTATTTTCCATGTGACACTTTCTTTCTCTTTTGACAGGAATGCTGGAGTTGGAAATGTGGGTTAACAGATGCGTGACATGCTACAAACTATCTGTTGCTGGTATTATTTTCCTTTCTAGCACAAATTTTACAGTCCCACAGCCTTTCTTCTACAATATAAATTCCCTGGCTGACTCTCTTAGACGTAGCCAGGAATGTCAAATCAAACTTACTTCTTGTGGATTTTCACTTACAGCTGCAGAGTACACACTGATCAGACAGCATCACCCCTCCAGAAAGTACAAAGACATCTGTATTCCTCAGACCCTCTGTGGCAAACACGACAAGCAGGTACTAAAACTCAGGTGGGCTGTTCACTACACGTTATTTCCAACATGCATAAAAATGTAGACCTGAAGACTAAAGTCACAAATCATAATGTGGATAATACTCAGGCTATGGTAGGGATCCCTCATATTATACTGGGGGAAATCACATCAAAACTAAATTAGTGAAGTTTCTTAAAGACTTGCTGAATGAGAAGAAAGCATTACCATTGAAATCACTGACTGAATTTAACGGATAAAAGTAAGACAGCAGAAAATACTTTAATTGACTCCTCAGATCCATGCAACAAATACAAAGTACATTGGGAAAGGAGAACGGCCAAATTGATTTCTTTTTTTTTCTTCTTGCTACTAATTTGTATTGTGTGTCTATGTAAAATTGTAACAGTCAAAAGCACTACGATTTTCTCTTACACACCATCTGGCGCTGTTATGGTTTTCAGGGAAGGCTTCATTCATCTTAATGAAAGCATTAGATTTATCAATTATGATATGAAAAACAGAGGTTATCTATAAGTGAACTTGTAAGTGAAGGCAATGATGCGCAATCTTTATAAATATCAAATGTAACTTGAGAACATATAGGAAATATGTTTTGCAACATATTTGAATTTCAAAGAAGACTATGAAATACACATTTCTGTGCAATTTAATTTTTATCTGATACTCTTTGTTCTTTTTAATTTAGAGAAGCTTGGATCAAACAAATAGGCATGCATTGTTATCAGGTAAAACGGCATCTTAACAAGGTTTGTAGCCTTTTTAATTGGCATGTCATAATAACAGGGAAACTACTTATCAATATTTAAAATGTTTCTTTATTTTGAGAATAGATGTAGAATTACTTCTCTAGGCAAATTACACACATAAGACTAAAAAATAAAGAACTCAGTTTCACTTCAAAGCAAGCCATTAGGGGCTTGTTTGTGAATAGTTTCATCTTGTATATTTTATACTTAGCAAAATTTATCTATGGATAAATGTTGTCTCTAGACTGCAATAAATAATTGTGAACAGCTGCATTCCTACCAGCTTGCACACAGATCTCACTGCAGTAAGGTACCAGTTCAAGCATACGATTACACTGAAGTGCAACGGCTTTTACTCTGAGCATCACCATTCAGGCAAAAGCAACAGCCACACCCCATAAAGGAAGGAAGGAAGGAATACAATCTAGATACCATTGGAAAAAAAAAATTATAAATCTGTAATACAGAGAAGGTAAATTGAGTTAAAAATCTTTCCTAAAGTGATTTTGTGGAATCAAGAATCTGCTTCCATTTCCTTTAACCTACAAACTTAACAGACTGTGAATGCATTCATCCTAGGATGCTAATCCTGCACTAACACAGATCTCCATTATGATTTAATTTCATTATTGTTTGTTTATATGAGCTATTAAATAAACTATCATGATATTTCCTGGCATGAGCATGACAGTTAATATGCTGTCTTAGGGAAACAACATCTGAACGCTTGTTTACTTGACCACTATTGAAAGCTATCGCTTGGGAGCTTTTTAGTTTCTTCTGTGAGGGAGACTCTTCTTTCTTGGCAAAAAACAAGAAAATTTGCCATGTGTTTCCAATACTATGGCAATTCACAGTGAAAGAGAGGTGCATTGTTATTTGCCTCACGTTGGCAAAGGACATGACCGGACAGTTAGAATAATTCCTCATGTTGAATTACAGAAAGGCGCAAGATTGAAATTAATGCCCAAGTAAGGAATTTATTGACTGATCAGGAGTATTTCTTCAGTGTAATTCTTGCATTCTAACATCCTATATCTTCAAAAAAAGCCAGGGATTAATCTGTAGGGATTACATTTCTGTTGATTCAATGCAACACAAACCCACAAATCCAGAATGTTTAGTTTCTGCAAGGGATGCCTAAAACCTGGGCACACACAATGACTTCCCTGTTTGTTTCCTACAAATCCACATGAAGGCTTAAAATTAAAAATACAAAAAGTTGTATCAACATGGACACAAAGTGAGCCCCTTCCAAATGTGCATCAACTGTCAAAGCATCTCTTGAAAAGAAAGAGTAAGCACAGAACTTCTCATCATAAAACAGTTGCTTCCTGGCTTGCTTAGAGAAACCTGAAGTCATGTTTCTTTCAAAGGTAATAAACACAGTCCATGCAAGTGGAGATACACTATGTAGATTAATAATAGCTTCTGCTGCATTAATAATGTGTCTGTATTACTTGATTTTCAGAAGAGCAATTTTATTCACACTAATAAATCTAAGTGGAGAAATATGGCTTGTGTCACAAATATATATTGCAGCAGTGTAATCTTTATCACTGAGGTGAAGAAGGTCTTTTATGTTTATTACTATAGTTTTAGAAAATGTTTTTTTAAAATGTAAGGAGTGACATTATAGATACTCAGTGAGATCGAATACGTTATTCATTATATATTTGATAAGCCTATAATTGTCCTACAATTCTTGAAATATATGTGTGGTCTCTTCAGTATTTACTTTAAAACTTGGAGAAGTGTAGAGGCTTTAATACTGCACGGTTCTAATTTCCTTCAAGGGGGATGCTAGTCAGGCTCACTGCACTATCTTTTCTGAAAGCTCCCCACCTGTAACAGTAACTAGTCTTTCTTGTAAGGGTCAATGACTCTTCTCATATGGAAGGGAGCTTTGGGCACCAGAAAAGGTGTTACATTGCACAAATACCACTTGTCCTCTTAAACTTCTAAGCAGAGGGTACCTGTCCTGGTTTTGATTTCCCCCTTTTTTGAACAGTGGTAGATTTGATGGAGTGAAGAAGAAGGGAACTAGGAAACTATGAATTCTTTTAGGACTTTTAAGGAAGCCGAAAGAGCAAGGGTGCTCTGTTTTTCAGGCTCATTTATTGCCTGGGAGACTTCCATCCGAGTTTCTGACTCAGAAGTTGATCTTGTTAGGCACAATATACACCTGTTTCCAGTTCAGCAATGGATAAGAATGAAAAACCTGTGAGTAAGACCATTTGATGACATAAGAATTAAGCAATTACACACGTGCTACTGTGCATATCAAGAGACTCCACTATGGCTATTCTTATTCATGGCGGAAATGATTTCCAAGAGCACTGACAAGCCGCATTTAATTCCTACTGACTTTACAAATTGTGTATTTAATTTGAGAGGATTTTTACTCACTTTATGTCTATAAATAAAAAAAATGTAGTAATCTCATTCAAATACCCTTGAACATATCAGGAGAGATACACACTTTTTTTTTTTTTTTAAATGGGCAAGCACCACCATAACAACTCTGGGCTGGATTCTTTTCAAAGTTCTATTATGTCAACTCCATAAAAATTCCTCTAGATCAGTGGTAAATGCTGGCATAAACCCAGCAATATATTGGCTCCATTTTGTATGTGTGTTGTCCTTTCTTGAAACTGGCAGTGCAGTAAATACGAATATGGCAATTCATATGCTACTAGGAGTTACATGACTTGTCATAAGCAGTTCTGTCTCATAGTTTGGAAATCAACACTTGCGAGATTTCCAAACATCTCTATTTAATTCTTATTCTTTCCTAACGCGGTCCCATTTTTTAGAAGTATCTTCTTCCTTGATAATAATATTCTTGTGAACATTTCTAGTGAAAGGACAAACCAACATGCACACTAAAAAACAGTATTATGGCTCTAACAAAATGGTAATACTTCAGAAAATATTAATAAATGAACTTAATGGAAGAAATTATTCTGTAGACAGCTGCTTAACACAGTGGTCTGTGAACATGGATTCAATTAATAGACATACTGCAGTAATACACAGAACCAGCTGGGAGAAAAACACTACATATGGAGATCTTCAGGTACTTGCAGAAAAACAAACCTCACTACTGTTGCAGATGTTGACTGCTGTCCAAGATAACATCACAGAGCCTAATGAGGAAGCTTTTTAAGAATAATTTTAAATATCTACTGGCATTAAACTACAAAAGCTAACAACTATAAAGAGGAAAGGACAAGTACCACACAAAAGCTAATGGACAACACTACAGCAGCAAAATCAAATTCAAAACAGGTGAAACCCCCATGTTTGTAGTGGAGTTTAAAAGCTGTTTAAACATCAGTATGCATGCATACAGATTATGGAATTAGGCATACAAAAGGAATGTACAAAGACTTCTGGCAAGGCAGAACATTCTACTGGTCAATTATTCAGTGTTGTCTAAACAATGGCAAGATATTCCATTATCTATTTGCAATGTTCCTGTAAATTGTCTTAATTTATTTTCTCAATGTTAATATGGATGAGGGGAACACTTAGAAAGTGTTTAAAAGGGTTGTGGTGGTTTTTTAAGGGTTTTTTATTGTTGTTTATTGATTGGTTTTCATCATTTTATTTTTTAAACACCTTGGTTATAAAGGACTGTCAGTGAAGTTTCTTTGATTTTCTCAACACAACACTTTTTAGAAAAGATGTTGCCAGCACCCAGTTTTATCAGATTTTTCAGCTCAGATAATCTAGAGAGCACTTTGCCCTTAGTTACCTCTCCATCACACAGAATTTAGCCCAAGGGTAAAATCTACAGTGAAGAGTAGATGCTATCAGAAAAATAGAAGAAGCAAAATAAAAAGGAGGAAAAATTTAAAAAGAAAGCAATAATGTTGAAAGGTATATAAATGAGGAGAGATGGATCTACCTATATCAACTATTTAGCTAAACCATCACAGAAACAATTTATTCAGATTCCAAAAATATTACTGTATCAGAATCATAGTTTCCAGATTCTTTGTTCCTCTAAAGGAACCTTATTTTCTATTCAAGAACCCTACCTCACAAGCAAGGACAACAAAACTACTGAACACAAAAAGAGGAACATCAGCCCAGACACCAGTGAAAAAATATGAGAATCTGTATGGGTTATGGGAGATCCAAATGCCACTTAGTCTCAGACAGAATAGGCTCCACCTGGGGTCGGGTTTTTCAGAGAAGGGGCCTCAGAGTGTAACTTCACACAAACCCATTCCTATTATTGCTGACACAAAACATGGGGGTTTTTTCCCCCCGGCTTTCTGACTAATTCCTTCTAAACCAGCACATCAACGAGTAATGCATTTGCAGTTTAGTTTTCCTTCCACAAGGCAGGAAACATGCAATGCAACTTTATAATTCACTGACCAAATAACTCGGACATTTTGCTGTTTCTTTTTCCACCTAGTGACAGAGGAACTGTGATGACATCACTGAGCTGCCACATCTGAAAATGCTGGTCCCCAAATATGTACTCTCTTGCAGGATTACAAATTACCTATCCAGAGGAAAGTATTTCTTACTCATCAAGTGATATTACAGATAAACTGTTCCTGAACTCATGGGTAAGGCAGCTATTCTGGGAGTCAGTATTTACCAGCTGGCTTATATGAATTGGACCTTATTGGGCTTGCTTCCTCTGTTTATTATCAAATGAAAAGCAATAATATATGAAAATATTTGTCTGCTAACAACTCCATAAATTACTAAGAAATACCCTTAAAGTAATTCAGGTCGGAACCCATAATTGAATTGAAAATGTTTCTTCCAATCTGTGATTCCTTACAAGATGAGCAATATTATCTTTTCAACACGCTTACTGGATTCAGCACTGTGCATTACAGAGCATTACTACATTTGGAAAAGCAGATGGTGATGAACATGCAGCACTTCTTCTGTTTGATAGTAAGTGTATAGAACCTAATGATTATGGTAAGCTCTTAACATTTTATTACTGGCAATGTGTTTTGCAATACTTACATAGCATAGCAATAATAAAGAAAACAAAACTGTTTGCTGCTCAAAACATTTACAGAATGAAGATGTTTTGTATATCTGATAGACATAGGGCATAAACCAACGTCTTCAGCTTACATTACACAAGGTTTATCTTTGAAGCAGGTAGCAGAGCTGAATATACTGTGGGTAAGGGTCTTTTCCACAAAAAAAAAAATTCAGAAGTTTATTCCCAGTCTTTCAAAGACACCTATGAGTTCTCTATTTCAATGGTATATAATTGGGAGAGTCTGAAAAAGTAGCAATAACAGTTCTTTCAGACTTTACTGGGTTCTCTCAGAGATCTTGGAAGCCACATTACAATTGGAAGATTGATGTGAGTGGTTACCACAGTTGCCATGAGATTCAGATGTCAATGCCTCAACATCCTTTAAAGTTGTTTCCCGCCTTTCTGAAGACAGAGTTCAGGTACTGCAGAATGTGCAATGCTAGTAGGGACAGTTGCTTAAAATATCTAATTTGGAATAGCTTCTGAAGGTTTGCTCATCCTCTGCTAACGCTTTAACACTTCTACTCCCCTACTATTAATTCCTCTACTACCACCAAAATTTATTACCACCACTATTTTCCACGCCTACAAAGCCACTGCTGGGCATAGTAGCTTCACCATATAAAGATGTAAAATGAGATTAAATTGCCACAGTAATTACAAGTTTTCTAGTGTAGTTTACATTGTTGGGGCCATGGTGTGTTCCTGTATTACTGAATGCTAAATTTTCTTGAAGAAAATGTCTACATGTCAAAAAAGTTATATAAGTGACTCAAATTTGAGACTCATATTAAATAGAACATCGTTGTATCTGCCTCCCCATTTCCACCCATTAAACAACATCCAGTGGACTACTGAATCTAGAAACTGGAAGAGCCAAAAAAAAGAGGATAACAAGGCTATTGACAATGGAGAGAATAGCAGTGGTTAATTATTCTAAAGCCTTAAACTGAAGAACCATTCACAGATTCAATACTGTATTAATGACAATAGAAGACTGAAGCAAACTAGTGTCTACACACTTCTCACATTTAAAAAGATGGGATTCTGTTAAGAAAAGAAATTCAAACACTGTATTGATATCTTTTTTTTCTAAGCAAAAACATGCTTTTCTCCAGGTTAAATCTCTTTGTCATTACTGCTAGAAGGACACACTAAAGGCAAAGAATATCGCCTCCCTGTTTAAAATGACACAGATGGCATCAGAACTGACAAATCATTTAGTTTCTGACATGCATACTTTATGTGAACTTAGAGTTATTCACCACAGATGCTGATGTAGGGCATTTTTCAAATTAGACATGAGTTTCATAAGCAGGCACCTGTTCTGTAATTAGATAAACATGGGTCCTAACAGATACCTGCAGGAACCTCTGAGCAGAAACAAATTTAAGTTTTCTCCAAGTACTAAAATACATAGGGTTACTATTTTTCTTTCTGAGAGCACTTACTCTGGTACAAACACAGTCAGTGGAGGAGAACTCGGGGAAGCAACATTAAGATGTTTAAGATAGAGTCACTTAATAGTCACATAAATATATATGACAAGTGTTTTCCACTATTCACTTTGCTTTTGCTACTAAGCTTAATCAATTGATGTTAATAAATGATAGTATACTTTGGGCTGTGGAAGGCTAAAATATTGATATTGGTTTGTTATTATTATTACATTTAATGATTTTTCTATGGCTCTTAAATTTCAGCTATTTGATTCTTATTTTAAATACAAGTTAGTTATGCCACAGCACCTGATACAAACTTTCCCCTTCTTAGGTCAAATGAAGAAGATATTGCCTACAAACCTTGGCAGCCTACAGAAGACTAGGTGTGCTGTGAGAATTATACTCATGCTAGGGCATTTTCCTAATGCTTACCTTGATGGAAAGGATGCAGCCTGCATTCATTCTCTACCCAAACAACAGTATTCTGAAAAACATTCCTGAAAGAAGTAACAGAAATAAGTGACAATTAGCTTTTTAAACCTTTGTTTTTAATAAATACATTACCAACGTTTCAAGTACATGTTTCATCTCTAAATTTATAGTACAGAATAAACTTACTGGTTTACCTCTATTTCTACTTAGAGATGTTTTGGTAGACAAGAACGGCACAGAATCTTTGGTACATGAAGCTAACTAGGTGTGTGAAATGTGACTGTCCCTTCCTATTGTAAGTCACTGTAGCTTCCAGCTGGAGCTGACCATGAAGTGCAGTTGGGTTAAATATTTATACTAGAAGATTGCTGTTAGCTCCCACTTTAAACATCAACGCCCCCAACAGTGACAGGGCTTGAGCTTACTCTTCTACTGTACATTAATGAGTCAAATACAAAACGTACATTAGAGTCAAAGACAAACTTCTAATAAAAAACTCAGACACACACATCATGTTTAGGACATTACAAAGCAGCAGTCAAACACGCTGACCTAATATCTGAGCATTTCAATGTCCTATTTATAATGCAATGCATGATCCTAAGAAGAAATATTAATAGGACCAGAGAACAGTTTCGATGGGTCAAAAGGAGGCTACTGGAGCTTTGCATACTCATGAGCCTGCCTTCCTTTGTGAATGCTTGATTTTCATGAGCTTGGCTACATATATATATATGCCTGCAAGATCACAGACTAAAATAACTTCTGGCCACTGTATGGCTTTTCATACACTAAGACCCACTGGTGGAACAGAAGAGTAGATATACAGATGCTGAACATCAATGGCTGCATTATACAAAGGTGTTGCTGACACTGTATAAACATGTTCTGTTGTCAACCTCGTTGTAAACACAAGTATCTTCTTGTCTCCATAAACTCTAAGATTCCACAATTTATTGGTAATAAAACTTTCTTTGGGTAAGTATAAAGAAACATAGAGAAAGTATGGGACAACTTTTATAAATAAGCAGATGTTCGTTTTTTATTTCTCTCCTGCCAAAAACTGATTTACTGTAAATTCCCTCCATCTGGCAGGAAGCTAATCTGAATATGAATCAATCTATTCAAAAATAACTTCAAAATTTTAGGCATTCTAATGGGGTTTTTTCTGTACAATACCATTTTTCAGCCATTTTACTCAGACAAGCAAGCTTCTGAAAGCAAATCAAGCAGAAATATTTTGAGAGGAATCTGCAGCTTACATTTTTCATGAATTCTATCACAACAGTACCAACTTATTTTGATATTTTTGTAGTCTATAAACAAATGTTTTCAGGGAAATAAAGCAGAACATTCTAAAAATTGAAAGGTATGAAGGAAGTAATAACTGTATATATATAAAATGCACATGAGGTGATGTAATAAATCTATTTAAAATCATGTTTAAGTGTTAGTTTTATAATTTTAGTGCCTTGTTTCCAAGTGCTTTCTTCACTAAAAGAGATAAATAAATGCATACGCACTCTCTTAACAAAAGCAGTTTCGGAATAGCATCTAAGAGCAAAGTAATGCTATAACTAAAGCTTAGCTGACAGCTCTGTATAAGTGTAGGTTACACTTGCATATAGTCAGCAGAAAAATCCTGTCTACAGAGTCTGAGAATGATGAATAGATGCCTGACTAATGGCAAAATAGAGAAGTGAACTCATACAACACCCTGTCCTAATTATCTGTACATGCACTCTATCTTTTCCCGGTCAGTTACTACAAGCAATTAGGAAAAAAAGAAAGTTTCTTATAGGAAAGAACTTAAAATCAGAGTAAAACACCGCCATTTTATAAGTACTTATGCACACATGCATTATAGATACATGCTCAACAGTCACTAAAGATTTAATGAAATACAAACTTCCATGTCTTTTCAACTTTCATTCAGGAAAATGTTCAAGTTACCATTCATTCCAAACTATGAAAAATGTGTTAGACTTGTACAAGTTTAAGTACTTAGTGGTAAGTTGATTGTCTGCTTAAGCACTCAGGAGTGCCAAAACTCACCATCAAATAGAGAGCTTGGGAGAAATACTTGAAAGGAGGAAGAAAAATGTATTTCTTGTAACTGAGAAGAGCATAATGTTCTTTGTGCCTGGGAAGATCACAGAACAAATCATTTTACAAGATATGTCAAGGCACACAGAGGATAGAGAGGTGACTGGAGATGAGCAAGGCCATGCAGGGCAAATTCTGCCTGACCAACTGCATTTGGTTTAGCTGGGACGGAGTCAATCTCCCCATGACATCTTCCATGGCACAGTATGTGGTGGTAGCTGGAGGATCTCACACAGCACCAAAGTTGTGGGGTTTTTTTCTTTTCTAACATTCTCCCCAAGCTAAGGAGAATGATGTTTGGAATTTACAAATCTGTTGTCTTCTGTTCCCATTGTCTTTGACAGACAAGATTCCCTGGCAAGCTATGTATCTGGCATGTAGGTATTCAAGTAACACTCTCCTCTCCCAAAGGAAATTGACTCTAATGCACCATGTGCTGACCAATGGGCCTACAATTAAAGAAGTGATCAGGGAGTCTCTCAAGTTGTAACCCTTCTATATGATACAAGCACAGTTGTCAAAATAAGCATTTCCCGTTTTAAGGTAGATTACTGTTTTAAGGTAGATTCACACATATCAAAACCAAATATATCAAAAATGTTTTGAAATTGGAAGCCTAGTTACTACTTGGAAATTCTCCTTCCAGATTTAAAAAATTACATCAGGTCTTGCAGCAGCTAATACATCAATGATCCCGTTGTTCTGCTACACAGAAAGAGCTGAACAACTTACAGATGGGACAACTGTAACATCTTAAAAGTTGTAACTTTTTTTTTTATTCACTCACAGGGCAATTTCTCCTATTTAATTCTAAGCATTTCCTGGTCAAATCTGCTTCATAATGTCACAGAATGCACATACAACCATTATCAAGCTTTACAACTAACTTCTACCGAATGATGCTGGAAACTCCATATACAAACTCTGATACATTGCCATTCCCTAGGAGTTCAGAAGCTAATTTATAGCAACATAACGAGTGGAAATAGCAATGAAAAAAAAAAAAACAAGAGATAAAGCAGTTAAAGGTAATGGTCAAAGAAATAGATGTTTACACAGACCAACTATGCAGACAATCGAATGTTGGTATTTATGATTTATACTATTCTATGATGTATAAAGACTAATTTAAACTGGTATATTGTTAAAGTAATAAAGGTCTTAAGAGTTGGTCCTGTGTGATCAATTGCAAAAATGCTTAGGCATCTACATTATTGATGATAATTGCACATTTTTGTTCTCAGTTTTTTTCTGCCTCTCTTTCTCTATAACTAAAGGCTTTAGCTCTTCACCCTACCCACTAAAACACCGGAACCATATTTGCATCCCATCAATACCTAGATAATAGATTGAGTTGATTTTGAGTAATATTATTCTGAATATCTCAACAATCAAGAATGTAACTTTGCAATCTGGTACATTCAGAAAATTACCTTTTCTAAACTACTCCCTTAAAAATCCTTCTGTACATGAGAAAACATCCAGTGTTCTGGAAAAACTTATTTCAACATAATTTCCATGATAAGGAAAGACTTAACTGACACATGAAGAAGATCATATAGCATGGTTGTATGACAGAAGGAAAAGACTCAAAAGCCCTCAAGCTTTTCTTCCCTAGAAAGACACCAGAAAGACTAGCAGAAACACTAATTTTTTTTTAACGGAAAATGTAGTTCTAATAGCAGGAATTATAACAGGTTGATGTGTGTAGCAGCACAGTTTGCAAGAACTGCTAAGATAAATCTATCAAATTTCCACAGCTTTGCAAACAGACCCCATCTAAGAAGTGTGACACATTTTATTGAGCTTCAGTACAGATTCCTCTTTTACTAGAAATTCTAAGTGAGGCAGGCATGAGTTGCATTTAAAGTAGGAAAGTTTAAGATCAGACCTTTTAACTATGTATTTTCTTTATTTTAAATAAATCTCATTTGCTAACGCAGAATCACAGAACATCAGGGACTGGAAGTGACCTCAAAAGATCATCTAGTCCAATCCCCCTGCCACAGCAGGATCCCCTAGATCCAGTCGCACAGGAACGTGTCCAGGTGGGTTTTAAACATCTCCAGAGAAGGAAACTCCACAACTTCCCTGGGCAGCCCATTCCAGTGTTCCATCACCCTCACCACAAAGAAGTTCCTTCTCATACTTATGTGGAACCTCCCATTACAGAATAACAAATCACAGAATCATTAGGGATTTGGAAGAGACCTCAAAAGATCATCTAGTCCAATCCCCCTGCCAGGATCACCTAGACCAAGTGGCACAGGAACATATCCAGGCGGGTTTTAAATGTCTCCAAAGGAGATTCCATGTTCCAGTTTACACCCATTGCCCCTCATCCTATCACTAGATGACACTGAGAAGAGCCTGGCTCTATCCTCCTGACATCAACCCTTCACATATTTATTGACACTAATGAGGTCACCCCTCAGTCTCCTTTTTTCCAAGCTAAAGAAAAGGCCTTTCCTCATCAGGGAGATGTTCCACTCCCTTCATCATCTTCGTCATGATGAGTCCCTTCATCAGGCTCTGCAGGATGCCAGTGGCCTTCTTGCCACAAGGGCACATTGATAGCTCAAAGTGAATCTCATTTTTTTATAAAAGTGTTTAAAAAATTGCCGTGACACCAAATAATGTAATACGTATCTAATTTGGAGCTTTTGTGTGGACAAATGGACAGTTTCATGTACAGACAGACACATTTTAAAAGCTGCATTGTCCCCTTGCAGAACTGTGATTGAAACACCTAAAGACACATTTTCTTTTTTTTTTTACATATAAATCCCAAAGTGAAAAGTGGATTTACATGGAAAAGTTAAAGAACCAAAACAAAAAGCATCTTTTATCGATCAAAGCAAATAGAAATTGTCGCTTTCTTACTAGATACAACTAGACACTAGATACTAAAGTAGATACTAGTTTTATCTACTTTATTGCGAGAAATACACATTTCCACCACCAATGGACTTCATAGATACATTTTGCCATGACTGAATTCAGATTAAAAACAGCTGAAATACCTTGCAATTACACTGTTTTCTTTGTGATTATGCAAACATATGTAGCAATGCATTTAAATAGAGTGCATAGCATTTCCTCTTGAAAATGCAAATGCATCCAAATACAAGCTATCACTGAAAAAACATGTTTGCAAATAGGAAAAAGAAGTAATGGGATTAAAGACCAGGTTCAGAAGTTTATAAAGAGAACAGAAATTTCTTGTGGAAATACATGAATAGACAGAAACTACAAGTATTTTGCACTCAAGCGGGATAATTTTACCTTATATAACCCCAGATTATCTATGTAGAGATGTAAAAGTCTAAGGGGAAAAATCACATATTTATTCGATTTGGCCTTTATAAAGGGTGACTGAATTTAACTGAAGTCATCAAGAGCTCACCACGGACATTCACTATCCAAAATAATCTTTTCTTTCCACATACACATCGTAATATTTAATCCTTACAGGATTAAAATATCACTCAGGCATAAAGAACCTAATCACTTCACCTGGATCTCTGGCTGCTTTAAAATGGTAGCTTTTTCTCAGAGAGGTCTGTGGAGGTTCATTAACACTTTTTAGATGATGAGAACTATTCACATTCAGAAGACGCACCTGCATCTGTCACTTCTTTATCCACACAATGTGTACGCTTACATTCCTAAGATCATGTTAATCCACCAGCGTACAGTCCTAGTGAAATCTTGAGCCACGTTCAAAGAAAAATATTAGCAATATTTTCCAAATACTGCAGCTTTGCAGCCCCAGTCTTACAAGTGCAAGTTTTGGTTGGAGGCAGGGGAAAATCAACAATGAATACTCAGGTCTAATTATTCACAATTTCTATTTACTTAAATTCAAAATATCCTCTATCATACAAATAAAGACTGTTTTTCTTCCTGATCATAGTCTGCCCAACCTGAGTATGGGAAAATGTCTCTTATCAGACGCTTGTATCTCCCAAATAAAGCTGTGTCCAACAGCTTGTGTCAGTACATCTGTAACACTGTTTAGAATAAAGAATGCAACATTTTCAGTACGGAACTAAAACACAATGCAGAGTTTAGGTAGAAATTCCAAGCAGAAATCTCAGGGGAAAATGGCTGAACTGTGGAAAAGCAAAACTAATAATAATGAGCAATTTTATATATGTCTAGAGATAGCTGAAGATTTATGTTAAATTTTATGGTTGTGCTTTTATGAATGCTCCATTGTTTTGCTACATAACCATCTCTCTGACTTTAATATTCAATGTTGAAGAGTAGCATAAGTTAAATGATCCATAGTAATAAAGAAGCTTGTATCTGTTCATTTCCCTCTACAGAGAGGAAAATCATAACACAATGAAAAGTCAATCAGTAACAGAACACAGAAAGCTGTCACTCCTTTATCTAACTAAAGTTTTTCAGAACAAAAACTCAATATAACACATATCATGGCACAAGCCACGATGTGTAGTTTGTGAATTTCAGCACCCTATACTCTAATACCTCTTGAACCACTGTACATAGGCATAAATTTAAACACCCTAAGTGATGCTTAAAGTTGCAAAAACCTATGAAATTTTGTCTGCTAATAGAACGGATGAGCAACAGCCCTTCATGCACATAGATCCCAGAATGAGGGAACATGGCCTAGGAGTCTCGACAGCAGCAGGTAAACCTGTTCCATACAGAGAAGAAAATCTGAGCTGATCTTCCTGTGCCAGACACACTGGTTTTACTTGCAGACTGTGCTGGCAGGAGAGGAGCAGATGCTACATTATGTTAGTCTGGCAGGAACGCAGGGCTCTGCCTGCAGCACTGGGAATTGAGTAGCCATATAGGAAAGGTACTGTTACATAGCAAATACCAGAAATATGTTCCATGTAGGCAGCTGGCATCATTAATTCGTATACTTTATGAACTTCAGAAAACCAGGGTACCAGGATGACTGAAACAGTGAAATGGCTGCCACACATATAATTTTATGCCGACATTTCCACATTAACTGCTGTGCTTTGGCCACTCATTTTTTCATTTTTATGTAATCTCTTCTAAAGTGCTACATTCCATGCTGCCTTACAAGCTTGCTTCCTTGGCTGATGAGCATACTCAGGATGTAGGGATCTAACACCACAGTAGTCAGCCAGGACTGCATGTTAAGGATATTTCAGCAACATGTAAGGTTGCAACATACTGTGATATCTCTGGTAATTCTAACATTCCAGAACTGCAGATGTAACGGTATCAGGGTTACAGTGCCCTGGGGTAGCAAGTTGGGAATACAGGATACAGTATACTGTTTCTAGGACTGAAGCTAATATCTCTGCATGGAACTTATTCTTTTGGGTTAAATAATGCTTCATTTCTCCTTACAGCTTCTTAAATAGGGTTTTTTCCTCACATTCTTCATGAGGTATTTAATGAACTTTTACTGAAAAGAACCATTCTAAAGCTAAGAAACACACAACCTGACATGGCCATATCTGCCTCACAAAGACACACAAATCAAGAATGTCCTTTTTGCCCTTTTGCAGAGCTTATCACCATCACGAATCTTTAAGAGTTGGGTTGCTTTTTTAAGGAGGATAGACAAACAGATCTGACTAGCATGATTAAGAGCAGACTGATTCAGGTTTTTGAATTGGAAAACCTCCTATCTATCATGTTTATATGGCACTTAAATCATTCCATCTCAGCACCTTGATTGCATTATTTAATTTTTTTTTCCAATGTAGAGCTTTCATTAAGCCCATAAAAATGTTCTTGTGGACACAGAAACTGACCCCATCTTGCTGCAGACCATCCTTTCAAAAAAGGATCACCTAATGAGTTTTGTAGGGTCAACATGAGACTTCCTCTGGAATTCCCCAATCAAAACTGAGTTACCAAGTGTTTTCAAGACAACAGCACTGGCAATCACACATCATTTAATGTTATACTGCCACAAAGATCAATTTTCTTAAAGCAGGCCCTTAGTAGAAGAAAGAAAACAGTTTACAGGCTGAAGAAAAACAGGTTGTCATATATATGAATTTACTGTAAAAAGAAAGGGAAATTTTCTCCTTAGTACTTGAATTAACAGAATAAATGAATGTGTTTAAATCGAAGCAAGAAGATGTATACTGAATATTAAGACAGGTTTTCCAAGGATACAGTTAGTAAATCACTGGACTAGACTGGCCGTTCACTGCAGAATCTCTTTACCAGTATTTTTAAGAAAAACTAAGTAAACACCTAGCAGGAATTATTAACAAATCCACTGGTTCTTGACTAGAGAGGAATTAACCAAACTACCTCTGCCCTTTCCTTGTCCTTTCCTTTTTTTTTTTAAACTGCTTTGGTTTGTGTGGGAAGGTTTAGGTAGCAGAGGACTAAGGGGGGAAGGAAGAAGTTAGGAGATCCGGTCCTGAAAAGCTGCAGTTAAGAACCGCTTGTGTATCTCTCTCTGCATAGAGTGATGGGATTTGGTTATTTCAATTAGATTCTATTTTGTTTTCCCTGAGTCCGCCTTTTATTTCTCAGTAACCTAACTCTGATTTGACTTGTAATAAATAAAATTAATTTCCCCAAGTCACATCTATTTTATCCAGATTGAAAACTGGTGAATATCTCCCTATGAATCTCCCCCCATAAGTTTTTCATCATATTGTCTCCCCTGTGTCCACTTGAGAAAGGGAAGTGATAGAGTGGCTTGGTGGACACCTTGCATTCAGCAGGGGTCAGCCCACCACATTAACTTAAATGGGTTACAAATATCAGTATTTATTATTTTGAAAGATATAAGGAAAAGTTCAGCCAAGAAAACAACTTGTTTATCCAGAAAGAAATCCATCTACTTTGTGTATAGTTTGTGATTTCTGGCCAAGAGACAGTAATCTGTTTGAAACAAACAAACAGAAATCATGCATGCAGTGGAGTCTGACTGCCATTGAACTTACCACAAAGTGGACTAAAAAGCTAAGCAATCTTCTACTAAAAGCTAAATTGTTATTTAGAGGGTGTTTGACAGGGCATCATGCAGAACTCATTGCTGTTCCTGGAACCCATTCTAAATACCTTGTGTATAGCATTTCACCTTATAAGCCTGCCATTTCACTGAACTATTTCTGAGACTGTTTGTGCAGGTTCCAGAGTGTTTAGTGCTTTTGCATCCACGTTTGCTACACAAGAAAAGTGGCAATTGATTTTGTTTGAGAGAGGAAATTAGGCTCATTTTGTGGTATACTTGGGCAGGAAGTCCTTGATCAACAGGGTTCACACTGCAAATAAAACAAGGCTTGACAGCTTTCTGAGCATCATTGTGGTTCTTTTTCTTACTATCAGGCTGATTGTGCTGAAGGATTTACAGGAATGCTTTCAGATTCTGGAAATATTATTTTATCCTGATACAAATCAATTTAAAATAATGCTGTCTGCTTTCTCTTACTCTGGATATCAGTAAGTCAAAACATGCAGCACTTACACAGATAAAGTCCCAATAAATGAAGCTGGATTTTGATGCTAGAATGGCCCACAAGAGCTAGCTCAATAGCTACAGAAAATGCTCTTGCATCAGATTTAATCAAAAGGTTATCAAAATAAAAATTAGAAAAACCCTTGTTTTACGAAAGACAGTACACAGCTAACGAGTAATCACTGTCTGGTTTGTCTATCAGCAGTGACAGCGTGGCCTGTCAAACAGGGCATTTCTCCAGGCACTTACTGGTGGCTCACAGACATGTCAGGAAATCAGCAAGTCCAGTGAAAACTGGAAAATAAATCACTATCCATCACACCTTCAGCAGTGCCCTCTTGGATTCTCACACACAGCACAGCTGCAGTGAAGAGAGGAGGAAGCACACCCCTGGTTCACCAACTGTTCACATTCCAGCAGCACCCAGTCCAGTAACATAGAACAATGTTCAATGTCCTGCCATCCTGCTCTTCCTTTTGAACCTTACAGAAGTAGATTTAGACTGCTTTTTTATTTCACTATATTAATCTCATTAAGTTTGTCCTAAGTAATCTTTATGTTGCTTCCTCAGGAAGGGTTTCTTCATTTCCACATAGTGGAAAAAGCTGAAAGATAGGTGGAGAGACTCCATCTTTATAGCTCAAGTGATCAAAGGAAAGGACTGTGAAAGATGCTGGCACCATAGTTCTGCAGGTCAAAAAGCTGAATAATCCCAGTGAAATGAAAAATATTAAAGCTCCATGTAATACACAAGATTATAGTTCATTTTAAAGATAATAGGTTGTATTAAAAGATGACAGCACAATCAGATTAAGTTAATCTTCTTCATAGCGTCAACATTACACTGCCAAATTTATGAAATGTAGCTTGCTGCAACCCGTGTTTTGTGCTTCAAGTACTTGCTTTGTGACCTTGGGCTGCACAGTTGCTACACACAAACCCTAATACTTTTCTCAGCTAGTACTATTCTTACTATTATTGCTTATTGCTCTAGGCTGCTTTATGGCTATGTTTAGGGACAAATATCAAGCAATAGGAAAGAAAATATAGCAATAGGTACAGTGATTTTCCACATTGACAACAATTCATTTTTTTCTTCCAATAATGTATGGATGTCCCAATGAGACAGGAAAAGTAGGTCAACTCATTATCTCAGCTGCACTGACTCAGCAGCTCTCTAACCATTCTCCTGCAACTAAAACAGCAACTGCACAGAGACACACAAATTAGGGTAGAACTATCAACATTGCATAGGTCAGCAAAACCATATGGTGCTTAGATAAAACACATGCACACTCAGAAATGGCTGCCTATAAAAATCTCAAAGCACAGACAGCTTTGGAGTCTTTGTTTAATTTTCTGTATTATAAAGTGATCTCTGAGTTCATTAAATATTCTAGAGTGAGCTCTGGGTACCAAAGTGTTCCAGCTGCAGGAAGTGGCAACTCACACTTTGCGTCACTGTGCTGTTCTTCCAGTTCTGCCTGATTTGGAAAAAAAACGTCTGGATCAGAAGGTATTTCAGTCCCAATAATCCACTGGTCTCTCAGCTGAACCTGACAACTATCCACTGTAGGATACCACAGTGGCATGCTTTGAGATGACAGACATAGGCAAATGGAAGGAGATCCTTCAAATTGCCTTAGCTGGACGTCACACCAGATGTGAACAATGACCAAATGGACAGACACTAAAGAACAATACAAACTGAAATCTCTAGAAGCCTTCTCTTATTTTCTCATTAACTTTCTAAATTATTTTCTCAGGACTGCAATACTAACTTCTAAACTTGTCAGTATAAAACTCATTCTGTTGTGTGGCTACTGCTACTCCCAGTCTCAAAGGAAAACAAGAGCCTATCAGAGCTAAGCTTTTCCTTGTCACTGTGCATGTCTGAAATCCTGTTTCTGGTTCTGTAGCACTGTAAGTGGTAGAAACACAAGAACACTTCCTATATTCCCTTGAACTCTTTCATTGCTCCTCTTCCATCAGATAGAAAGCAAAACAGTTTTAAGATTTGTTAAGAGGTAATAATGTGGTTCTAGAGCAAACTCAGTTTTGCCATGGTGTGGTTATCAAAAGCAATTGAGTACCTAAATTCCTCTGAAAACCACAACTAAGGTCCCAAAGGAATCCAGTAAGTTATTCTATAAACCACCAAACTGTAGAAAAAGTAATAGATGGAAGGGATATATAAGTGGTGTTTGAAATGTGGACATGCTACGCTGTTTGCTCTGAAATTCCAGATGTCATTTCATTGTCTGAAATTAAAAAATTAGAAGCTGTAATTTTTCATTGCTACATGGCCACAAAACCCCACATGATCATGGAATCACAGAATGCTTTCGACTGGAAAGGTTCTTCAAAGGTCATCTTGTCTGAACACACCTGCAGTGAGCAGGGATATTTCTAACTACATCACATTGCCCAGAGCCCCACACAACCTGACCTGCAATGATTCCAGGAATTGGGAATCTACCACTTCTCTGAGCAACCTGCGCCAGTGTTTCACCACTATCATTGTAAAAAAAGTCTTCTTTATATCTAGTCTAAACCTTCCCTCTTTCAGTTTAAAACCATTACGCATTGTCCTGTCACAACAGACCTTGCTAAAAAGACTGTATTGCATCTTTAATATAAGTCCTTGTTAAACTGTGAAAGTTAATTAGACCTTCCCAGAGCCTTTTCTTCTACAAACCGAACAGCTCCAACTCACTCAGACTGCCCTCGGAGCTGATGCTGTCCATCACTCAGATAATTTTTATGTGCTCTTCTGGACCCTCTCCAACAGAACTATTTTCTTTCCTGTACTAAGGACTCCAGACCTGTATGCAGTACTCCAGCTGGGGTTTGACAAGACTAAAGTAGTGTGGCAGCATCATCTCCCTCAACCTGCTCGCCATGCTGCTTTTGATGCAGCCCAGGATACTCTGGGCTGTGAGTATACACTATCTGTCCATCTGCAGCCTTTCATCAACCAGTACTGCCAAGTCCTTTTCCACAAGGTAAATTTATTACTTACATTGCATGGATCACAAATCAAATTTTTCTTTTAAATTTTACTGTAAACTGCTTTTAACTCAATGGGTTATGCAGTGTGCTCAGTTACCCAGAGGTTGCTTATTTCACTTCTGCACATATTTTCCAAATCTTTCATCATGACATTTGTATACTGCAAAGGCAAAAACATTAACTTGAATTGAAAAAAAGGTTGAAAAGTTGGAAGGATTATACAGTAGAATGCACAGACAATGCAGTACATAAGAAACATCTTTAGCAACTTCAAACTGATTTAATTCCCCTATCTTGATAATTATGTGATCCTAGAAATAACATTGCAGGTAAAACCTGACAACAGTTACATATCAGAGGTTGTGTATGACAACATTGGTTTTCAGTTTAAACGTTTCCCTATCCTATGCTCATTATATTCCGAAACAATAACCACACTAACAAAAGTATTTGGGTATCTAATAATACTCTTAGCTCCTTTCTGGAATTTTATACAAAAGATCCTGGGCAGGCTTGGCAGCTAGGGTCCAGAGGTCTCATAACACCTGGCTAAAAGCGCATCCATGTACACCCCCAGTACACTTGTCAAGGGGTTTAAACTGAGAATAAATTAATCAATTACTGTAGTTAATGAGCTAAAATGCCAAAACAAAAACAGAACAAAAAGAGCTCAAAAGTCATTTATAAATGGCAGGCAAAACCAAAACTCATCTGATGAAAAACAAGACTTTTAATTCAATCCACATAAAAATGTAACACAAAGACATAGAGATTAATCACATGTTCTCATGTAACTGAGCCAAGCTGCACTCCCCAAACCCTCAAACGGAAGAGACTTGCAGCATTTCTTCCTCCAGTATAAATGTGGACTTGACTTATCCCATTCAAAGTCAGTCTGTGTCCATGGCCATTATAAAGTCCAGTTCTCTGTTCCATGTCCTTCCAAGCCAGTACTCAATTTCCAGTGTGCTGATTCATACAGCAACGAATAAGGGAACAACTCTCTCCATTTCAGCAAACAATGAAATTCAGACAAAACCATCTACTCATCCTTAAGGTACTACACTTTCCATTCACCATACTCCTAGGGAAAAATGGCTCTTGCATTATGGCACAGCAACTCCCAACAGGAGGCCAAACATCAAGTGACATAGCAGAAAGAGTCAGAAACCAGGAAACAGAAGCTCCAAACTCCTGGCTTCTCTTTGCAGAACTGCAAAAACTCCACTTGTGACTTGCAAGTCAAACATCCGATAATATTTCCAACTATGACAACACTTCTCAGATCTTTCCATAGTAGGCAACAGGTTTGAAATAACATTGGCGGGGAGGCAGGGAGGTAGTCCACGTTTTTGAGTCTGTGGTATGAGATTACAGTAGGTTACAAGGCTAAGGATGATGTGTTGTAAAAAACAGCATTATAGTCTTAAATACTTACTGATTTACTGTCTTTTAATTACATATTTTAAATGAAAATGCCATTGTATATTTCTATGAAACACAGAATTACAATATAAGGTAAGAGTTTCTGTTTAGAATACAGACACTGACAGCCTAACCAGTAGCCAGCTCTCGCTGTGTATCTAGTATCCACAGAATTTTTGCTCAGGAGTGACCCTTTTCAATATATTTCCACATGGGGTTGTGTGCAAGTAACACTGACTTCACACATAAAATAACACCAAGATTTATCTGATAGCTCAGATATCTCACACTCAGCTGGGTGTCACCTGCAAACTTTCTGAGGGTGCACTCAATACAACTGTTTAGGTCACTGGTTAACAGACAGCACTGGTCCCACTACAGACCCCGGAGAGACATCACTTGTCACCAGGCTCCATCTGCACATCAAGCCACTGACCTCTACCCTCTGGTTGGGGCCATCCAAACAATGGGACGGGCAATGGTTGCAAACTGGAACATAGGTGCTTCCACCTAAACATAAGGATAAACTATGTCACACTGAATGTGGCAGAGCACTAGCACAGACTGCCCAGAGAGGATGACGCATCTCCTCTAGAGACATTCAAAATCCACCTCTGTGATCTTCTCTAGGTCATCCTGCCCTAGCAGGGGGGTTGTACTAGAGGACCTGCAGAGGTCCCTTCCAACTCTTGTGTTCCTGATTATAGTGCTAAAGTTGTGACTGTCTCCAAAGTAGGCCAGCAGGCCACATGAGAAAGAAAGCTGTTTATGCTTTTCCGTCTACTTTTCTGAAGCTTAAATAAGAGGGTGTGGAATAGTAGGTTATTTCCTACTCTTAAGTTTATTCCCACCATCACGTACAGATAGGTAATAGATCCCAAAATAAATCTAAGCAATTTCCCATTAATTACACTTTGGTCTCTGTCCTTTAAGAAGCTCCTGACTGTTTTCCTTCCTGCTCTTCCATGTGAGTGCAACAGTTCTGTAAGGATGGAATACTTTATCACAAGTCAATACTAAATTGACAGACAGGGTCACAAAATAGATACTGAGGGTACTGATTGATAATCAACTAAATACGAGCCAGCAGTGTTCTCAGGTGGCCAAGAAGGTCAATGACATAGTGGTCTGTATCAGAAATACCGTGGCCAGCAGGAGCAGGGAAATGACTGTCCTTTAGTCAACACTGGTGAGGGCACACATCAAGTACTGTGTTCAATTTTGGGCCCCTCAATACAAGAAGGACATTCAGGTGCTGGAGTGGGTCCAACAAAGAGCAACAAGACTGGGAAAACCAACCTTGTGAGGAATGGCTGAGGGAGTTGTGGCTGCTCACTCTGAAGAAAAGGAGGATGAAGGGAGACCTTATTGCTGTCTATAATTATCTGAAAGGAAGCTGAAGAGTAGTGGGTGTTGGTCTCTTCTCACAAGGAGCAAGTGAAGAAGAAGAGAAAATGGCCTCACATTGCAACAGGGGAAGTTCACGTTAGACACTAGGAAAAATTTTACAGAAATTATCATCGGGCCTTGGAACAGGCTGCCCAGGATGTGTTTAAAGGTCACGTAGATATGTAGTTTAATGACATGTTTTAGCAGTGGGCTTAGTACAGTTAGGTTAATGGTTGGACTTTTAAGTTCTTTTCCTACCTAAATGATTCCATGAATTAAAGACTGATCTTAACAATTAAATGCAAGTATGAAAATCACATTCTTGTAATTTGGAGGAAGAATGTTGTTTTGCTTTGGTTTCCTTTAGTGTTTTATTTACCTTCTCTCCTTTTCACATCTGTTAGATCTACTGATTTTTCTAACTAGAACTAATTACTTGTAGATATCTAAAAAATGTGCCTGGAAATATCTTCTTCTTGGGTAACTAACATAAAGTGGATTTTAGTATTCTCCTGTACTTGGCATTCAGATGCAATTCTTGTAATTTTTAGTAGTTTTAATGGTTTTAAATTTTCATGTGAGTTTCAAAAGTACTAATTCTTAACATTTTTCACATTTTTAAAAACTTTACCTGCCAACTCTTTTCCTAACAGGCCAAATGTCAGGTATTCTATTTTGCACAGCTGTTCCTGGGTTGTATTTGGACACACATTTATGATGAAAATCATACAACTCCAAACTGTCAGATACCCGCAGTCTTCTCACTTTGGTGTTGTTATTCAACTGACGGACATGCTGGCAATGTCAAACTCACAATCACACATACTGTTTACCTACTTATGGTTGATAGCATCTTCCATTATTACAGATGGCTAATCAGGGACACAGCTCTATTGTTGATCAAAACCCCATTTCTAAAAGTATTTCAAGCAAAGGTACTCTGTTTAGCCAGCTGATACAGCTATAATGTTGTCTAAATTTCAACTGATGTTTCATCAATTAAATTTACACAAAATTATCTGTGCAATCCAATTCTGTAAGGTTATTAATTGATATTGTGGCATAAATTTTACCCACAGTTCTTACATTTTAACAGACATCGTCAGGCACTACTGGAAGGAAGTTAAGTACAAAGAGAACGATGCAGTATTTTAGAATCAAATACATTAATTTTGCAGGATTCATCTAGACAAATTTATTTCAGTTAGAATAAAGGCAAGTGGTTTTTTTAAGGTCCATAAAGGTATAACTGAGAAGAAAATTTGACCCTTTTATCACAAACTACCATCACAGCCTGTCTGTGTAAAAGGAACCAAGCAACAAAACACTTTGTTATATTGAAGTGCATGACTTTCTCTCCCTGCAATTTGAAACTATTATGCTGACAAATACAACACAGTGGGGATCAGGCACTACTTGGAGATTAACATTTTCAAAGTCTATACACATCACAGAAAAAAAAAAATAACCCACAACCAAATACAGTAGAACAGATGGATCCTGATCAGAGACTAGGACAGGTTGACTGCAGCAAGTAAAGATGATTGATACCAACTTAAAAAGAAGCAATCTGGGCACAGTGAATAGCAGGTTGCTACACACATTTGGCATATTTATTGAAGCATTAAGGGAGTTCCACAATTCCATTAAAGTATACACAGAACTACATTAAAAGAAGATGTACTTTAGGCTTCCAACACATATAGAAAACTTATACTATAAGGACTCATCTACACATAATAAAACTTAAGTGAAATCTATTTAATGTGGGAAAATCTATTGTCAGCACTTGCAGTGCTTCCATTTTAAAAATAACGGTCTTTACAACTCAAAACGTCTGGTCCAGTTTTGTTCCAAAAAGCAAATTCAATTACAAAACAAAACTTGCAGAGAAGTAAAACCAAGCTCTACGGTAGCTGTTGAAGTACAAAAGTTTGACATAACTACTCACAGCTTTATTGTCCTTCCTCAGCATAAACAATAGCTGACAGGCTGAATATCTATGCCGCTGCTTTAGAAGCTTCATTGTTTTACATGAAAATGCGTCCTTAAAGATAGTCTTGAGGTAAAGTTGTAAAATGAAGTCAAAATTATTAGAAAAAGCACAGGAAAAATTATCAACTTTTACAGCTCCAAACTATTCAGCTGCACTCAGATGTACCTTCTTGCATTCATCATCAAGTGCATTGGAAGAGAGATTGTATCCCTTCAGCACACACCTAGAAACACGTATTTGTCCTACCTCCAATGGCACTTACAATAGTGTTTGTCATTAAACCACACATTTTGTCTGTATTAAACTGCTGCATTAACGTTTGTCTGTACGAGCATCTTGATATCATTCTTGTCTGCTTCTCTGCTATTCCTGTATCACCCTACCTTAGCTCCGAACTGATATTTTTTATAACAACCTTATTTTGATTTGCCACTCTTTTTATTTTGCGGATAATCTAGTATCGTGAGTTCAAGACAGAACAGACTTTTGCTCAAGCCTTATTTCATTATTCTGACTGTTTTAATCTTGTTTGCTGTTGCACACAATGTACTAAAATACTGTCATGATTCATGTTATTCTCCTTATTTGGGAAAAGTATATTATACAAAACTCCAAAGTTTTAGGGGTAAAAAAATAAAAGAAATATTGTAATAGCAATGTAACTTTAGAAGGATTCAGTGACTGTTTCCTTTGTCATAATACTGCACAAAAGTTTCTTACCAATCATTTCATCAGCAGTGAAACCTACGTATGGGTATATTCAGTGAAAGCTTTAGCAACACCATCACCTAAGCAGCATGCAAAATTTACAGCTGCTTTACTGGGTTTCTCTAGAGCAAAGTAATCTGTGTTAAGAGTTCTTCTGTGACAGCTTTGAGGTTCACTTTCATCTTAAAAACGCAGATCACATTCCCGTGAGATACTCATCTTTTCCCATGATGCCCTTGGCTGATGGAACAACAAGCTTAGTGCACAGAAATGCCACTGGGGTTGACAAGAAAATTCCATCAGTATGCAGTGTTTACACAGTACAGTTTAGTAATAGCAGTTCACATGGTCCATTGCCTTGGAACAGAATTATAATTAGGCCTTAAATCTTCAGCATTCAGATTAATTCTTATCACAGAGATCTTGTCCATTTCCTTGTGTAAGTCTGAAAATATGCTTGTCACTATGGAAAGCAGCAAATAACAGTTAACTAGCTTTGAAGATGCGGTTGTTTGCAAGATGCCCAGGTACAATATTTCTAGGACATTAATATCCAGTATTTTTCTCATTAATTAATAGGTTAAAAAAAATTTCAGTAGAATTTTAATGTTTTTCTTAAGTCATTTTCCCTTCTCCCACACATGAAAATAATACAATTGTAAGTGTGGTTAAGTACTAGCTGTAAGGACTTGGGAGCTCAGCTCAGTTCAGAAACACCCTTCTAACCATTCGTGTTTACAGCAAATATGATGTAGCTCCAAGAGCTGTACATAAAACATGAGAAGTAAAGTGCCAGAGAGATCTCTTTGAGGCTTTCACACTCAAGAAACACTGTGCCTTTCTCACATAGATCTAAAAGACCATCATAGCATATCATCTAGTACAGACACAACTCCATTATATTGCCTTCTTTCCCGTCTGTGTAGCCCAGCTAGAGCACAGACCGGAGAATTTTTCCCAATAGTCACAACCAAGGACATCTGTATGGGCATAACCCAGACAAGTATACAAAAAGCTCCTCTTTCTTCTTGGAATTTTCCCCTTGTCATATATGAAACTATCTTCTGTCTCTCCTTCACACCAGTTAAATAACTACCATAATTTAAAAGCTCTAAAGCAGGTGAAGAAAAAAAATTCACCATATAAATCTGAACCCTTTACCGGACTCATTCTCAAATTTTATTTTATTAGCTCAGCAAAAAGTGTCATGTTGCTTTACTACTGTTGCCTCTGATTTGCAGCAATTCGTTTCAGTGACACAAGCAGATATTCATAAATATGTGTACACATTTCCCGTAAGACATATGTGACACTTACTGCACGGCAAGTAAATGTATAAGACCTGATATTCCAAAAGAAAAAAAAGCAAACATATTTTTGTAACTCTCTCACTGGTCTAACACAGATTAAGTCTTTGTGGATGTATCTCTCAGGTGTTTTACTAAGCAAAGAATACCATAGAATCAGTGGTTTGGGTTGGAAGAGACTTTTAAAGACCATTTAGACCTTTAAAACATCCTGTCACAGGCAGGGACATCCTTCACTACTTCAGGTTGCTCCAAGCCCCATCCAACCCGAACATTTCCAATGATAAGGCATTCACAACCTCTCTGGTTTTGTCTCACCAACCCCATCATAAAAATTTTTGCTTCCCTAGATCCACATTGATCTACCTTTTTTCAGTTTAAAACTACTCCTCATTCTGTTCTGTCAGTACAGACCCTGGCAAAATATTTCTCTCAGTCTTTCATATAAGCTCCCCCTTTAGATATTTTAAAGACTTCCCCTGAGCCTTGTTTCCTCCAGGATATTTGCAATGTCAAAGAAATTGCAGAAATATTTGCAATGTCAAAGAGAGAGAATGGTTTGTGCTGGTTGAAACTAACTAACTAACTAGGGGATAAAAATTCCATCACAGAGTAAGAGATAGTTTTGGCTATGTTGTGAGCTCTTGTCTGATCCTAAATACAAGAAAGCATGCTGGAGGTGAAAATAAGATCAGATTACTGTAGAGTACAAAGCAATTTTGAATATTCCTGTATGCACTTATAGAGAGACATCCAATCAATATATTTAAATACAATTGCAAGAGAAAGTAATCCAAATACATTACACCCTGTTGAAGTGAAAGTATGATGCAAACTTATTTAGCCCTGACTTAAAACTAATGACCAAAGGGGACACAAGTTTAAATACTCTGTCAATCAGTCTCTTAATCAAAACTGGGTCAATACCCTTTTTACATTTTGTTTTGATCAGCATTTTTTATAAGCAACATTTTTTAAAAGTAAAATTAAAAATATAAGAATGGTGACTCATAAAACTTTCTTAATGGTCTCAAAAATCAGTAAAGAAAGGATTACTGCACAAGCACATCTGAAATGTACTACACCTGAGGTCCAAATCTCCTCCTATAATAACCTCGCCATATACACTTCTGCAGTCACGCACTGAGCTAAGAATATGCTGGGATCTCTCATACTGTAGTTTCATTTATTCAGTTATTATGTACAACACATGCACACCTCAAGTCTGTTTACCTGTTGCACAATACAGGTGTTTCCCAGGGAGGTCAAAGAGAGTGGTTTAGTTCAGGCCTTTTACATGCGATCACATTTCTAGTAAGAGCTGTCTAAAATAAGTCAACAAGTAGTATGTTTTCTTTTTAAATCAACTGGGTACACCTTTAACATTTCAAACTCATCCTAGAGGAGTTAGATTGTAGTGATGGTGCATGGATGCATGAACAAGGTAGTACTGTAAGGGTTAAAATACATTTCTTCTTTGACTACCTGGATCCACAGCTGCAATCACGGGATTAAAGTCATTGTGAGAAATTACACAAGAATATCTATTCCTCCCTTACTTTTTTTGGAAAATGAGTAAGGGATAAAGGGATAAAAAAATGTCTTGGATTTTTTTTTCTTCTTTAACAGGTAAACAAGCAAGCAAGTCAAACAAAAATACCTTAGGATCCTGACCCCACCCTATTTCCAGGCACAAGCAAGCATGTTTCTTGTCTGACATTAGCTTACCTCCTTTGCTGAAATTAACTTTTGACAACTTCAGCCCCAGGTATTCTGATGAACAAGTTTTAGTTTGTTTCAGAGCCTTGCTTTCCGGTGATAGCGAAAAGGCTTTGTGTCAATATCTTTGCTCTCAGACAATCCCTTTGGGCAACCCCTGTAAACAATTTACCTCATAAAATTGATAATGTTTCACATACACTAGACTTTTTTAAAGTATGGGAAATTAACCTATTAAAGTGAATTATTTAATGAAACCAAAAGCAGGCATGTTTGTAAACATGTAAATTGCAATGTCAATACATAAATATTGCTATGTTTGAAATTGTCCCTCCTTACCCTCTACAGAGCTACTTACTTTTAGCTCTGAGTTTCTAGGTTTGATTTGTATTTCAGTCATGTGCTAATGTTGTATGAACTGGCCAGTGACAAGTTAAACAACCTGTTTTCACCCACAATGAAAGGCCAGCTAGCCAAACTACATCCACATCCTCATTAGGCAAATGAGGTATGCAGATAATTTCATATTTCATCTTACTGTTTTGGTGTCTTAGAGCAGACAGCAGAAAATGAACCACACAGAAAAAGTGAAATTTTTGCAAGCCATTACTTTCAATGACTTGTTACCATTCTTCACATTACAGGCCTGATACTCAGTCTGTCCTCACCTTATCAGATCACACGTGCTGCCAACCACCTCTTATCATCAGTGAACAGAAACTACACTTTGGCCTCAATAAACTGGCAGTTCTGCTTGCAGCCAGATGTTAAAAGAAGCATCTCGAAGTTCTGTAAATCATGGAAGCAGATGAGTCTCTCCTACAACATGATGCGCAAAACTGCAGATCCTTAAGAATTCTTTAAACTCACTTCTTTTTGTTTGTCATTGCAGGCGAGCCTACTGTAATGTATCTATAAAACCTCAACAAAAAAATACCTTCAAATAAAGTATTAGTGCAATAATATTTATGTTGGTTCTTTCCTTCTGAGGGATTATCTGTTTCACCTGGTTTACTAGTATTATTATACAATCAAGCACACACACTGTTGTATTTGTATGCTACACAGAGATCTTTCTGAGAATATAAACCTCCACTTAAAGATTCAGCCTAGCCTTACTACATTCAAAAGGAAAATGTTTTGGTTTGTGTGGGGTCATCAATTATGCACTACACAAGATTTCTAGCAGGAACAGAAGTCAAAAGAGAGCACAACTGAGATCCCCAAAAAGCTGGTTTAGCATTTCATAAGTGCATGTGAAACAACAAGAAAGTTACAAGCATGCTTTAGGGAACAAAGCTTTTTCCAGACAGATGAAGAGACCCATGCATTCCAGTCAACTGAGTAAGAACTCTTAAATATTTACCTATTTATTAGCAAATTTCATCAAAACACAAAACCCAAATGCTGTGACAGCATAGCCACTCTAGACCTCTCATAAGAGACTGACCACATATAGCACAAATTAAACAGTGCCTCTGAAAAAACAGAAGGTGATTTTTTTTGGAGTTTTGGGTTTTCTGACAGTACAAGATCAAGACAAAGCTCCTCTTCATAACCTGACACGGCAGGAGTAATTGGAAAAGATTACGGGATTCAAAAGGTTATGCTGAAGTCAGGAATCAGTCAAGTCAATTACCTCTAGCAGTGTAAGAAGGTTACCTTAAATAACAGAGGCAAGGTATTAGGGATGAAAAAAATCCCCAAAACCCTAGAATAAGCTAAATAGTTATAGCTCTAAATGCAAGCCAGTGCCTGATGTGCCAGCTTTTAAATTACTCCATATCCTTATAGCTCATGAAGATTTTTTTTTAATTATTTGGGGATTTAAAAATACTTTTTCCTGAAATTTCATAGAGCTTTTTCATTTCCCAGTGAAATACCGACACGTAAAGCAAGTAGTGTACAAAGAACAGCACAACTGCCTTTGTGTGGTCCATTTGGCAAATGACTTCAGAAAATCTTCTGTGAGCATCCACAGAGATTTGTGCAGATACCCAGGTATTAGTTATGTGGCTAAGTCTTGAAGAACGCAGAAACAAGCTTTTCTACGGCCATGTCATTTTACATCCACGTTAAATATTACACAAATTAAGTTAGTTACAGCACAGCCATCTACCATTTACCCATTTGAACTGAACTGCAGTCACAATGCAAGAGAGCAATCCAAAACTAGAACCAAACCCAAAATGAAATGTATTCTTCTAGTATTTCAGTTCTAGTTTCTCTCTTGCTCAAAGGCAAAAATACAAATTGAAAGAATTAGGATACACTACCAAATTCCATTGTAATACTCACTACAAATTTGCAGCTTGCATTACAAACACAGCTGAACGAAGACTAAATTCCACAAGATTTAGAAACAATTCTTCACCAAGTAGTGTTAATCAACATAATACTGATCTCTGTTTCTAACAGCATTGCTACTACCAATGGCACTGTGCAAATGGTACAATGCAAAAACAGAGCAAAATTTAAATACTCTTGAAACCTTGCAGAATGTAGATTGAAACACTCAAAGTCACAGTTATTACATTAACATTTTAAGCACATATTTGTTCATGCTGTAAGACCAGAGTCACAAGAGATACCCTGAAAAGTGTTCTTTGATAGATTATCCCAGACAATATAGTCCCAAAATACCACAGAAAGGTCAGAGACCAAGCAAATCTTGTTCTGCACCCTCTGTTAAGTCATCTTTACTCTCATCAGGAGTTTAGTTTCTCAAGCAAGAAAGAAAAAAGAGATTGGAAATAATCTATATGACATATAAGGACTGTGTCTTCTGGTAGTCCACTAACCCCATTTTGCTTATGTAAGAAATGCTCATTTGCCAATAAAACTGGGTTCAGACAGACTTTTCAGCAAAGCACAGTTTATTTAAACTCCTGCAAGAGCCAGTGTCATACCAAGTAGGCACACCAGTCATTGATTTAGCAGTGACTTGGGTTTCCCTTGACCCAGCCAAAGTTCTATTTTCTCAATGACTGAGTACTCCAGGGTTTACAGCCCATCCACAGCATCTTCTTATTAATTTTTCCAAGTTTCCACTATGGTTTACTCTCCCTGTGGCCCCTTCTAGTTTATTTAGTTATCCCCTTTCATGGTATTGATCAGCTTGTACTTTAACCACAAAGCCAGTTTCAGTGAGACACGATAAATGGTAGAACAACGTTATCCACAAGTACCTAAGGCTTATGGTTTAACATCTCTTTTCTCCTTATCAGGCTATGTTCAATTATCATACTGTGAAAACAACATTCAAACCTGGAGCAATTGCAAAGTTAGTATAACTTCAAAATTCAAGACAAGATCTTATCCCTGCCAGGCATCTATTCTTCCTGGGTATACAGAGGCTAAAGAAGCCTGTCCTCAGATCTCGTATTGTGCAAAATCACATTTTAAAATTTGCATTGTCTCTGTTAGAGCGACACGGGGAGAGAGAGAGAGAGAGATATGAAATGGCCTCAAAGTTGCGCCAGAGAAAGTTAGACACTAGACAAACCTTAATCGAAAGGATCATCAGGCCTTGAAACAGGCTATCAGGGAAGGATTGTATAAAAGTTGTGTAAATCTGGAGCTCAAAGACATGGTATAGCCTTGTGACAATTGGACTGTCACAAGATTGGATTCTATGATCTTGAAGGTCTTTCCCAACCTAAAGGATTCTATATTTCTGTGTATGTAAGTACCTGTTTCCAATTATTATTTACTTATTCTGTGGTCTGGAATCAGTATCTCCTAGGCAGTAACGAAAAAGAACCTAATAAACATGGCAACGCCCAATGGCTTCCTGTAAGTCCTGTCCCCTGCGTGGCCTCTTATGAAACCAGAAGACAAAAACATCAATTTTTAATGCACACTGTAAAATATCATTACTTTTTTTTTTTTTGCTACTTAAGTGATCAAAATGAGAAAGGGTGATTCTTAGATTGAAAATAATTTTAGGTCTTCATCCTGCTTAGTTAGAATCATAGAATTATTAGGGATTGAAAGGGACCTCGAAAGATCATCTAGTCCAATCCCCCTGCCATGGGCAGGGACATCCCACCCTAGAT
>JAOXOE010000694.1:9937082-9955491 GCA_028565055.1 Phoeniculus purpureus
GACCCATTGACAGCCACTCTTTGGGTGTGGCCATCAAGCCAATTCTTTACCCATCTAGTGGTCCACCCATCAAACCCGTGTTCCACCAGCTTGGAGACACGTTTTGAGCAGGTTTTTAAATGTCTCCAGAGAAGGAGATTGCACAGTCTCTCTGGGCAGCCTGTTCCAGTGCTCTGTCACTCAGTGAAAAAGTTGTGCTCCATCTGATGTAACAGTCCAAGAAGGCACGAAAAGCTGATACCCCATTAATACATGCTGATCAGTAATGCTTGCTTAATATAATTCAGGAATGGAGTACAGTTACAGCCACAGGAAAACTTTCTGCCAGTATGTGACTTGTTTCCACAAGAGGGCTCTGTCAGCCTGTCTGTACTGTCAGCAAAGCTGTGCTCCTTTGCGAGAGATCACTTCATGTAGCGGGGTCCACACACTGGGTTAGACTCCATGGATGTGGAAGCAGAAATTCACTTTCATGGCTACAATATAAGTATCTCGTGGAGGCTTGCCAGCAGACTGTACGACAAAGATTGCACACTGTCAGCAGTGCCGGCCAGGACAGACCTTGCCTGTCCGTGCAAGTCTTCCCTAACAACTGTTTTCTGTTCCCATTTCTTCTTCTCAGTTGTTTATGGCTGATTTTTTTTTTTTTTGCTTCCTTATTTGCAAGCAAATTACCTTGTTATGTTCCATCTATTACGGGCAACACACGTTAAAGCCTGACAAATGCTTACTGTCCAGAAGGATCAGGGAACACATAGTTAGATATTCCTCCCAAATCGAACAACTGTACTCTGAATGGTTTTTGATATTGAACAGCTGGAGCTAATTTAAATATAGTGCTTAGGAATTTATAATTTACATTCTAGTGTTATGCTGCGGAAATCATATTGGTTTTTTCTCTTTAAGGGAAGAGTTTCCACGATTTCCTTACTTCTTACACTTTTGCATGCAATTATGAAACGTGACCACGAGAGGTCAACAGAGAAACGTTATCTAGTGATGGCCCCTTATTTGTATGGTATACGTACTTAGTAATAGACTTTGTTTATTCTAGGGAAGATTTTTTCATATTTATAGAAATAATTATAATAAAATTATCTCTTTTACTATACATATTGGAATGGTTACTGTTACTTCTAGAACATTTTTTGCTTAAAATTATGCAGCAAATAGACAAGTTATCAAAACCTGAGTAAATCATCTAGAAATGTACGTTTTCCCAAACAGCACAACTCACATAATAATACAGTAGGACTACACTCATTGTCTGAAATTTGTTAGCGTATCCAGGAATGTACAAATTCCTGTCTTTTTCCTTAGAGCTCTGCAGATCCCCAGATAGGTTCTCTCATGGATTAGACTGCATGTGTGGAGTGTGCATTTTATTCTACTGTTACTTGGCATCTTCAGTACCACTTAGCCCTGGAGAATCGCCTTCTCTGGAGATGTTTAAAACCTGCCTGGACATGTTCCTGTGCTGCTTGGTCTAGGTGATCTGGCTCTGGCAGTGGGATTTGACTAGATGATTTTTCGAGGTCCCTTCCAATCCCTAATGTGTGATTCTGTGACTCTGTTAAAGTGGCTTGTTGACTTCCTTCTTAAAAGTCTGTTGTATAGTTGTAAGACTTATCAGCTGATCACCGTACCACCATAGCTTTTGTGGTAGATATTTGTACTGACATAAAGGAGGACTGTATGTGTACCCATCATGCCCAGTTTACCTTCACTGGTGTTTAAACTTCAGTCATTTACTGTCTGTGCAATTGAAAACTTTGTTGTTTCCTTACAACCTTTTTCTATCATTCTGTCTTATCATCAGCTTTTCTTTAAAAATTAGTTTTACACCTCGGAAGTAACTTTTCAAAGGTGAAAAGGCTCTCCATGATCTTTTGTGATGCAGGGAAGCAGAGGTCAGCAATGTACAGAATTTTTGTCTATTCATCTAAAATGGATGAATATTTATTGTGGATTGCCTTCTCATTAGCAGCCAACATTTCTAAAATATCAACATGTTTAATGGGCACCAATTGAGTTTCTCACCCATTATAGTAGCACTGTAGACAACAAAGTTTATTGCCGTACTTGCCACCTGAATGGAACCAGTGTGATATTAATTAATGTAATTAGAAGCTGATATTGCATATTTATGCATTTTGCATACACAGGTAGTACAGAAAGTTACTTTTAAGTTCTGTAAAACAAAAAAAAGGTTTTCATGTACGTGCTTTCAGAGGCTTTAAAAATAGAGAATGCCTTGAATAAATAGAGTTCAATTAAAGGAAGTAATTTCAAAATATAATTGGTAATTTTTAAGTAAATGTGGCCTTGTAACAGAATGCAGATGGCAAACCCACTATCCAGCCGACCCTAGGGTGTGATCTAAAAATAAGCAGGAGGTGCAATACATTCTATTAATTATTTTCACTGCTACAGTTGTTTGCTATATAATATGGGTCAACAGGGGTTAGCCTGAAGCTTCTCCTAATATATTAGTAAATAAATTTGAACAGATTTTAATTTGCTAATGGAAAGGTCTGAGCCAGTTGCAAATAAGAGAGGAGCTACTTTGTCTTGCTCATTACTATGCAACGTGGCTGCTCCTCGCCATTCATACGAAATGTTACATTTCCATAGAGCACAATGTAATTTGTCACAAGAGGGGAAAAAGCCCACCACAACAACAACAACAAAAACCCTGAAACCACTCTGTAAAATATATTAGATTAAAAATAAATCTGTATCATGGAGCAATCATTCTTATGTAGTCTGTAGGATAATTACACCTTGAACACCTGCCTCTGAAGACTTGCCAAACAATCCAGTCGTGGTATCTTATATGTTTCAGAGAGCAAAGAAGTAGTATAAGCAATTTCCAAAGGGTATAAACAAATCTGGGTCTTTTTTCACATGCCTTCCCATGATTTCTCACCCCATTTTGAAGCCTCATGACGACATCACAATGCACCCATTCTAACTCATACACCCTCCAGTGCTGTGCAGTCACACATTTGTAAAACACCAGATCCAGGGACTGTTTGTTTCTCTTTTTCTACACGTAGTAACAATCCCTGGGGTGTTTTGTCATTGTAACTCCTTTGTAAACATTTGTAAGTGTTCTTACGCTTACAAAAACAGAGGCACGCAGGTCTGTGTCTTGCCCAAGATCTAGATTGATAGTAGCAAAACTGAGAAGAGAGGCTGTTTCCAAGCCTAGCGACATACTTATTTTCCTGCCTCTTTCCTTAGAACAGGAGTGCTACAAACACAGAATGATCACTAGTTTTAAACAATGATAGCTAATTAAAGGGACAGGCAGTACACTGCTGACAGGTGGTTTAGCCCAGCATTGCCACCTTGTTGCTTCAAGTCACTGATTGTGCATCATAGGGATAGCACCTGTCTTAAATTAGGTTGTAGAGTATGACTCATGTGCATCGTGAGTTCACTTGCTTTAACGTGTCCCTCTGATGAATTTTAAAACTTGAATTTGCCTTGGTTGTTCAATGCATTCTTTCCATGTTAACAAGATAAAAAAGACTCTATGAATGCTGAAGTGATTTTTCTTTTTAAAGTTGATGACAATGTTTCTTAAGTACACGATTCTACAGCAGAGGGTATACTCTTGACAGGGAGGGTTCATGCACACAGATATTTTAGGATTCACAAATTGGCTACTTAAAGTGTGAGTCCTTAAGTTGTATTTTCCTTATCTGCACACTGAGTGCTTCAAACCTTCAAACATTCTCCGAGTTTAAAATCTTGGTTGGTCTTCATGGGTGTGTTGGGTTTTTTTTTGTGGGGTTAGGGTTTCTCTGGTTTGTTTTTAATGGCCTTCTGGTGTTAAATATTCCACCTATTGCTTAGATGCATGAAGTGACAGGAAGGGCTGTTAATGTTTAAACCTTTGTCATTTTCACCTCATCTTCTCTCTTTTGTGATGAAAGAAGTGGCACTCGATTTTAAAATGGACACAAATTAAGAAGCATTTTAGGATTAGCCCCTTAATTACAATAATCCTTAAAGGATTATTCAGAGATTGACTCTTACTAAAGTTTTAAACTTAGCCATGCATTTTAAAGCAGGAACAGACTGATCTGTGGGCCATCGACAAAAGAGAGGGTTCAGGTTTGAGCATTGTTTGCATAAATATGTATAGGTTGAGAAAATAGTCTGCCTCAGACAACAACCCCCCTACTAATGCATAGTCTGTTTGTTACTGGTAAAATGCTGCCCAGTGAATCTCAGTATATTTTACCACTTTTCAATGATTCAGTGTCTAATTGCCGCATAAAACCCTCAAATAAGCAAACAGAAAGGGAGGCTGCCAAGATCAATGACAAGACTTTTCAGGCAAATTCCTTTCTACCATCCTGCAGCCTTGAATATAAGATGGATGTTCATAATTCCACATGTTTTGGCTCAAGACATGAATATTAAATAACTAGCAGTAGTGTATAATTCTCATGCCTTTTTGTGCTAATCAAGAGAGGGATTCAAGTGGAACAGGCTTCATGGGATTCATGAGGAGATGCTGAGGGAGTTGAGGGTTTTCCACCTGTAAAAGAGAAGGCTCCAAAGAGACTCAGTACTCAAAGAGGGCCCATAAGAAAGATAGAAACAGACTATTTAACGATCCTGTTGCAGCAGGGTGAGGAATGAAGAGTCTAATGATAAAGGCTAGTGCTTATGGGTAAGGATGAGGGTGAAGGGCAACAAAGCAGATAACCTGTTTGGAGTCTGTTACAAACAAACCAACCAGGATGGAGAGGTGGATGAGGCATTCTACAGGTGGCTGGTGGAAGTCACACACTCTATCTCATATACAGAACTTTTCGAGGTCCCTTCCAATCCCTAATGATTCTATGATTAAGTCACTGTGATGGAAATACAACACAGCAGAAATGAAACATTCTAGAACGTTACTCAAATGTGTGGAAGATAATTTCCTAACACAGCTGGTAAACAAGAGCCTGCCAGGGGAGGTGTCTCACTAAGTTGTGCTATTTACAAAGAGAGAAGGTCTGGTGAGAGACATGGTACTCAGAGGCCATCTTGGGCTTAGTCGTCATAAAATGATTACATTCTCAAACCTTGGTGAAGTAAGGAGGGGAGTCAACAAAACCACCACAGCAGACTACTGGAGGGCAAACCTGGACCTGTTCATGACATTGGTTGGGGGTGTCTCTCAGGAGACACTCCTGGAGGACAGAGGTGTCCAGAAGGCTGAGCATTCTTCAAGGAAGTACTCTTAAAGGCACAAAAGCAAGTTCTCCCCAGGCGCTGCAGGGAAAGGCCAGCCTGGCTGAACAGGCAGCTTCTCTTGGCTCTCAGGAAAAAAGGAAATTTTATCATCTTTGGAAGAAAGAGCACGCAAATCCAGAAGAGGGTAGGGATCTAACTAGGGCATGCAGAGAAGAAATCAGCAAGGCAAAAGCCCAGTCAGATCTCAATCTGGCCAATGTAGTAAGGGGCAAAAAAAATGTTCACTAAAATGTTCATAAATGAGGCAACAACAAAGAGAGTCAGGGAGAATCCTCACCCCTTACTGAATATGCAGGGGACCATTATCGCCAAGGATAAGGACAAGGTTGAGGTACTTAATGCCTTCTTTACCTCAGTCTTTAATGAGCAGTCCAGTTGTCCTCAGGATATTCAGCCTCCAGAGCTGAAAGACAGGGATGGAGAGCAGTATGCACTTCTTACAGTACAAGAGGAAGTAGTTAATGACTTGCTAAGTTACCTGAACACTAACAAGTCTATGAGGCCAAATGAGATCCATCCAAGAATGCTGAGGGAGCTGGTGGAGAAGCTTGACAAGCCACTCGCTATCACTTGTCAGTGCTCCTGGCTGACAGGAGAGGTCCCTGATGACTGGAGTCTGCTAAGGTCCACAAGAAGGGTTGAAAGAATGATCCGGGCAACTACAGGCCTATCAGCCTGACCTTGGTACCAAGGAAGATTATGGAGCTGTTCTTGAGCATGCTAAAACATAGCAAGTGTCAGACAGACAAGGGATCAGGCTCTTAGCAAGAGGATTCTGAGCAACCTGCTCTAGTTTAAGAAGTCCCTGTTCACTGCAGGGCTTTCAACCCAAACCATTCTATGATTCTATAAAAGCAACTCATTCTGCATTGTCCTTCACAAAATACTATTCCCAAATATAGTGAGGGAGCAGAGAATAGTAATAAATATCCTCAGCTGTAGAAGCTAATTTTCCTATTCAAAGTAATGTTTTGCTACGGTTCTCTTCATACGCTGTCCTGTGTTACACCAGAGAATTTTTCTGTGTTCATTACAATGCATGTAGAAAGAGGAATGTTTTTGCCTCAAAAAGAAATTATACTGTCCCTTTGTAGCTGCTGAATTCAGCTACACTTATTTTAGAGCAGCTTAACATTAGGGCTATGCAATTTTAATAACTTCATTGTTCAGGAGCAGTTTATATTTTAGAGGGCTTTCTATTTCCATTTGTCTCCAGTACTAATGGGTAAACCAGTTTAAAGAAAGCCAGCCACCTTAAAATGTCTAAATTGCCATTGCTGTGTCTCAGTTGAATAAAACAGTCATATGAAAATTAAAGGCCATCAAGTATTAAGAGAAGAAAAATTAATTTCAAGACTATGTTAAATATTAAGCTTTTAAATTATTGTGATCCTGAGAGCCTTATCTCCAACATAAACAAATCCTTGTATGGTAAGATCACCAGGCATGTTAATTTCTAAACACTGTGCTTATGGACTTTTTCTGTTGCAATCTTGATTCATTTTCTGCTGCTTTGATTATCTCCTTTGAAAGCTTGGCTAAAGAGACAAGAGTAGTGATAGAAATATATAAATCTACACAGCAGAAGTATTCGGGCTTGTAACTGTGATAAATATTTCACATTAGTATGAAAATATTTCTGCTGAGAATAGAAATTATTAATTTGAATTTGTCTAATGATAGATACAACACATGGGAAACTCCTTCCTACATTATTCCACAATAAATACTCATTAACAAATACAGTGCCAAAACACAGAACAAATTTATGCGAACACATTATAAGTTACTTCTTTTTTGGCTTGCACAAAGCGTAGTACGGGATTTTATGCAGGGCAATAAAGGAATTAACTTTACTTATATTGCTCAAATCTTAAGAATGAAAGCAGTTGCTTTGGTAATAAGCTTAAAGAAAGTTCTTTTGAAAATTAGTTACACATGTCAGCTACTTTTTTAAGATAAGATTTCAGTCATTGATACTTGAGACAAAGGAAGAATAATCCACAATGAAATCTGTATTCTAGAGGGCAGTTCTTGTACATGCTGCTGGAATTCAGAGGAATTGTGCAGGAATGACAATAAGCTCTTAAATAGGAAACTTATTTTAAATGTCCTTGAGAGCTAAAAATTCTTAAGACTCTTAATACAATGTTTTCTGTATGTAAAAAATTAGTTACCTGTACCTTGCCTTTATATAATTTAAGAAAAAGCCATAAGCAGCAAGTTTCTGAAGAAAGTTGCTGTGAGAAAGACTAAGTCCAGGTAGAAAGCATTCACATCCCCTTTGTCATGCACAAAGTTGATCACCTAGTCAGAGAAAGAGTTCTGATTAGTCATCTTGAAATTCGGTAAATTTTTGTCATTTTCTTATACATAAAATATATAACATGTATGACTTGATTTTATGGAAAATATATTCTGGGGTGAATTTTTAAAATACAGGGTTTTTTAATCCTTCTTGTCTAAGAGATCTTATTGCACTAAAAATACCTATGAACATGACTTTGAGACTTTTTTTACACTATTACACTTCCCAGTTTTCTTCTACTTGTTAGTAGTTGTTGCCTTGTTCTGTACATCCAGTTTCTGTATTAATATTACAGTAAAAAGGAGAATAAAAGCACCTTTAAACTGGTAGAAAGGGATCAAAGCTTCAGGGGCTTTTCGGAGGGTTCTGGCATTTGGTTTGGGAAGGCTGTTTACATTAATTCCTGCTGCTCACCTGGTAGGACATTTGCGTGCTCCTAAGTGAGCTGCAGAGTCATGCCAGTTTGCATAAATGTATTCAGAGGCAGAGTCAGCAGTGCGTTACTTGAACATGTCACATTGAATAGCATGAAGGGTCAGCAGTGGTTTTAGGACTAGCTCAGCACTCTGCATCTGTTTGGAAGAAGTGTTAATATACGTAACTGCAGCTTTTTCTCTACTGCACAGGCTCCTACGTTAAATGGTTTGGTTTAAGGCTTATCTCTAAGTAGATGTTCCTTGTGAGCTGCAGTAAATCAACTATGTCTGTGCACATGTTGCAATAATTATTCTGAACAAGTCATTCTAGTAGTGGTCAAATGCTGTGGGAAACCTTTAATGTCTGTGAAAGATGAACATGATGATGGGAAATCATGACTGGTCTCTCAGTGGGAAAAAGGGTTTTCTCTTTTTTCACTGGCTGTTTTCATTAATGAAAGGTTGTAAATATTGAACATGTGAGAATTCTGCCACTGTGTCAGCTATGTCTGAAGTCCAAGAGTAGGAAGTGAACTGACTAATTGATTTTCTCCTCTCATGCACACCTCCACAGACAGCACACTTGATCTGAAGTTTTGTTTCTTGAGGATAACAGGTTAAAACCAAGATAGCAGGAAGTGGATTAAATTAAAAAAAAAAAACAACATTTTCTCAGCAGCTAAAGAAGCGTCTGTTATTAGGCAACTGTTCTGAGACATCAAAGAGAAATGCACATGGTGGTGTTAAGTGCATATGTCCATCTCACCTGTGACATTCTTTGGGGACATGGATTAAAAACTTTATTTCCCCCTTTGCTGTATGACTGCTGATGAAACACATCATCTCCTCAAGCCCATGCCCCCCACTTTTCATGTCTTACATAGCCCATAGGCTCTTCACACAGAATCTTTCTCCTACTATTTGATTATTTGCCATCCATCACAATAGGATTTTTATTTTGACAGGAAAATCTTTTTTTAAATCTATTTTAACACTAATAATGATAAGAAATATTATGGAACACATTGCTCCCTAGAACTAGAATAAGAAGTTACTGCAAATTTGCTACATTCAGATATGCATGTCCTCTGCAAATTGATGGAATACAATGTTTTTCCTACGCTTCCTGACCTATTTTCTAATCTGCGTCTGCTTTCAGATAATACATAATAACTACCTTATTTTTGCTCACCTTTCTGACCTTGCTTCATCTGTGCTATTCCTTTTGTCCTCAATAAATCAGCTTTAGCATTGAGAATGGCTCCTTAAAGAGGGGGCATGTCCTGCATGTGTTGCTTTTTCATTCTAGGCTGTCTGTGGGTGTTTGTGTGTGTGTGTGTGTGTGTGTGTGTGTCTGTTTGTCTTTATCACCTTGTCTACTACAGCAATTAATTTTTTTTTGCCAGCTGACAGCAGAAATATCAATGTCAATGTTCACAGAATTGATATCTTTTAATACCTCTGTTAATTTTCACTATAGCTGTTAATTGTCACCAGACTACTCAGCTTTTTGTAAGACATTTGCTATGTCTTACACTTAAGTGTCTCCTGGCACTGTCCTAAACATTTTGTGTGAATTTCCTCTAAAATTTAACCTATGGTCCAGGAATGCCCATAAAATACCTTGAACATTATAAGGTAAAAATTACTTGAGATGATTTCTAAGATGAACATCAGTTATAAGGTTAGACTGTCTTTGTGCAGTGGGAGGATGCGCATTTTTGTGTCAGCATTCCCATTCCTAACTTGAGTTTTAAATTCTGTAGAATTACATTTTCCTGGCATTGTGTCCCACAGCTTTTTTTTTTTTTAATGCAAATATTTTTAGTTGGGTCTTTTATTTTTCAAATTCCAGAAGAATGTGAGGGATGCAGCAATTGGTTCTTTGCTTAGATGCCAGAACAAAAGAGTCTGAATTTTCATATGGCAATTAGGGTCTTGATGTACTCCAAATATGTTGGCTGCTGTTCACTTTATTGAATCACTTTAGTGGCTGTCATCTTAGTGAAAATAAGCAAAAGTCTGGGATGATGCTTCAGAGCTTGAGCAGAGGTCAAACCAACATATTTTGAAGCAATTTTAATGTGTGTTGTAGCTTGAAGCTTTTGATTTCTTGCTTGAGGTGCAGTGGAAGGCAGCTGTAGCAACATGTGATTTTTACCTTGAAAATATAAGTTGAGTTTTTGTAGCTCTGCAAACAAACAGAAGGAGTTTGGAGTTATCAGATGGAAAGACTCTTCCCTTTGAGGAGTTAGAGATTGCAGTTTGGCTCATTTATGTAAGAATATGTGATTAATGTCTATATGTCATCATGTGGGATTTTTATATGGGGTGAATTAAATGTGTTTTGTTGTTTACCCCCAAATCGAGTTGCTTTGTTTTTGCCTGCAACTTCTAAGCAGTTTCTGAACCCTCCTTGTTTTGTTTTTGTGTAGGCCCATTAGCTTATTAACTACATTATTTGGTTAATTTCATCTCAGTGTTAAACTCATGACAGAGTGTCACAGTTTTTAAGGAATTCCTATTTACCACTCATCTTTCGAAGTCTGGCCCTTATTCATCAAAAAAGCATATATGACTTTGTTCTTCTCTGATGGGGTGTGAGCATTTGAATGGTACCTCTGAACTGGAGGACTGCAAACCTGTTTCAAATCATAAGTTTATAAGAACCGCAAAACCTCATCCAAACTCCTACGTGTGGCAGCCTGATTTAAGCTGTATCAGCTAGGAAAATAGGTGGACTTAGTGGATGATTTTTGCTGTTTGAATGTGTAACCACAGGTGTGACTTTTTGTGGACTGAAAACACTGAAAAGCAATTAAGAAGAGATACCCCAGTTTTCACAGGAGAGTTGAGAAAATTGAAGATTTATCACCAAAGTGACATAATAGCTGCCTCATATGTGTTGTCATACATTACACATAGGTGAGGCAGATTATTGTGAATGATACTTGAAATTATTTACATGAGCAAAACTTACAGAATCATAGAATCATTAGGGATGGAAGGGACCTCAAAAGATCATCTAGTCCAATCCCCTTGCCAGAGCAGGACCAAACTTGAGGGGTTTTGGTGTTGGCTTGTGTCACAGTTTAGTCTTTATCAGTCCTGCCACTGCTCATGTTATTTTGAGTGGAAAGTTAATGGGACTAATGCATAATCTGTGAAACCTTTTGCATGTCATTCAGAAAGTGAGGCCATCAAAAAGTTCAGGCTAAGTAGACTGCTCCATTCAACTAAAATCACATAAAGCACCAACTATTCATTCCAAATGCACATATAAGACAGGGGGCAAAAGTGCTTCAGAAAAGCGTGTTTTGCTATAAGCAAAGTGGCAGCTGTAGCCACATTTTTCATTTCATCTGTCACCCTAACCTCTATCGTTACTGTGAGTACCATTCAACTGTTAGAGGAGATTGGCTCTTTCCTGATAATGTTTTTTCATCCTCTTTGCTGATACCAAGAACACTAAGCTGCTGTATCTCTCTATTGCACCTTGAAGAAGGTAAAAGACAATAAAGACTTGAAGCCTCTTCTGGAAAAAAAAATGAGCCAACAAACCAAACAACAGAACATACACATTGAAAGAACCTTGTATTTTAAAATGGATGGTGCTATGTTAGTCGCTGTTGATGCCTCAACCTAGCTCCACATTTATGTACAGTGGGACTTTTTTTTTTTAACTTTCTTCTGCTACATGGAATAAAGGAAAGAACTTACAAAAGGCTAGGGGGCTCAGAGTTTTTGTTTCTAGAGTGGTGGTTGTTACCATCAGGAGGGAATGAAAACTGCTTTCAAGTAGAATCGCTATTACCTGTAATGCCATTATGTGCATCAGATAATCCAAGTATATCTGCTGTGTGTGGTTCTGGGAAAGCCCGTATTCCTACACAGAAACTAAGCTGTGGTTCACTCTCTGCCCACAACCAAGCCATAAAGTAGGCAGAAGTCAGCTTGATCATTTGAAGTGTTTTGTTCAACAACAGTCCCTTCCCCTTGCTCCATTTTTCAGATGGGGGCAGATACCTTTTCCCAGTAGTATCATGGCAAAGAAATGGAGGCTGCACAGGCACTCTCATGCATCATATTTACAGCAAATGTAGACAGTGTGAACTGCTTTGCTGAGTTACATACTGCCTTTCTTCTTTCTTGCCCTGAGCCATTTATGTTTTCTTAAAATAGTTTGACAGAAGTTTGACAGCAAAAGAAGACCCACTCAAAGGCAGAAGTCAAGAATAAGAGTCAGCTGCCTAGAAAAAGTGTGGTTAAAGCAGTTGGATGGATATAATCATTAAAAAACATTTTTTCCCCACTGCTTTTTAAAAAAACAGTTAGGTGAAATGTAGTGCAATCCTTAATCTGCCTTTCCTGTACATATTACCTCAGCCCTGGCCCTAGGTTAGTAGTGCTTGAAAAATCCTCACTTGTTAGAGGCTATGCTGTGCCCTACATGAAAAAAGCTGGTGTTCCCAGTTCAGTTCTTAATGGACAGGTGTTCGCAGCACAAAACCCTCCATTACAATCGGCCCTAATTAGCACCTTTATCAGCAGCCTCCCCAGAGAGGCCAGAGAATGAACAGGCTTGAAAACTGAGCCACCAGCCTGGTTCATCGCTAGAGGTGAGCCCTCCAGGTCAAGGTTGAGGGGCAGTGTGAGGAAGCTTTGCTGCTACTGCCTGGGCTCTAGCTGCTCCATGAATAGAGGACTTCAGTCTCAGGACTGTCAATCTGGCACCTTTCAAAAGCACTGAATTCACTTAATTAACAGACAGGAAAAAATAGCCTTCCCTAGCAACTCTTGCATCAAATAGCACTTATGTTACCTTATATTCTGAGCACCTAACCCTATTAGCATTGCATTGTGTGTTTCTGTTGGAGTGCCTTTATGTACACACCAATCTTAACATACACACTAATGTATGCTGGGAGATTTAGCAGCATTTTAAATTAAACCAATGTTATCAAGTAGAATTTATGGCTTTTTTTTTCGTGATTTTCTGTTATCTGTTATGCCCTCTTAATTCCACAGAAGAGCATTTTTTCACATACTAATATTCCCTTTTTTCCCGTGCAATTAAATCACTTTCTCCTTTGAATTTCATGCTTTCCTTGATTATTTTGTCTTTTCCCTTTTTTTTTCTGACACAAGGCAACATTTTACATTGCTGTGTTCTCATTATAGGTCCTTCTATTGTGTTTTCAAGTACAACATAGAAAAAAGCCCATATGCCTAGTTTTCTTTCCAGAGAGATGCAGGGTATGCTAATTTATCCCATAAATTTAAATTATCTATTTTTGCCTTGTCCTAGGTATGATTGTTCATATTTGTGCTAAAAGCTTAGGTTTATGGCACAAAGGAGTGTGCACTTCAAAAATGTATTTTAACAGTATTCTATAGGTAAGTGAAGTTTGCCTGGTTCAAAATTCTGATTTCCCAGATATCTGTTAATGTAGTCACTTATTACTGTTTTCATTTCCTGTATTTTTTCTAGCAGATGTTTCTCAACGATAGAACATTTAATTTTCAGGTAGTTTTAGATTACCATAACCTAAATTAGCTGCAGCTATTAACTGAGCTATTCTTAGTGACTTTGAATTTTGATCTTAGAACATCCTTTCACATCTTTATTTTTTGTTTCACTACTTACAGCTCTCACTGGATGATCAAGACCATGCTGGTGAAAACACCCAGAAAGCAACCAGCAAGGTCTTTCTCAGTTGTCTTTGACAACTCTCTGCTGAGAGAAGTTTTACTCTATGTCTGTTACTCTAGATTAAAACCTAAAAAGACTTTTTGACCTTTCAAAGTTTTCAGTGAAAAAAGACTTTTTCACTTTTCAAAGTTTTCAGTGAAAACTGTTCTGAATACACAAAGTAATTTTGTGAGGCTGTGTGGCCTAGGCAGTAGGCACTCTATGAGGTAAGATTTACTGTGTGTATGTGTATCTTTGTTCTTTCCTTCTCTACCAACTCTCTCTGGTTTATTTTCTCTTGTAAGTTGGATCAGGAACTCTTCTGCTGTTTGCACAGTGTCTGCCCTAAAGACTCCTGAGTATAGGAGCACAGTCCAGTATTCCAGGTGAGTTCACAGAATCACAGAACATTAGGGGTTGGAAGGGACCTCAGAAGATCATCTAGTCCATCTGCCACAGCAGGATCATTGAGATCCAGTCGCACAGGAACAGTGGCCAGGCTATTTTTAAACATCTCCAGAGAAGAAGACTCCACAACCTCCCTGGGTAGCCAGTTGCAGTGCTGTTCACCCTCACCATGAATAACTTCATTCTCATATTTATGTGGAACCTCCTGTGTTCCAGCTTACACTTACATTGCCCCTTGTCCTATCCACCTTGGTGTAAGGAATCCAAGCTGGCTGCTCACAGGTACATGGTACCAAAAACTTCTTTTCTGAGCAATAGCAGTTACAGGTTTCCTTCAAGAAAGAAAGGTTATCCTCCAGGTATTCCTGTTATGTTATCTTAAAGATGGCAGACTAGTGCTTTTCTTAGTGCAAATGCTTGCTGTTTTTGCCAAAAAAATAAACCCCACACCATTTCTCTGCACTTCTACCTTCAACCAGTTTTTCAAAGTTTACATGTAGCTATCTGCGACGTGTGACCAGATTATTTAAAATCCAAGTTTGAATTGTGCATGCAATTTAGAGTAGTGTCTTTGTTTTTCTGATATGATGTATCATTTTCTAATCAATCACAAATAAAACAGCTGGCACCTGGTTAAAATCAATAGAGTAACACTGCTAACCTGCAGCCATCTGATGTATTGGTAGATAATTTTTAATATGTCTGCAAACAAATGTGCTGTTTATCTTTATTAATAAGGCTATAGTGGTTGTTCAGAGTGGACACGTGAAGTGACAGTAGGCTTTCATGCTCACTTTTATGCTTACCTTGTAGTCAGTAGTCCAACAGCCATTTCTGACCAAACTGTTCTGGCTCAGGAGCAGGTAGCTTTGCCAAGTATCAAATTAATTAAAAGTGTCTGTGCTGCAGATTCAGTGTTGGTGCTCCCTAGAGCCATCTCACAACACTTACTCTTTCTATCTAACAGTCATCAGATATCTTGAAGTAAAATTACAACCAAGATAAGGTACATGTATTTTACTGTGCAATAAACCTAGGTATGCCAGTGTTGACCCTCAATGAGTTAACTCTGGGACTGTCTGGACCAGAGTTTCATTAGCTCTGATCTTACTCTCTTTAATGAAATATCACCCTTTAATTTTTTTCCCTTTCCTGCTGAAAATCTTGTTTACATGAATTAATCTGGTGTAAAAATTCAATTTGTTTTTGAGCAATGAAGTTTAGCATCGAACCATCACTGTTACAAACTATTTCCTCTCTGGGGTTTTAATATCAGAGAGGCAGCAATACTAAGAACAAAACTCTTTGAATTACGTTGTAAAATAATTGTTAGTGAATTTTAGTCACTGAATCATTCCTGAGTTGATCCCAGGTTTAGTTGGTAATTTTGTCAGTATTGTTCAGCAAATGGCCATCAAGAGATCTTTCTGCGAATGTAGCTTGGCTACCCAGTTATGTTGCAGTTCTGTAGCCCACTATGTTAGCAATATGTCTTTTGTCACAGGGCTGGGCGACACCTACATTTACATTTGCAAGAGAGTGATCAGTGAACTCTGAGTAGCATGCAACAGGGTTCTAGAATTCCTCTCACTGGCACATTTTCAGAGGAGGCAGCCAGTCTACCTGTCTTCCCCAGCAGTAGGAAGAGGTATGCATGCCCGGCGGCAGGAAGAGATTTCCTGTGAGTCTCAGCCCTTCCTTCTTCCAGGCACAGCAGGATTCCTGTGCTAAGGTTACAGGCAGGACTTCAGTGGAAAGTAAAGTTCTCTCGTCTAAGATTAGTCTTTTGCAACAAGCCCTTTAGCTTATCTTCAGTTCCTCTCATCCCTCATTGTTTGTATTATTTATTCTCTATGTTGTGTCCAAATCTCTGTTGTGCTGTTCTTGCCTCCATTCTGCCTTTCTTGCTTAATTACCTTTAGCAGTTTTCTGCTTTCTCCTCACTTCAGTTAATCCTACCGGATGAAGTTATGGTCAAGAAATAACTATGAGTTAAGGAAATACCTAATTGAAAGCACTGCAGCAGTAACTTTCAAAACATAGTGAGTCCAAAATAAAGCAAAATATGCTAAAGAATTGATGAAATGTCACCAAAAATCTCAAAATACGTAACTAGGCAAAGAATAAAAAGGGCACTTTCATAACATGTATGGAAGAAAGTTAATGTACAAAGCAAAGAAAAGACAGTAGTAATTGAATGTTATATCTAGTATCTCAAACAAAAATTGTGTTTATAGTAATATAGGTAAATTGCTTTATAAATATTTTGAAACACATCATCTATTGCCTAAGTATCTGTAAAATACTAAGTCCACGAGACTTTTTTTCTTCTTTTTGCAACTATGTTAGAGATACTTGGGTGTCTTTTGGTTTAGGTTATCTTCTAAATGGTGGTTTTATGACACTAACTGAGAGGAATCTAGACTGAATACCATAATTTTGGTTATCATTTTCTTTCTTAATTTTTAACTTAATTTGCACTTGTAATTCTGGAGTTCTAAAAGGTAAATAACATGGTACTTAAGAGCAATAATGCACAGATAACTCCTTATTCCTACACATTAAATTCATATGACTGACATGTTTCAGCAAATTGACCTCTTATGAAAAGCTGGGTATTGGGAGAAGCCCCTCTAGCAGCAATAAGCACTGGTCTGAGTACTGCAGACCTTGAGAGTTAATCCTAGCTGCACCATGTGCTTGGTAAAATCAAAGCTCATTATAAATGGTTAATTCCACTGTATAAGGCAGAAGAGTGTTCAATACCTGAATGAATTGTACCAAGTTATCAATACCAAAAAGCTAACCAATATCTCTATGTATTACTTTCCCCTGCTGTCAAAGGCAAGTTTCCTTATGAGTCTCTTGTTTCCATTCACTTCACTATTGCAGCTTTCATTGAATTGGGAATGAATTTGATAGCACAGGATATGTGCATATTAAATCACATCTGTATACCGCATCTTACAGAAAAAGGAGGTGCTGATTTATCTCCAGTAGAAGGATTACCAGAATTCAGCAGCTTGCGCACGTTGCTTTCAAATGTGGGGTTTTTTTTCTTTATAGCCAAGCAGTAAGTGAACAAAGTGACTGATTTTTACAACTTTGGAAATTATTAGAACTTTTCTTCAAAGCAGGAAAGCCCTAGAGTGACTGATAAAAGATTTTTGGAAAGGGTCTGACGATGAGCTGAAATTACATACAACTTTGGTGCTGCAGAAACCCGAGAAATTAGATCTTTATGCTTGCTGTGGGCTCTCTTTGGCTCAAATTGGATGCATTCTTTGATCACGTGGGCCCCAGAAGAAGAAATATGTACATAGTTCTAGTAAAACTTCTTATTTTAAAGTCAGATTTATTAATCTGAATCCACAACTGAAAACAATGTCATGCTGTGGGAATTAAGACAAATATTAAACACAAAGTCAGAAACAGGTTTTTGAAAATAGGAGATTGTTAAAGCTACGGTGAACATGAGCAAACTGCAGAATATCAGCAAGTCTTTGCAGCAAACTGATCTAAAGCAGCTCTCTGGTTTCCCCAGCAACCTTTAGCAATGCTAGCTTGTTTCTTTGGAAGTAAATTAAATGTGACTTTCAAGTAGTTCATTATTTCAGTAGCCACAATGCCTTTCGGAAGCAAGGACATTCGATAAATCATATTAGGATTTACTGCATTTCTGAAGGGAAGCAGATAAAGGATTTTTCAGAAATAGTTTTCAAATCTAGTACATTTTTTTAAATTACAAAAATTATGCTTCTATTGATACAGGAAAAAAAGACTAAAATGTGTTTCCTGTGTGTAAGAAAGTTAAATATTGTTTGATGCTGTGTCAAAAGCCAGCAGATCCTGCTTCACATGTGTACAGTCAATTCAGAAGCATAGACAGCCCTTAGATGTAGGTGCATATGTATTGTGTAGTTGAAATCTGTGAAAATGCTCTAACAGGATGCCTGTACTCAACCCACGTTGTGCACTGTTCAGTAGCTGGTATGCTGAGAAATTCACAGCCTCTTCCATGATCCAACCCATACACGTATCTCTGAAGTGAAACATCACATGGCTCAGAATGTCAACATGATGTTAAGAAATGGATATTTCTGTGTACATTTGTGTTTTGCTTCTGAGGGCAGTGGTAGAAGAAAGGCGTGTACAAAATGTGAGATATACAGATGGAGCTGCCTCTACACACTGCTTCTATGATAGGCAAACACTCTCCCAGATGACATTGAGAAGAGCCTGACTTCATCCTCCTGACACCCACCCCTCACATATTTATAGACATTAATGAGGTCACCCCTCAGTCTCCTTTTCTCCAAGCTA